>CM032233.1:78597500-78695000 GCA_019009955.1 Riptortus pedestris
CCTGTTGGACGTATAAATAATAAATATCATCATGAGTATTACATTTTTTATGATTACACAGCCCTTGAACACTCATTCTACTTAAATTGAATAACATATCATCATCCTAGTCAACTGAGCTGAAAAATAATGAATAACTATAAATAATTGAAATAAAACTTACGACTTTGGTCACTTTCAATATCCACTGTAAGCTGTCTCTTGACATTTGAATACAAAGCCCATGTACAACTTTGGTAGTAGAAGTAATTTAATTGGGTTCCTCCATCTAATGTAGCAGAATTTACTTGACCTATAATAAAATAATAATTAGTTTACATAAGGAATGCTTATGGTAACATTCTTATTATCACAATAAATAGCCTTGACTCTAGGCTAATTTCATGTTTTGTGTTTGGATCAAACCAATGGACTATAGTTCGTTGCCATTGGAAAAATATATTCCTCAGTGCATAATTCCAACTCTAAAGCATACGGGAGGTTCAGTGTTACTGAGCTTTTTTACAAAACTATTATTTCATGGAGAAAATTTAAATTATTATAATTAATTTAGAAACAAACTAATAAAATAATCACCAGAATGTTGCTTTAGAACTTGATGACCACAGAGAGAATCAGAATGAAAAGTATACTCAGCCTGGTAATGGAAACCCTTATTCCAAAGGCTAGGGGCAACTGAGTATATTATGCTAGTTGGGGACCAGCTTCGAATGCCAACTGGTAGCCATTGTTGCTGAAAAACAGAGAAAAATGTACATAACGTGTAAAATAATATTCTCTCTCTCTTTCTCTATATAGACACACACGCGTGCGCGCACACACACACACACACACACACACACACACACACACACATATATATATATATAGGCTCCATAGGTCATGATATAAGTACAGAATATCTTCTCTAAATATATTTTGACTTCATAGTCATGTTCTGTTTAAACTGTATTTTATGTTTAATTGTGTTAAAAATGACTCTGATCCGAAGATCTTACATAAATATAAATTCTTCAACAGCAGCGGTAGCAGCAGCAGAACATTTCTATATTTTATGAATATATCCCCCCCACAGTGTGATGAGCGAAGTTGAATTTTAATAGTCCTAGCAGCACTAAGAGCTCTGTCATAATCTAAAACCATTTCATGTGATCTGGGGCTAGGATTCTTAAACAGACTCCCTGTTTTCACTTACCTCAGTGCCATTAGAACCAACTCTGGTTTTGACATTGCAAAATGATCACACAGCCAGTGTCTCTCTGAGTTTTAATTAATGGCATTATTAAATGTCATTAATTAAACCTTAATTTTTAAAATGAGAAAAAAAAACATACAAAACTACTTAAGTAAAAATTAATCATTGAGCTAAAACTTGAAAAATAAAATGTAATCAGTGGAAAATGACTTAAAAGACATAATGTTGAAGAAGTATAAACTTCACCCGATGGTAATGATATGAGAGTTCTTCATGAGTTATTCAGTATCGATGGCTAGACAAATGTGTTTCATAGGGCGAAGTAACAAATAGAAATTTAGATATGATTCACATGGCTAAAAGCTTGGCAGGATGGAAGTCTTCCTTTGACAATAAATGAACATTGTTAAATTTATAACAAAATAATTTGCATATAAGAAGATAATAAAAGACAAAACTTCCCATGAAAGATTAATAGTTAACCTAATATGAATACATAGAAAGAAACTATGAAGATGAAAGAAGACTAGCCACTACTAGACAACCAAACAAGAGTTAGCCAATAGAGCTGCTTCAAAGTTGAAGGCTTTCAGTTGCAAGTAAAATCCTGAATGTCACACAATTACTGTAAATGACAAATAGAGTGCTGTGGTTGTATTTATTAATATCAAAAAGAAAGTATTTTGTATTGCTTATTGATATTACTCAAAAACAATTAAGGCCCCTGTATTCTAATGACTTTTAGTTTTTATGTAAAAATTATGATACCTGAAAGTCCCCACACAAGCATGACAGATCTTGATTTTGTGAATAAAATATTAAATGATTAACAGAGTGTAAACTTCCTTCAGTTGGTAAACAGCGACAACCACTATCTCCACACGCAGTCTGACATTTGTTATCTACAGGAAGTTTGTTTAGATTGACAATCTGAAACAATTAATATTTGGTTATTACAGTCATAAATTCATAAGAGCAATTATGTTTTTGTTTTTTTTTGTTAGGAGAAATATATATATATATATATATATATATATATATATATATATATATATATATATATATATATATTACTTGAGTCATTTAGAAACATGAAAGAAAACAATGGAAACATTGATTAAAGATGACTCAAGAGTATGAAATTGTTTTAGTTCAGTCTATCATGATTTCTGGATCTAGTATGATAAATATAAAGTATGTAAATATGTTGCGAGCACCTGCATGCGTGTGTGTGTCTCAAAATGAAAGGTGGTGAAATGTTAGAAAAGAAAAGAAAAATCCACAAGACTGAGTTGTTAATATTTCATTGTTTGCCTTGATACTACAGCACAGAACTAAAGGGAGTATGGCAAACGTTGAGTTGACAGCAAGTTTCTTCCAGTAATGATTTTTTTCACTTTTATATTGGAACATTTCACCAACTGTCTCCCCAATTAGTATAGAAACGGTTATAAAAACCAAAATTTTAATAGGGAAAATATATTTCTATGGCCTGCAACAAGTCTTTTGCTTTAAAAATCTCTCCAGGAAGAAAAGAATGAAAATCTACGAGGTTGTTATCAATAAACAGAATGTGGACTATCACCAAGGAAAACAGAAAGCCACTTGTCTGGTGAAGAAGAGCCTTATGAGAGGTATTAAAAGCAGTTAAAGAACAGCACAGTTGAAGGAGAAGAAATTCCCGAACTGTTGAAGTTTTATCCAAAATCTGTTATCATATGTGCGATTCAGCAATACAAACTATATTGGGCATGTCATGTTAAAAGAATAGAACCTGGAAGCTTGGGAAATTTTAATGTGGAGTGAGGATGAGAGACATTCTCAGGCATAGGTGACTTGAAAGAGGACTCGTAGAAACTGAGTGTCTGCCTTTGGAGGAACATTGATGCTGCCCACACGGAAAAGTCTGAGGTGATAGTGTTGGCAAGGTCTTATGACTGGTTGTAAGTAACACATTTATTGATAAACATCTCAATATTTTCAATATTTACCAAGAAAAACTAAACCATTACTAATTTTCATTTTTGGCCCTTCTGGTATGCAGTGGTTGATGATCACATCATAATTATCATAAAAAAGGGGAAAACAGAAAAAAAAACAATGATCTGAATTATTAAAATTTATCATTTATTTTTTATTTCTTCTTTTATCAATTATTGATAATCATCTCTTTTTAAACCCACCTCCTTAGTCAACTTTGATCAAAAGGGGAGATGCACAATTAGACAGTATAGCTTTTCTTAATTGAAATTTCAAAATTCTAAGGGTAGTCGTTTTTGAGTTATGTGACATAAATACTCCAGAAGTTGCCCTGAAATTAGTCAAAATGGGTTCAGGAAAGGTCAAAATAGATAATTCTGTTGAAATTTAAATATCTCTACTTCATATAAGGAAGACCCCACCAAAATCAATATGAGGAATTACTCCCACGGGTACAAATGGTGCCTAATAAGCTCTACTCAAACCCATGTGAGGCATCAAACTTCTTGGCTGATTCCTACCCACTCTTTAAGAATGGCATCTCCTAGCAGATTGAGAGTATGTCTTCCTATCATGTCCGAAACATATTCAATTGGGTTCAGGTTGGGAGATTACCATCTTTCTTTTTCCCTGGTTTTCCAAGAATTGTATAACACACCGTGCAGTTATGTATTATCATTCATAAACAACAATTTTTCTCCAAAACATCGAACGATTCCTACAATATGAACTGCCAGGATAGTAAGTAATGCTCTGCAGTCAATGAACCACATCTAATGATTACAAGGTCAGTTTGCTTTTCTATAGATCCAGTACCCTAAAACCATTATTAATTATTGACCCGCCTTGGAAGGAGATTCAAGGGGAAAAGTTGGAATAGGGATATATTTATCCTGACCTTAAAACTCATTCCATCAGGTGACCAAAGAAAGAAGCAGAACTCATTTGTAAAAAGGATACCTCTCTATAGTTACTTTGTCTAATTGAGCAAACTCAACTCATGCTGATCAGAGCTGAGTAAGAAGTTGAGAGCACTGGCTGACCTCCTCAACCTTATTCATACAGGCCATTTGCATACCTCGACTCCGCCTTCATAAAGGAGTTTGTTGATATTAAAGCTATTTGAATGGTCTCAAATTATTTTATTATTTTTAACCTTGTTATTCTCCCACTTCCTGGTCCTTTTGAACATTCAATTCTGAACTCAGTTGGACTAAAATGCAATAATAACTTCTACCTTCTTCAAACAACAACACTGGATGTTGTTTTTGATCTAAAAAAAAAGCTATAAACAAAGATGCAAGAGTCACTTCACATTCAAAGGACCAATTCTATGAGGATATTAAGAGTTTGTTCTCTAATGTCTCTCTCTCTCTCTAAACCTCATAGTCAATGTAAAAAATATCAAAAGTATGTTGAAGTAGGGGTATTATACGGCAGACAAAAACTGGTGATAAAACAAGAAGTGTACATATATATAACATTATGAAACAGCTGTTTATGTTATTTGATGTTTATAAAAAAAAATAGTGAAATGTTTCAATTGATTTCATTAGTTAAAAATAAAAGAAGTAGAATACCTTCAGTGTGATACTTTGGTTAGCTCCAGGAATGAATTTTTGAATGCACTTTAGTGGTGATTGTGAATTCCAAAACAAATGTTGTGTCCCTGGATTTCTGATTTGGCCAACGGACTTACTGCTTTGCCCATGAAATTCAACATCACATGCAGTATCAGGCTGTAATGTCCCATCCAAGCGTTCTAAAAATATATTATACATCCATGTTTACAGTCGATGTCAATTTCTTTTAATCAAGTAATTTATATTAACCTCGTTCTACTATAATATCAGTACATATGTTGGCCATATCTGATCCTAAAGTATTTTTATACAATTTACTATATCGCAATGAGGCCATTTATTATTAACAATATTCATTTTAGATATACTTGATCTAAACGTCATTGAGTATAAATGAATACACAGTGCAAAATCTATTCTCTATTTCACGCTACTACTACTAGCTCCAGCATGATAAATTCCCAAGTCTCCTTTTAGCTTTTATGTAAGACATTTAATGTACTTCCTCCCCACCCCTATCAAGGAAATCAATGTTACTTTATAGAAGTTTAAACTTCTCCATTATGCCTTTTTGTTCATAGTCATTCACATAGAGTCAAGTAACGCCCTGGATGTCTGACATATCTTCATATTTCTTCTTTTTACACTCGCCTACATTGGCTCAACATTTTTGGTATGTGCACAAGTATCTGGGCACAAAAAATGTTTGGAATGATTTAACCCTTTCCACTCCAAGGCTGTTTTTGTTTTTATTCCACCAGCTCCACGCTAAAATTACGTTTTTTTACTTTTAGTGTTTTTTGTGTATTTTGTAAAAAAAAAAAAAAAAACGAACCAAATCAGTGTCGAGTGACACTCGACATTGGAGTTAAACAGATATTTTTTTTTTAATAACAGCACAGACTTGCTTAAAACTGATTAAATTATAATACTTTGTTATATAGATGGTATCATGGAATCTAATAGGGTTTGAGCTGTTTTATCAGATAGGTACAGCATAATGACAACTCTCCTTTATTTCTCTAAACATTTACTGCCGTTGTTGAGGGTATTATTATCATTCTGCCAATGGCTTATTTTCTCCTAGAAAAACATGATTCATCTATTTCAACTGTGATTCCCTTTCCACCAACTCTAATAGGATGTAGTAAAATAATATTTGCACACACATTTTCCTAAGACAGTTTTTCCTATCAGTCATAGTGTTACAGCTCAGTCCAGACCATTCTTTCATATCAAACTTCATATTAGTGTGCTCATTTGCCTAGGAATACATAAGTATACGTGCCTTACAAGATACGTGGCTGAGAAAATATTTTGTTCTAACCAAGTTAATGTAACAGAGCCTCTGTAATGGCCAATTGTTGAAATTAGATTACACTGTCATCTTTTGACCTTTTCATTCTGCTTCATTTTTTATTCACATGAAACATAGTTCCAATAGGTTCATGGGTTCAACGAATTATTAGTATTCATATGATTTCACTGACAACCACTTTCTGATACTATTTAAATAACAATTCATGAAAATAATTATGGAATTCAATTTTATTTTTTCCTCTTAATTCTTGAGTTCCTCAAAGATTTTACATTCGGTTTTATTTCTGCATGACATATCATTAGATTCCTGCCCCTAAAAATCCTGGATGTTTCTTTTGTCTACCAAGTTGTATTACTATTTCGTAGGTTTCTCTATGGTTGACCATTTGGTCCTGATGACTACAACCTTCTTCTTTTCCTCATTTGTGTGAATATTAACTCTCCTATTCGTTTACCAGGTCGAATAGCATCATTTCTCATGTAGAAAAGTAGGCTGATGCTTTCTTTCTTCCTTAATGAATTAAACCAATTTATTACATATGTGATAAAATAAATTATATTAATTCTTTCATTGATTATCAATAGGTTTGAGAGTGACTCACGCCATACTCATATATCTTCCACTTTCTATCCATGCCATGAAAACTTCCATGCTTTATTCATTTTCATTGTTTTTTGGAGTACATAATAATAACTGTTTAAATTAAATTATTTATTAATGTCCACTTTTTGAAACTAAGGCTAATTGGGACGAGTTCTCCACAGTTTACCATTTATAGCCATGGTGGGACTACGGATTTTATTTAATGAATTCCGTCACTAAATAAATTCCTTTGTCCAGGTGGGAATGAACTCGGCACTCTAGGTTTACCATGTGAGATTAAGGCCAACACTTTAACTCACATGGCTTACCTGAGCCCCCAATAACTATTTAGAGATCAAATGAAGCTTTATTTTGTGACCTATTAAGACCCAAATACACAGCATTATTTGAGAGTGCAGTGGTTAGTATACTACTCATTTACACCGAATTTGTAATTCCCCTTCATGACCAGAGCTCAGAGCTGATTTATTTGAATTTGCTATGGATTAATGGCACTTGCTCAATGTTAATCATATTATATAATTACATTTTAATATTAATCTTATTTAGTTTTAGGCATAGCTATAAACTACTCACCATCATGAAAAAGAAAAGCTCCATCTACAAACTCAGATTCTGAATGCTGGGAAGTATGGGAACGTTTCAGTGATAAACTCATAACATTACCAGTTGAAACAAAGAAATCTTGTGTTTGAGTTCTAAAAATTAAACAAATGAAAGTAAATATATTAATATTGGGATATCTTAAAAAGGAGGATTATTTTTTTCCAGTACCAACTTTATTTTATATTATTCTCAGCATTACTAGCTTTCTATTCAATATGAAATATTAATTTTAGCCCCCAAGTGAGGGAATTAATTGAAACTATAATATAATGCATTAGATAGGTAATATTATTTAATGAATGTTTGAAGCAAATATATGATGTATTGGCATAACATATCTCTAGTGAACTATGTTGAAAATAATATAATACTGAACTGTATTGTACAATTAAATTGATATTATAATAATAGTTTCAATTATTAAAAATTCCATTCAATAAATTTCTATAGTATAACTTATGTTCATTCATTTGAATAAATCATTGTAAAATTTAACTAAAAATAGTTCCCCTTGAGATGTAAACATATAGAGTTCTGAATAAGTTTGTAAAATTAAATTATTTATAGTATTTTCTATTCTAAATTATATATTAATTTTTTGTTATAACTGTTCATT
This sequence comes from Riptortus pedestris, assembly GCA_019009955.1. Classification (NCBI taxonomy): domain Eukaryota; kingdom Metazoa; phylum Arthropoda; class Insecta; order Hemiptera; family Alydidae; genus Riptortus; species Riptortus pedestris. Next base: position 78,605,405 of record CM032233.1, read on the forward strand.
GTTTAGTCTAAGTCAAATTTACAGTTATGCTTCCTCACTCAAATAGAAAAATTTGAAAGGTATAAATGAAATTTGGCAATGAATAATATATTTAAGTATGTACCCTCCAGCTGAGTCCCGAGAGTGTTTTTTAAATGGACTACAAATATGTTTCATAGGCACAGTATCTAGATCTTCTGTTCCATCAAATACATCAATTGTAGTTTGGCATAAAGGGGATCTGAAATAGAGGTAATATACAAATTAGACAATTAAAAACTATTTGAAATGTGAATTCATAATAAAGAAATATCATCTATAGGATAATGTAGTTGTGATCCGATCCTTTACTCAATAAAATATGTATATCACATATATAAAATGTGAGAAAATACATTCTGATATCAAACCTTAAAATGGACAGTTGGAATAAGTAGGGCCCATGTTCATCTGATACATGAATGAAAAACTATGAAGTATAATGCTTTTAATTTACTGTACTGTCGATTCATGTTTATTAATGATGTAAGTATTTTTAAAGTTTATATTTTTCTGTTCCAAATTGAAATTGTTATACAATTAAATTAATAATGTTATTAGTCCCATGATCTGCTAGGTCAATTTAATTCTCCCAAGCAATAAATTTAACAAACCATCTCAATTTTTCTTTTGTGTAATGATGGACTTGAAGGGGGTGTTTTATTAAAATCATTTATTAAAGTCAGGCATAAAAAAGTGTTATAATATTTACAGGTACGAAATTTTAATAACAATAGCATCTTTATTGCATTTTATATTGGCATAATGAGCATGGAGTTCCATAAATTAAATGTAAATAAATATAATTTAAGAGCAAATAATACAGAAACCATTAAATAAGGTTCATGAAGCTACTCGATTTCTACTTCATTTTATTAAGAAAATTACATTCTGCATTTAAATACATTTGGTATTGTGACACTGTACAATCGTCCTCCATCACTCTTGACAGAAGCTACACCTCTTCACCACAATGACAGGAGCTTCTCCCTGCCTGGCAAGGAAGTCAAGAGCTAAGGAGGAATATGACTCTTCACTTAACTTTTAAAGGAGATCTCTGGTCCATTGTCCCTTGAGGTGCCGTGGAGGGGAATAAGGATGAGAGGTACTAGAAAGGGCTAGGACTTCTGGATTAGGATGAATGGATTGCCTGCTGTGGAATTTTCTGAATCTTAAGAGAATTAGGTCCTTTACAAATGGGATATTCAGATCTTTATGATGGGTATGGTTTGTAATATAAAATGGAACATCTACTATGGTGCACAGGACTTTGGATGGGAAAGTCTGTATGCGTCTGATGTTCGAAGGTTTTGCTGTACCCCACACTTCTATTTGGGATGTTTATATTGGTTTAAGTAGTAACTTGTATATTGTTAGTTTGTTTTCGGTAGACAAGTGAGATCTTCTATTTAGCAGCTCGTAAAGTTGTCTGAATCGTCTGTTAAGTTCGTGTCTTTTAATTATTGTGAGGGATTTTTTTATTATTTTTATTGGGAGTAAGACTGGTGTCCAAATGTAGTCCAAGGCACCCCTACACAATCGGCTGGTGGTAAATGAATATTGTTGAAATGAACAGGACAGGAACTGAGAAGAAGGTAAAAAGTGATATGCTGAGATTTATGCACCAAGCATTGGTTAAGTGAAATTGGAGATTCTTCAAAGCAGTAATTGGATCGGGATTGGATGAAAGGATTATTGTGTTATCTGCACAGGTAGTTAGGAGAGAATGTTGTTGATATAGGGATGTCAAATATGTATATGAGATATAGTAATGGTCCTTGGCCACTGCCCTGAGGAACTCCTGCATCCACAGGATAGTAGGCTGAGTATTCATTGCCTTGAAGGACTCGAAAAAAATCTGTTTGAAAGGTAGTATCTATGTATAAGGTAGAATGTGCTGGGAAGGAGTAGCTTGAGCTTATAAATCAAGCTCTCAAGCCAAACCTTGCCAAAGCTTGCATTACATCAAGGAAGGTTGACGTATAATGCTCTTTTTGCTTGATGGATGCAGCTATGTGATCTACAACATGAAGACATTGCTGTACTGTTGAATGGCAGTACGGATTCGGATAGTGCAATCCGAATTCATGGAAAAGAAGGGTGTTTTGACTGCGGAGAATTGGGAGAAGGTGCTTAATTAAACATTTTTCAAAAGGTTTTGAAAAATAGGGAGAAGGCTAATAGGATAATAGAAAGATGGATTCTGGGGCAGTTTTCCAGGCTTTGGGAACAGGACTATAATCGGCAATTTCCAGAGTAAAGGGAAATGGGTAGTGCGGAATATGCAGTTGTACAGGTATGTTAAGAATGTAATGGCCTTGAATGGGAGACGAAGAACAATTTTAGAGGAAATTAGATCAAACTATGGAGATTTATTGGGAGGAAGGCAGCAAATGATACGTTTGATCCCCGATGGTAAAACAGGATGCGGGGGAAGGGACATTGGTAATGGTGAATCGAGGAATTTTTGGATTTTCTGGGAGTGGGAGTGGTCCTGAGGATCTGGATGAGTTGAGAAGGTTTGACGTAGGTGCCATCCTAAAACTTCGATGCTACTCAGTAGCATCACATTACTGAATGATCACCGAGCGTGCTAGTGTCGCAGTGCTTATGGTTGAGCAGAAGTCTAAAGAGTATAAACGTCTGACAGCCCCTTGGGATGACTATTAATTATGACTCTCTTAGATTCCATCCACAGGTGTGCTGACAGCATGAAGTGGCCACGGACCCTCTGGGTACAATGGGGCCGTCAGACTACTGGAGACTACTCAATCCAGGTCCTCCTTGGATAATGAAGGTTCTACATTGAGTTGATCACTCACTATGTAAAAACTCTGATCAAGAATCCCTCGAGTCTTGCTCGGGGGTGACTAAGCACCAAGGGTCCATTCTCAAAGCTTGGTTACAACTCAACTAAAAAAAATTGTTGATAATACACGATACCCTTGTAATTGTTTATAAGGATTAACAAAATAAAACTTATTTTGCTCTAGATTATGGGGGACCAGGTTTAAATGATAATACTTCATATAATATTAGTCATATTATTCTTTTTATTTAAATCGCCCAAATAGCAGTCTTACAGGGTTTTAATCAATTATTCATATAAAGACAGAAATTTCTTTGAAGTCAGGCTGAGATGTGATTGTAATCCTTTATGTAACATTTAATTACACAAAGCTACAGTCTTTGGAGAACCTAGGACTCTGTACCCACAATTTATGACCATTCCCATTCAGAGTTCCCAGTCAGGATTTTGAAATTATGGAGGCCCAGCCTCCTCAAATCTTCCTCCAGGTCATTACGCCACTGTTGCATGGACCTACCTGGTTTCCTACTTCCTCCTGGTTTACCATCTTCTTAGACAGTCTAACTGGATACATTTTTTTAATATGACCCAAAATGTTGCAGTATAGATTGAAATTGTGCATTGCACTTGAATTCTTTATATTCCCCCATGAATGAAAATGAACTGTATAGGGTATTGCAAGTGATAAATATTATTAATCTATAATACAATAATCCATTCTATGTAAAGGTGTTAGGGCTCTTCAAGTAAGTCAGAATTATATTATTTTTCGACTGCCCAAACTGTTCACACAAAACAAGTTGTAAGTGGGCATCACTGTGACTAGACAGCTGAATAAAATTTAGAGTGCAATACTGGAGTTTGAACTTGGAATCCCTAGCACAGTAACTCGCCCCTCAGTGTAATATAGTCTGTCACACGATACTGCACAACTTATCTGATATCTTCTCATATACTAAGCTGATTATGCCATTCCACATTTGATTTCCTATTTCTCCAATAATAAGAAGACCCTGTGTCAACAGGGCTTGAAATTTCAGCTCGACATTAAATGTTTATTGATACAGTTCCCAGTTGCTTTAAGCAAAAATTGGATATCATTTTTCGGTATCCAATTTTTCAGACCATGGACTAATTCTGGTCAGCTGGTTCATAACTCTATCTGCCTTCATGTTATTCATCAGCTTTAATGTGACTGCCTTCCTGGAAATTATCTCTTCACGTACACATGTACTCATTTTCAGTTAATGAATAGTATTCTTCACTATTTTGAGTAATTAGCATAAACTATGTTTTGTAAAATGTACTTTAATATAAATTATTATTCCATTAAAGATATTTGGGCTGAATTATAGCACAGAAACCTCGCAAAAGATCCGGGTGTTAATAACTTACCTTAAATGGTAATTCAATAAAGTCAAGTGCAAGATGTCATTCGGTTTTCCAATAAAGAGAAATGAACAATTGTGTCGGCATTGATGACTTCTTGAATCGAAATGCCCACTTCTTGTATCATTACCATAGAATGTTATAGCCGATGAAGGTCCAGGTTTTGTAAGATCACCTGCTGAAAGAAATAACAGAACACAGTTGAATTTTATTTAAGTTCAGTAAATAAAATAAGTTGAATATATTATCTGTTAACAAATTAATACATTTTTAAAAGGGAATTTACGTTGAAAGTAATTAATTAATAAATAATTTAGCACATGTGGGCTTAAATAACACTCAAATTGGAGTGATCTATTTATTCAAAGCAATCCATAAGTTTGAGTAAAATCAACCCAACTTGCTGGGTATTTTTTAAAATATATTTATGTAACATTTGCAATAAGGATTTGTCAGACTAGGATTGAAACTTAGTGAACACAATTGAACAAAAAGGAAATAATATTTTTTATGAATACTTTAAGTAGTAGTCATAATCATTGATGATCCTCTGCGAGTTCTGCTTTTAAAGTGATAGTAATGACTGCAAGGAATGTATCAAGTTAAAATTCAGTATGTATTTTGAAAGTACTCTTTGTGGAAATGTATAGTTTTGATGACCAAAAGTACTTTGAACTAATTAATTATTCAGAAATGTTAGATTAATAGTTTAGGCATTCCTTAATTAATGGTTCCTTAAGAAACGGTTAAATATGGAGTATAGTGTTAATCTAATAAAAATTAAGGCGTTTAAAGCAGGCAATTTCATTGATGACATTGAGTTACAAATTTATCTCACATACTGAAGGCCAGATGAAATCAATATGTTCTATTTAAGCTTGAAATAAGATGTTTAAAAATATATTAGCTTATTGCTAATTTGAGATGAGTATGAGCCAAGGTTTATTGATGTCTGAAAACTAAAAAATACAAATTTATTGTAAGTTAGAAAACAAATGTTTTTTGACCCAACTCAGAATGGGGATATTTCAACTTTTTTATTTTATCCTCAGTTTTTTTAGTAAAGTCTGCCAGGGATTGTTTTTCTAAAACAGAATGCATGAAATTGAAAGAGCTCTTGCATCTGAAGAAGCCAGATTAGAGAAGTCCAGACAACCAGGAGTTCCATTTGTTTGTTGAGACATGATATATTCCTAAATAAATAATAATATTGCAAGTCTATTTTCCTGGATAAACCCTTTAGAGAAAGACAAAATGGGGTATTAATAGAATTTGTTGGTACTGTGGTTTATGTTAATGATATTTAAACAGTTACTCAGCACAATAATGTAACACGTTAAAACATAAATTCTTTACTTGAGTGAAATTGATAATCACAGAAGTATTTCACACAAATGTTTATTTTTGTTGTATTGATTAATGCTCTATGAATGCTTATAAGAAATGTATTGAAACTTTATTCATTTACAAAAAAATTGTCTCCCTCAACATATGGATCATAATTAAATTTAAAGTATACCGCTTTATTTAACACAGGTTTTTACTTCTCAAATATATGAGCCATAAATGTATGGTAAACCAAAATAAAAAGAAAGAAAAACAATCTATTATAATCTGTTTTCTAATTTAAAAAGTAATCTATGTGACATGCTTATTGTAAATATTCTTACCATTTTCAACTGTTACAATTGTTTGTACTGTTGGCGCTGTTGTTTCTGCTATTTTAACTGTAGGCAAAGTAACATTAACGAATACAACCATAGCTGCAAATCCATTATAATCAAAAGGATGTACTGGAGGCCCTGAGCTGAAAAATTATTGGAAGTTAAGTTGAGTAGTAAAGAAACATTCATGCAGATTTTTTTTTCTTTGTACAAACAAAAGACTATCCAATTCCTTCGGAAATTAAAAAAAAGTGCATATGCTGGAGTGAATATGGTATAGATACAGCATTTGGCATATGCAGAAAAATTGACCATACAATACCGGGCATGAAGATCAGCTCCATGCCAAAGTGCTGGGTGTATACAATTTCCCTTGTTTCTAAGGCCCAGAATATATCAGCCAGACAGGCAGGTTGATTAGAACCAAGGCCCGAGAACATGTCAAGAGTGTGAAAAAGTTTCGGACTGAAGACTAAGTAATGAGAACATTTTGGGCAAACCAACCATCACATCCTATTTGATGAAGTCAAGGTAAAGTTTAACGATACTAGGAAAGAGTCACACAAGAAGTAATAAAGAAACAATGAAATGTCCTAACAGTATATACAGAGAAGGCGGCTGGCTATAGATTGAGTAAACTTTGGAAGCCCATTATTTTACCTAGAAAGTAATATATAAACAAAGATGGCATAATCAAAAGGAACCAGGCACCGAGAGAGTACCAGGAGGTACCTGGAAGGGGAAGCTCCACACATGGCACTAGACGCTACAGTTACATACACCAAAATAGGAACTCTTCAGTCTCAGAGAGAGCTCTGAGGACACACGGTCAATACCTGAAGACATCGATTGGATATAGAATAATTATAGATTATACTTTTTGAGCTCTTGAAGGATCAATAACAGATATTACTTGAAGCTGTTTTAATAAAAAAAAAAAAAAGACATATAATTGTAGAGTTTAAGAAATAGAGAATTCTGATGGTAAAAGGAAATTCAATCTAACTTGGTAAAAATTGATCTTTCATTCTAAAAGGAATTTCTTGAAAAAATTTCCTTGTTGGGTTCCTCAATTGGGATTAAATTTTAAAGTTCATACTGCTAGTCTTATTTTGAATGATGAAACTGAACTAAGCTCTGTCATGGAGTAGCCCATGAAGGGCCCAGGATCAACTACTCATGACTTTTGTAATAAGCATATGTAATCAATAACAAGTACTAGTAATACGATTTTAATAATGTTTCGGAAACTAATATTAAATAAACAAAAAAAAAATAATTTCATACCTGAATTCAATTAGAAGTTCATTGGAGCTGACAATCTTTTGTTTTTTATTTCCACATATGTTGGTAATAAGAGGGCTTGTCAAACTGGATCCATTGTATACTTTAATAAAGTCGGTATCACAATGACTGTAAACAGATATTCAAAATTAATGTTCAATTAATAATAATTGGTAGAAAATGCATGGGGGATTTTGTTTTAATACTACAAATGTTGCTTTGACAAATTAATTGTCTTAGAAAAGGAAGGAAAATGATGGATCTTCCAGTATTAATTTTATCAAAATTTATTTTTGTAAATTACTTGGAAAGGACACAGTACATGTTATGGAGACTTTATATGCATTAATTTAAGGAACACCTTAATATCAAACTTACTATGCCTACATTTAACAAAACCACCACAAAAAATAATATCTAACTATATCTCTAAGGTAATAGATGATATATGTTTATTACCCATGCACTACATGAGTTCAGATATGAAACTGAATACTTTAATGCTATATGGCATTTATCTTCAGTGTTTTATTGGAATTATATGTTCAACTATTGGCTTAGGATTAAATTAAATTTTTATTTTAAATAAGGAATAGGCCACATAAGTAAGATTAACTCTCTTGATTATGTTTATACGCAAAGTTAACATGAATTATTTTCCAAAGGAGTCCATAATGTTTATTTTAATTTTTTTTCAGCATTGCATCTTACATTCAAGTTACAAGGCATACTAAAAAATAGGCTTTATAAGTCTGCTGACTGGCATATGGGAAACTTAGAGCTTAGAATGTGAATATTAGATTCGAGGGTGGGCAATTAATGAGCTGGATACATCAGATAATCCTAAAGATCTGAAGGGAGGAACACATCCTGGACAAATGGAACACAGGCCTCCTATGTCCAGTACTGAAGAAAGGATCCGATCCACTAATGAATGTGTAAACTACAGAGGCATAGCTCTGCTCCTAGTATCGTACAAAATTGTGATGTTCGTATTGTTTAATAAAATGAACCCATACTACAAATGGGGTTTATCAGACAAGGTTCAGAAGATTGTTTGTTTATTAATATTTATGTCCACTTTATGCTACTATGGCTAATCGGGACGGGTTATCTACAGGTTACCACCCTTTTCTAGCCTGGGTGGGCCTAAGGAGTTTATTTAATAAGTCTGCCACTAAATAAATTTCTACTGCCCAGTGCAGGAATCGAACCCGCCACTCTAGGTTTACCACACGAGATTAAGACCAACGCCTTAACTCGCATGGCCAAACTGAGCCCTGGGTTCAGAAGAGAAAGAAGTACGTTGGATCAGATATTTACCTTCAAACAGTTACTTGGGAGGGCACAAGATGTGCACGGCTTCTATTGACTTCAAAGCAGCTTATGATTCAGTTGATAGAAGCCCTCTTAGGAAAGTAATGATGGAACTGGGATTTCCAGGGAAACTTGTCCGATAGACAAGTGCATGCATCACTGGCTCCTACTGTTGGGTGTTGGTTCAAGGGGAGATGACTGAAGTATTTGATGTTGTCACGATTGATACAAGGTGATTGCTTTTCTCCTATGATTTTCAAACTAGCCTTGGAGAAGGTAATAAGTGAAGCTTTCAATGCAAATGGGGGAGTACACATAGGCAAGATGCACGAATTTCTTGAATACACAGATGATGTAACTTTCTTTAGGAGCAAGAGAGAGGAATGCTGTCTCTTGTAGGTTCATTGATATCAGCGGCAAAAGAGTAGACTTTTAAGTAAACCAAGAAAAGAAAAAGTATGTTGTAGTGAGCCATAATCTACATCTTAAAAGCAGCTTGAGCATAGGAGACCTATCCCTTTAGTAGATTTCCCTTAAGGGAAATCAGCTATTGAGGTCGTACTCTTGACGATTTTCGAAAAATTTCTTCAAATGTCCATTGATCCTACCCAGGAGATGGCGAAAATGAGGTCCGCTCAAAATTATATATATATATATATATATATATATATATATATATATATATATATATTTGTCTGTTAACCCTCTAGCGGTCGCAATTTTTTTTTATCGTTACCAAACTCGATATTTAAGTGTTTTATGTAAAGAGACAGATCAAGTTCGTTAATGGCTGAAATCGGACCAGTGGGAGGGGGGATTTTCGAAATTCGAAATATCTCTGTTACTATATGTCGGATCAAGAAAGTGTAAAGAACCAATCATATTGCAAATTAAATGTACTATAAATATTGTTATATATATTTAGTCTCTATCTTCTTCTGCCCATCGATCCTACCCATATTATCTCTAAATTTAATATAAACCGAGATATTTGCATTTTTCAGCCTTCAACAAACCCCCACTTCTACTCATGTTACATAAACAATACTCTGTTATGTGATAAACCACAATATTCGAAGCTTAAATACCATAAAATGTTTTCAAGAGACCTTTATTACGAGGTAAATGCAAATATGTTATGGTGCCCCCCCCCCTTCTTAAGTTCTTGGACTACTAAAATTTGATTGATTGAGATAAAAATATTCTGATCCATTTCAAATTACAGTACTAGATATAGCAAATAGTTTTCGATCAAATTAATGTTATATTCTGATATATTTTAGTAATTGTTTTTCTTTCCTGTGGGAAGTTGGCACACCTGTTTGTTTATGTTACAGGTACTTCCCATCTGGAGGTTTCTTATTCTCGTTTGTATTTATTCACTTACTACACATGGTGGTGTTGTGTTACCAGTATATAGATTTATCTATTGTTAAACATCACGAGGCTTAGTTTACGCAGCCCCTGCGTGACAGACTTTTTTTTCCAGGCTCGCTGACTGCGTTATTCCTATATGCGTGCTACCATGTAATAGAGAGGAAAGAGTTACCTTCTCACAGTTTTATTTGTTATAATATATATATATATATATATATATATATATATATATATATATATACATGTCTTGTTTAATATGTTAATGGATATTTATTATGTGTTTCCATTATCAATGAATGTGATAAACGTGTTAAAATTCTCCATCTTAGCAATCTCGGGATGATAGTTGTAAATGTTCTTCATCAAGATTAGCCTTGCTCAGTCAAACTTGGGCAACTCTAGGAGTACATGGAGTGCTCTCTCTTGTAGGATTCTACGGGAGCAGGTTGGGCTTGGTCTCTTTTGGCAGCCTTATGACCTCTTTTTAGTAGGGGCCTTCATGCAGTAGCTGCATATGTTGTGGTGCTGAGAAACCAGGCCTTGAATAACATGAACGATGGCTTGAACTTTATCCACCAAGTTGCTCTAACTTGTAGACCATACATTGAAGCATATTGGAATCTTAGGGGCCCTATACTTTCCAAAAGTCGAAAGCTTCAAATACTGCAAAGTTACAGTAGCCTCAATCAATGACCAATTTACTGAAATAAACCACTACTTTATCTTGGTTTCTTGAGTCTTAAGATCAAGGAAAATCTCATGATCCTTGAAACTAAGGGTCTATAACTCTATTATCTCTATTAACTATTATTAAACCTGTATTCATGTATGAATATGAGAAATGGAATTTACGGGTACACGGAAAACTAAGGAAAGGTTTGAGCATAAGGATCTTAGACCCGTATTAGGCGCAAAGTGGGATGTTGAATTAGGACTTTTTAGAAGAAAGATAATACAAAAGATTATATCTCAAACAAGACAGCTGATTTCACATATATAAAAGTTAAGAGGTTGGGCGGGGCATGTGGCAAGAACTAGCCCAACTGGCTCCCTATACAAGGCAATGAATAGGCAATGGACCACGAGGGAGACTGAAGATGAGATGGGTTCAGAGTGAAGAAGAATGCTATAGGGTTCCATGTAGTGGTCTCCAAAGCCATCATCCAGGTTAGACAGAGCTGGAGGAGACTCCTAATAGTGGTTAAAGATCTCCAACCAATTTACTTTGGTTATCAGTAAAATAAATCATTGAGGCAAGAGTGACGCCCACCTTATTTCTGACAAGATCATTAAAAAAATTGTTTTGTTAAATTTGTATTGTCTTTTTATTATATTTGTATGTAATATTAAAAAATTCTGGTAATATTTCACTAATGATTTTTTATAAAAAATGAAATGAGTTAAACTAAAAATAAAATAACTATTATTACTAAAACTACTAATTAGTAATTGATTATAACAAGGTTTAAAATCCTTCATCTGCAGCCTTATTGTGAGTAATGAGAATAAAATATGTCAAAAAATTTGCAGCATACCCATATAAAGTAGTGGGTTGGTTCCACAAGTATGCACAATACTATTATCTAATCTTTCAGTTGATACTGCCATTACTGGCTGATCCACAATACAACTGACAAGCACGACAATATTCAATAGGCTTGAAAATGGTGCCCTCATGTCAAAAGTGCTTGCCGCGTGTAATGATGTTCTCTGCTGACAAATTTGACAATAGTATCAAATAATTTTCTACCTAGTATGACCATGGTATATTGTTAGGAGGCTATTTATAATTGAGTAAAAATATATATATATATATATATTTGGTTGCCACTCCCATTGTACAAAAATTATAGAAAGTTTTATGCACTTAAGGAGTATAACTAAGAACAAAGAATATAAGCAATCTGAAATATGAAGTTCTTCTCGATTACTTGTTTGTTGGATATTAAACTTACCTGTATGGTAGATGGACTGCTTTAAAATCAATTTCGACAGATGTAAAAGGTGAAGATGTGGTTAAATAATAAAGACATTTTTTATAAGGCTGATAGACTCCTGGAAATCCTGGGCTTCCGAGGAGGCAACGGTGTTCCGATTTACAACGGGAATCTTTATATACCCAGTCACATTCTGGAAATAAATAATATGTGTTATCAAAATGACAACAAACAATGTAGAAATTATTAATATCATGGATAAAAACAAACTAAATAACACTACATTTTCATGCTGGTATTTTATATGTGTTTGTGTGTGTGTGTGTGTGTGTGTGTGTGTGTGTGTGTGTGTGTGTGTATGTATATAAATGATTGTGCTATAAGAGGGCAAAAACTGTATGGATGGGTATGATGAGAAATATGAGAGGAAAACTTAAGTGACCGATTTATTTCAGAGTAGCTGGTAATCCCCCTTTAGAAGTATAATGCTTCTTCCCACTGCTTAGAAGACCCCGTTCATAGCTATCCTGTCAGTGTATATTTTCTAGGAACGTCAACCACAGACCACCTCTTTTCTGCTAAACAGATGCTATGAACAAGTATGAGTATGGCATTGACCTGCATCGCCTCTTTATTGACTTTTGTCAGGCATGAGAATTCAGGCTGGCTTAAATGTCTGAGTGCATTACAATCAGTTATAATACCTAGCAAGGTTGTCAGATTTATGTTAGGGACTTTTTGGAAGATCAGAATCGGAGGCTGCTCCTCAAGTTGCGGTCCCTTGGCATTGAGGTTACGGCTTATGTAGACGATCTGTGCTGCTTAGTTAAGGGAAATAGTAGGCAGGAGCTGGGAGTGGAGGGCCAGCGGACCATTAACGCTATACAGGATTGGTGTTTTCAAAATAAACTTCAGCTCAATGACCAGAAAACACAGAGCATCTTGTTAAAAGGAAAGCTTTGTCATAGGTGGCCCCCAAGGTTGGTAGTAGGTCAGACCAGGCTTCAACTGCTGCCCAAAGTAGTATACCTAGGAGTCCACATCGGGGAGAGGTTAAATCTCAACCCTCACGCTTCTCATCTCCGGGATTCGGTCAGCGGACGATTTCACCACCTAAGGACAATAGCACGTAATACTTGGGGCATCACTGATAAGAACAGAAGCATTTTATATAAAGCTTTGTTTGTCCCTATAGTGTGCTACGCAGCTCCATCCTGGGCCCAAAAGATGTCGAAAGCGACCAAAAACCTTCTATGCCAAGCCCAAAGAAGAGCTCTCCTCATGGTAACCAGGGCGTATCGGACAGTTTCGAGCGATGCATTGCAGGTGATGGCTGGCCAGCTTCCGATAGACCTGGAGGTAGCAAAGCGGATCGCTATGTACCAAGCAGTCAGGGGGTTGCCTTACAAGATAGGAGAGTCTATCTTCACAATAGGACAGCAGGACCTTAGAGAAACACTCCACCATATTGAAAAAAACATCTGGGACAGCTGGCAGAGTCGCTGGACCAACTCCAGCAAAGGTAGGATGACGTACAAATTTTTCCGAGATGTCAGGACCAGAACTAAGATGACATGGTACGTCCCAGATTTCTTCTCCAGCCAACTTATCAGTGGCCACGGGGACTTTAATAACAAACTACATTTCTTCAAACGAAAGGAATCCCCATTGTGCTCCTGTGGCGAGTTGGATACGGCTGACCACGTGATCCTCCAATGTCCGCGTTTCAACGCCAAGCGTATTCGGCTAATGAGTGCTTTCTCATATGTGAACTGGCCTCCTGAGAGCTACCACATGTTTGTAAACGACGCTGATAGATTTTCAGTCTTCAGGACATTTGCCCAAGAGGTGTTGAAAGACAAGTAAAATTGAATTTATTTGTAAATTATATGTATAGTTTTATGTGAGTTTATGCTAGTATTTAGGCTTTAGGTATGTAGGCTAGTTAGTTAGGCTCTTGCTGCCACTTCTTTGAACAGAGGCAAAGGAGTCGCAGCTGCGGGTTCCCCTAGGACTTTTCGGACTTAAACTAAATCTCCCAAATGTTGCACTTTAATGCTTAGCCGTGCTCGGTGAGTTAGGCTAAGTTACCTGGCCCAATTTATCTACTCAAAATTTTATATCTCTTATTAAATGGAGACCACTGGTATGGGGAAACCCAAAGGTACAGCGGGGGCAGAGGTGGGGAAAAAAAAAAAAAAAATCGGAAGCGCCACCTCTGAAGCCATTGAGTTATCACTGCATTGGCTTCAGAATAAGAGATCCATTATCACCTACACAGTTTAACCTTGCCCTAAAAATGGCAATTCAAAAAATACAGATAAACTCTGGTGGCATGCAGCACGTATTATGACAATGTTTTGACCGTTGGTATGTACAATACAAAGGCTCGTAGGGCTAAAAACAAGTAGACTAATTAAAAGATAACCTATAAGCGGAGCAGTGAGATTTTTGGTCCCGTCCAATTTGGCGAGTTGACGTTACCTTGTTGTAGATCGTTTCTGTATCTAGTTGGGATAATTTCCGAGACTATTAGCATAGTCGCATAGACCAGATATATGCACCCCCGGGAAAGGCTCCCCACTTTAAGACTCTCCAGGAAAGGCCTAAAATTGGTCACAAGGTATAGTTATATTTGACAGAGAAATTTCTGCTTTCACCGAGAAAAGCAGGAGAGAATCAAGGGAGCCTGGTCTGGGAAAGAAGAGTCCTGACGAAAATGATATTTGTAGACGTGGGAGCATTACATATGGATCTGAAGATACGCCAAACTGATGGAGTTGTACGGTGAAGCTGATATCATCGTACTATTAAGAAGAGCCGATTGTTTTGTTTAGGGCACGTCGAGGAGATGGAGGCCAACAGGGTATCCGGTAAAACGTTGTGTGGCTGGATAGCCTGAAGGAGGACTTGTCGTGGCTGGGTCAAGGAATTCGAGGATCTAGCTGCAGATTGCACCGAACAGTTTTAGACAGTGGTAGAGGCCCTGGTCCTGCCAGGATAGGATGGTTAGCTAGTGAGTAACAGAGTTTAAAGGACATTCAGTAATGCTTTAATTTTTAGATACACCTTTGAAACACATCGCAATCTCCGCCAGCTTTGCTGGATAATAATCAATGGAAAAATAATTATGAACTTGAAGATCGTAATTGATGTTCAGTTAATGCAAATCGATAAAAATAAAAGTAACTAGCTTAAGTGGATAAAACAAAGGATTTCCTACTTGAGAAAACAGTAGTAGTGGAAGCCCTCCTATCTTGTAAAATGAGTAATTAGTTTAGAAAGTGCTGATAACTTAATTGCTATGAACAGTACTTATTGCATCTTTACTCCTAAATAATTAAGATCGATACTGCAAACAAAGTAATACACCTTAAAACTAAATTTTCTTCAATTTGAAATTCGTAACTGACCTGTATCTTCCAGTCTACGTCCACCGACAGGTTGAAAGCCAGGGCCAAGAGTCCCTGTAGTTTGTGTAAAGCTGAAGTAAGCCATGATTTGGGATCTAACTGTTGTGTCGTCCATCCTGAAAGTACAATATATTACCGTTTTCCATAAAATAATATATTCTTCTTATTCTGAACACAATATTTTCATATGTTCTTCATAGTTTCATGGCAAGGGTCACCAACAAAAAATTTTTTTTCGCTCAAACTTTGTTCATATGGCTCTACATGTTTCGTGGATTGTATACCACATCTTTAGGGGCTATCGATTTCTGAAGTGCTCGTTCCCTCTTACGTTCGTTATCAACTGAGTATCAGCGACCTCCCCAGTGACGACAGTCGCAACGAACGTAAGAGGGAAACGAGCACTTCAGAAACGGATAGCCCCTAAAGAGGTGGTATGCAAGCCATGAAACATGTAGGGCAGTTTGAATAGAATTTGAGGGAAAAAATGTTTTTCGTTGGTGATCCTTCCCTTGAAACTATGAAGAACTAATAAAATAGAATATAAAATACAAGTGTACATAATTTTTGTTATATTGTAGAAACTGACTTTCGGTTGGCAATATGAACATAATGGAAAATGAGGCTCAGGTCCTTCAAGGGCCGTTAACACCAAATATATATATATAACGTGCAAGTGGGGAAGGACTGAAGGTAGACTAAAGTTGTAGTCTGCACACTTGTGCTGGCTACAGGCTACGGAGGGATGGCTCTTTAACAATTTTGCATTCAAGTGGAAGTTTTTCCAACCCCTTGGGTATTAATGGAATTTTTCTCATGATACGTTTATCGCAGGATAGTCTGCGCAGAAGACAACAGGAACCCCCCTTGTGTCTCCTTTATTGCCTTGTTCGTTCTCTCGGAAAAAACGATTACTTGTTCACGGGAACAATTAACAGGTGTAGTCTGTAGGCTGTTGTCTGTTACCGTTCTTGTGACGAAATTATTGTTTGGTCATTACCAAATTCGATATTTAAGTCGTTTTATGTAAAACTAAAGATCTAGGGGGGCATATCTAGTGGGAGCAAAATTCAAAATATTTCCGTTATTAAGACCCAGAACAAAAATGTAACACACCCAATCTTAATGAAAATTTAATTTTCTACAATTAGCATTCTATTCCATTTTTTTCTCTATACTCTTTGATTTTTTTAAACTAAAGATCTCATTCATAGCTTAGATACTAAGAATTATTTTCATTGGACCTTTACCATGTGGTAAACATGAGTACATTCGTGAAATGGCTGGCATTTATTAGCTTTACCGCTTAAGAGATTTTAATTTTAATTTTATCGATACCATATTAAATATTTAACTATTTTATGTAAAAAATAAACGATGCTTTCATTAATAATTAAAATCGAACCATTGGCACTGTGCATAAAGAGAGATATGGTAAAATCAATAATGAAAAAATTGAAATATTTCCATTAAAAAAATATAATATTCTAAATTTGTTGATCTATACATTTTTATTTAACTCAAATATTAACTGAGTTTTGGATTTTTTTTTTGTTTTCAGACGTCAGTTAACCCTCGCTTCTACCAATGCAAATTTCACTTAAATGGGTCTATATCAATGACCAAATCAGGCCTACTTTAAATTCCAATTCCTGTTTATATAAGCTTTATAATATGGGAGAAATACAGAATATAATCTGGGATGACGTCATCTGCGTGGTATTCTGAATTTATTTACTTACTTTCTGATATAACTCTTGTTTAAACGAATGCATGCCTAAAACAGTAGATATCCTAATCATCTGATTGTTAATTATATTGATATGAGGTTAGAGCCAATAATTAATTGTGCATGTTTGTCTGGCCACAGAGTGACCTCCCTTTATTGCTCTTGGATGGTATTAGCGCTCTCATGCTATTGATACAAATAGAGATAGGTTTATATTGATCCTCATCTTGTGTCTAGTTAATCATGGCTATACAAAGTGGTATAGACAGACATTGCCAAACCCCCCTCCCCCATATACAGTGTTTGTTTTTTTAATTATTGGCTATTGCTGGATGTAAATATGAACTTAAATTATGAATATTATTGTCAAACTCGCTAAACAATATTAAGACAATAGCGTGGACAGCGTGTAGTTCTTTTTTTTTAACCTGTAAGGTGAAAAATGAACCTCAACATACTAAACATTGGGACATTCAATTTCTTCACACTGCTATAGAGGGAGTATCAAACTTCATTGAATAAAATTGGGGAGATGATTCCAGAGGTAATTTCCAGCAAAAAAACCCATATACTATACTTGGCCCGCTTCTCACTCTTTTTGGAGTCATTTCAGTTTCATTTGATTTATTAATTTGATGTTTTCTCCATTCAATGAGCCAAAACTCCAAAATTGATAACAATATCAGAAACGTCGTTTCACTGTTCAGAAAAACATTATATTTACTTTAAAATAATGCTTCTTATTCTGGACCCAATATTATTTGTATATTCTTCAAATTTTGTGGCAAGGGTCTCCAATAAAAAACATTTTTATTCGGTGCAAACTTTATTGAATCTGACCTATATGTTTCGTGGCTTATTTGTCACCTCTTCAGGGGCTATCTATTTCTGAAGTGCTCGTTTACCTTTTATATTACGTTGCGACTGTCCTCACAGAGGAGGCATATGATGATCGTATCATATGCCTCCTCTGTGAGGACAGTCGCAACGTAATGTAAAAGGTAAAAGAGCACTTCAGAAATGGCCCCTGAAGAGGTGAAAAATAAGCCACGAAACATATAGGGCAGTTTCAATAAAGCTTGCACAGAAAAAATGTTTTTTATTGGAGACTCTTGCCATAAAATTTGAAGAATATTTAAAATAATGGTAAAAACATAATCCCATAACAGCATAAACGAGCCTATAAGTGGTTTTAATAAGATATTTATGCAAAACAACATTTTTATTTCTCTGTGTTTTTCTTGTACTGCTTCCCTATGTTAGAAGCTTTTTACATTCGTATTTTACATATTATATTCTTCAAATCCATGCTATTTCATTTGAACGATTACTGGGCTTTTAGAAACTATTAAACGTCTTGGATTTTGGTGGTTATAGTAATATTAGCTTAAAACCAGTGTTTATATCTACAAAGCTGGGCATTATGATCCAAATTTTATATATATATATATATATATATATGTATATATTTATATATATATATATATATATATAAATATATATATGTTTACACACACATCTCACTTTCACTACCTCATTTTCGTCATTTTCTAGGTAAAACATCTGTCGGCATTTGGAGTGTAACTTGAATAAAATTTGAGGCAAATCCTCAAAGAAAATTTGCTAGCTCGTCCAATATGTATTGAGTGTAAATCCATACCGGTCGAGGAAATTAAAAGGATGAGAATAATAATGAACAGTTGATAAAATATATGATGGTATTTTATTCAATATCCGTAAATATAAGTATATTTTTAAATTCCCAAATTCGGTAAGTAGAATATTGTCACAGAGACAAAGAAAATAAAGCAATATTTATCCTTGGATTGGAAATGTGATTTATATGGTCGGTTTTTTTTTCAAGAGTACATTACTTCAGCATTCATTATCTTAAAAAAAGTAGTAATGATGTAACATTTTTAAACTTACTTGACGATGAGTGTAGACGGACCTTTATCACTAAAAAGTAGAACAGGAGGCGTAAACCTCTCATTTTTACCGCAGATTTGGGTCTGTTCGTCTTTTTGAACCGCTGAAAGTCCTTCAACCAACTGTACAAATCCATTTTCGCAGCTGTAAAAATAATTAATGCATATATTAAATTTAGAAAAAAAAATGATTAAGTAAATAATGCCTTATTATGCCCTGAAATAACCAAGATAATTGCAGAAAATGCCAAAGAAAACTCAAATAGTATAAATGATTGTAATTTCTCAACCAACATTACATTTGACGTCTCGGCTTGTTAATATGCCACTCTACAATAATTATACCTTCTAATAGGAGGCTCAGATTCTTACTGAATTAACTAAAAACGATATAGAGGGGCTGTTAAGATATTTTCAAAAGCTTTACATCGTGTTCTTAAAACCAATGTATCATTTATCATGTCATCCTAATTTAAAAATGAATGGGGCATAAAATCCTCATGGCGTGTTCCCGATCTTTCCCTTACAATTCATCCAATATTTTCCCATTCCAGCTTCTCCTCAAACGTTTTGCCACTCTCAATCACGACGTTTCTTCTTGGTTTTATGCAAGTTCCTGGTATCAAAAACTGGACCCCACAGGTTTTTTACTGGTCGGATTATTTTATAACGCTGTTTCAACACTCCCTCAAGGATTTTATATCCTTTCCTTCCTATTTTTTCGTTGTTTTCGGCCTATTTTCCCGCACCTCATTTGTTCAACGCATACATTGAAATAGAACCAGTTATTTTATTCTCACTATTTTACTTTCACCCGGCAGAACACATTTATAGTATTAAACGAGTTAAATGGTGTTTCAATCTCAAAACTCACCCCCCCCCTTTTCAAGAATTTTAAGAATTTCGAAATGGAACTTCGTATTAGTTATGTAGAATATAAGTTTCTTTTGGCAGTGAAGCTAGCTTTCTAGCCATTCCCAGTTCTTGTCCAGTTTCCCTATCTCTGGAATTTTCAATGAGAACGCATATTTTTATCGAGAGATTATTATAGAATAAAAAGTTTTAGAACGATTTATATAATTGATTTTAGGGTATGAAACACCCTGCATTAATATCCCCTAACCGGGGAGAGGTTGATGACTACTCAACCTACACCTCAGTATAATATTAGTAATGATTTAGGACAGGTAATATACTTCTGTTTACAGTTAATATAGATATGTTTGAAAAAGTGTGATTTTCTTACGATTACGCGGAAAATCGAAAACAAACATAAAGAACAAAACCGTTTGAAAATTGAATTCCCCTAAGAACCTGTATTCATAATTTCAGTTGCCTCGGCTGGACGAAGAGTCTCACAAGTCAGGCTTTTGAAGTTCTAGGAAAGACAGGTTAGATGTTCAGACCTTTTCATCTCCTTTAGTACTTCAAATTTTTAACTGGGCCTCAGTTTTAATTTAATTTTAACCTGCAATACGATTTTGATAATTTATTTTTATCTGAAGGTAAATAATTTCATTTTCTATATTCATAATTTCAGTTGCCTTGCCCGGTTGAAGGGACTAACATGACAAGCTTTTCTAGACATAGGGAAAATGATAGATTAGATATTCAAACCTTGTCAGCTCCTTTAGTATGTATTTCAAAATTTTAACACGGCTTAATTTTCAAGAGAATTTTAACCTTCAATATTTATTAAGGTATTTTTGATACAATAATTCTTTCTGAAAATAATTAAAAATTAATCTGAAAAATTGTGGTTTTGGGCGCTTTACGCACTCAGGGGGTGTCAGATAGACAAAATCCCCTATTTAAAATCGTTTTAAAATTTGATTTTCTATAAGAATCCTATCCATCATTAAAAGTATGTCTTCCCATTGGATATGCCAGGGTTAGGTGAACTGGAGAAGAACTGGAAAAAGATAGAAAGTTGACTTAACAGCCAAAAGAAACTTATTCTACATAACTAAGACCTACCAAGTTTCATTTTGAAATTCTCAAACCTCTTGAAAAAGGGGGTGAACAGGTTGTTTCAAACACTCTATGCATATTTTTTGATTTTCGAGTGAACCCCCACTCCTAATTGGAAAATCACATATCCTTTATTGTATCCTGTAATAGTGACAAAAAAATATAGACTAGTTTTTGGAAATTGACAAACCGGTGGACAGACAGACGAAAATTTCAATTCATTAATACAATTTCTTAGACAGGTCTGAAAGGCTAAAAAATGTTGAACCCTGCTAAAATTAATTCGAATTCAAGGACAACCTTAGAGTTTAATTTATAAATATAGACCAGGGAAGGGGGGTCTTTCTCAGTCTTTGTTCTAATTAAGGCATTGACTTTTAATGTCCGTATTAAAGGTAAGTTTCCCTCGAGTTACTACTTCTTTGTTAAACTTTCCGTGTCAATGCCTTGCACCCAAGAAGAAAAAGCAAGACTCACAATTCCATGAGTTACAATCCTATTTTTAGGTGTATCATTTAATAGAGAGATAAAGAGATTAAGTTCGTATAATATAATATATATAGTATAATAAGTTCGTTCATTTGCGAAACGATTTAACATTACTTTTAGCAGATTTCCCTTAAGGGAAATCAGCTATTGAGGTCGTACTCATGACGCAATTTTCGAAACATTTCTTCAAATGTCCATCGATCCTACCTAGAGATGACGAAAATAAGGTCCGTTCAAAAATATCTATCTATCTATCTATCTATCTATCTATCTATCTATCTATCTATATATATATATATATATATGTGTGTGTTTGTTACCGCTCTTGCGGTCGCAATTTTTGTCTTATCGTTACCAAACTTGATATATAATCGTTTCATACAAACAGAAAGATCAAGTTCGTTAACGGTTAAAATCTACCAGTGGGGAGGGGGGGGGGTTTAGAGGGGGAGAATTTCGAAAATGCTTAATATCTCCGTTATTATGCGTCGGATCGAACAAGTGTATAGAGCCATTCTTATTGAAAATTTAATGTTCTATAAATGTTGCTATGTACATTTTTTCACTATCTTGATTATTAACTGAGATATTTGCATTTTTTAGTTTTCGGTCTTCAGTAAAGCCCCACTCCTACTCATCTCATATTAACAATATTCTATAATGCTATGAACACTTTATTTGAAGCTTAAATACCAAATATTGTTTTCATTGAACTTTTAATATTTTAGATAAATGCGAAAACGTGGCGCACGTGGGATATCTGCTTAGTTAACGTAGCCCCTGCGTGACGGACTTTTTTCTGCGTGGCTTTTCTGCGCTATTAAGTCGAGTATTAGAGGCAGACTGAGAATTAATCTGAAATCATGGTGAGCCGAGAATGAAGGAAGGTAGGATTGAGGAGCGAAGGTTCATGCATGCCAAGCTCATATCCAGCGGCACAATATGAGAATTGAGGGCGGAGAACGATCATGGAAGGCTTGGAATGGAGAGAGAGCATTCAGAGAGCTTCGGCTGGAGTGTCAAGCATTTAGGGGCCGATCAGCCCCACACCCTAGTATTCAATGCCCGTCGTTTCTGCTCCAGAATTCATCCTTGCCCACGGCTAACCTTCCATTATCAAGTCCGGTTTGAATGTCCGCGCTGTGCGGCTCGTGCCCGTCTCTGGATCCTAAATCAAATGTGCGCAATGTATCTCTTAAACGTTATTATGGCTAAGCTAGTAGTTAAACACTTAGTAGAGGTTTCTAAGTTTTACCAGATTTCCCTTAATGGGAATGACGACAATGAGGTTCGTTCAAAATAATATATATGTATATATATCTGTCTGTCTCGCCATCTATCTATCTATAAATATAAAGTCCGTCACGCAGGGGCTGCGTAAACTAAGCAGATTTCCCACGCAAAGGTTTAGAATAGATAAATATACATACAGGTAACACTACCGGGAATGCTCAGTAAATGTACAATACAAGTTAATAATCTCTACAACGGAAAGCGGCTCAGTTGTAAACAAACAGACAAGCCAGCCTCGTAGTGCTGTATAGATAGACCGGAAAGTCAAACAATTAATGGAATATATCTGAAAATAACATATTAATTTTAAAAACAATTTACTAAAGCTAGTGCTGTAATTTATAATGAGTCAGAATCAGTTTTATCTCAATCACTCAAATTTTAGTAATCCAAAAACAAAAGAAGGGGGGGGGATCAAGAGAATAAATTTGGATATATCTCACAAAGTCAAAGTTCAATAAAAACAATATTTGGTATTTAAGCATCGAATAATGTGGTGTATTAAATAACAGAGCATTGTTTATGTAACACTAGTAGAAGTGGGGGTTTACTGAACGCTGAAAATTGGAAAATGCAAATATCTCGGTTAATATTCAAGTTAGAGTATAAGTGTATATAACAATATTTATAGTACATTTAATTTTCTATAAGATTGATTCTATACATGTTTTTGATCCGACGGATAGTAATGACAATATTTCGAATTTTCAAAATTCTCTCCCTCTAAACCTCGCCCCCCCCCATTGTCCAATTTCAGCCGTTAACGAACTTGTTCTTTTTTTTTTTACATAAAACGACTAAATATCGAGTTTGGTATGGATTAAACAATAATTGCGACCGCTAGAGCGATAACAGACAAATGTATTAGCAGATTTCCTTTAAGGGAAATCAGCTATTGAGGTTGTACTCATGACGCGATTTTTGACATTTTTCTTCAAATGTCCATCGATCCTACCTAGTAGATTACAAAAATGAGGTCCGTTCAAAACTGTTTATATATATATATATATATATATATATATATATATATATATATATATATGTATTATATAAAAAAACGCGGAAACTTACTAACGCGCAAATATACTGACAAATTGACTTGGTTAATGCCCCAACATTTTAAAAAATAATTAACTACTATATAATATTGATGCGAAAATTAAATACATGAAAAATTAAACAGTGATAGTCACGTATTTGGGAAGTACGAAGCAGATCAAAGGGGCCACCCATATGGTCTCGCCCGTCCTCGGTAATACCAGTCCAGATCTAGATGAGTCCAGACAATTCCGCTTTGATGTTTGCCGACAAGCTATATAAGGAATCCTGCCCGACCCGAATCAGTTAGTTTGTTCTCAGCTGTCTTCAAGTGATCAACAGTGCGTTCAGTGCAGCTTTAGCGAACAGTGCGTCTTAGTTGCAGTGCGGTAAAGTGTTTTATGTGAAGAACAGTGTTGTGCTGTGACTCTGTAAAGAACAGTATAGTGCCGTGTTTAAGACAGTGCAGTGCCAATAACTTCGGGAAGCTCAGTGCAGTGCCGTGTATTTGTGAACTGCAGTGATCGTGAGTGCGTTATTGGACAGTGTAATAAGAAGAACAGTGAAGCTATCAGTGCATACTCTGAGTAGTAGTTATGAATAATTAACCAAGTGTATAGTGCATTGTTAAATAAATTGTGCAGTGATAAAAACTCTGAAGCTTGTGTGTGTTTAATTTTGCAATCCAAAAGAACTCAACAACCAACATTTATTACTGATTTTTGTAATAAACGTAACAATATATAGAATATATTTCACACAGTTATATCTCATACTTACTTTGTTCCATTGAATGTACCGACACTTATTAGCCTGTATATCTGTATCTCAATCCTCTGGTTGGGCTCCGGAATAAATGTAAACCAGCAGGATGTAGGACCTTCCATAGCAGGACTTTTGATCTGCCCGAAACTCTTGCCAGACTTAGAGATGAGAGTCTTCGCCTCTAGGGTCATATTGCACACTGAAAAAAAAAAAAAAAAAATTAAACTAGACAATCTTATGGTTTCGGAAGGCAAAATGCAGTTTTCCTTTAAAACATAAATATTTTTTTCAGTTATGAATGGTTCCATAATCACATCCCTATGGCTGTGTAGATAGTCAAAAAAAAAAAACATTCTAACTTATATAATATATAGAAGATAAGGAAAATGCTCCTCAAGAGTTGTCTAGAAACGGAAAATGTTTTACATATTCTGGACCCAATATTATTTATATATTCTTCAAATGTTTTGGCAAGAGTCTCCAATAAGAAACATTTTTTTCGGTGCCAACTTTATTGCAACTGTCCTACATGTTTCGCGGCTTATTTGCCAACTCTTCAGGGGTTATCCCTTTTAAAAAAATATACAAAATTATTAATACATTAATTTAACACATCCCTTAATAATTCTTTTGCTATATATTGTATTAGTAAGCGCCTAGATCTATGATATATTTATTAAATCTAATTATAAATTGCTACGTACATTTCTGAAGTGCTCGTTTACATTTTTTGATTTTTTATGAAAAAAATTATTATAGTAAACGTTTATTCTGTTTGTATAAAAAGAGATAAATGTATCTACGACTAATTTAATTTTGGAATCTTTTATAGGGTTAAAGAGCATTTCACAATTTAATTGTTTTAAATCTATATAACTTCTATAGTAGATATCAGAGATGTAGGCACTTACTGATACAATATATAGCAAAAAAGTATTAAGGGATGTGTTAAATTAATGTTATTATTACTTTTTTAAATATTTTTCTTTTAAAAGCGATAACCCCTGAAGAGGTGGCAAATAAGCCGCGAAACATGTAGGACAGTTGCAATAAAGTTCGCACCGAAATGAATGTTTTTTTTATTGGAGACCTTTGCCAAAAAATTGGATGAAAACATGTTGCACATTGAATAATACAGTGATTTATTATTCGAGCTGTCGCTAAATCATAGAACCTTGTCAAGAGCTAGTTCAATAAAGGAGAATAGGGTTCCAACCTACTTTAATAAAATTGTTTATATTTTTAGTTTTGAGACTTTCTTAAACCTTCAATTCTGTACACTTGATTTTTACAGTAAACTGATATATTTTGACATGACTTTCTATGGCCAAAGGAAACGCTATGTATTATTTACCTAAGACATTTAACCAGGGCACACGGCATTGAAGAGGAATTATATAACTTTTTGATGTTATGTTTCTCATGAAAATCCATTTCGACCGAAGCCTGGCTTTTTTTGAGGCATTGTATCTCTTTAAAAATTATATGTGACTATAATTTTACATTAAATACAGTATTTTACACTTAGTTTATGCAGCATATGGGCAACAGGCATTTTTGTATTGACTAAATTATTACGATAACATTATATTTATCACCGGCTTTCGGCAAAAAAAGTGAATAACTCATATATTTCCAATTGAATGTATGCGGCACAAACATTAAATACTTGGTGGGTATTAACAAGTAAGTTTAATTGATTAATTCGCATAGTCTCCACTATAAATTTTTGCATTATTTGGATAAAATAGAGACATAAGTTTCCCTTATTGACTGAGAACGAATTTTCCAGTATTGTCTCTGCTAGCTAAAACTTTTCTTGTTAGGAGTAGTGATTCAAATAAAATGAGAGGATCAATGGATTGTTCAGAAGTATACAAGTACAACTTCTGAGCAGCCTTTGATGACATTAGTTACTGACATTTATGAAGGTTGAGTTAGCGAAACATTCTTCAAAGAATGCTCGGAGAAGAAAAACTTAGATGGGCTTTAACCCTCAGAATCACCTTCCTAATGACACTTCTACCCTTGCCAGACACTTCCCCGATTTCAGTAGCCCAATTATACCCGTGCGCTTTTATCTTGGAAAATAGCCATTTCTACTGGATTTATTTTCTGTCAATCTAGGCCTATTTCCATTTATAAACTCCTGCTTCCATAAAATACTGTTTCCATTTCATATACAGATTGAAATAAATATTTATTGTTATCAAAGAAGAACAGAATACATATACAATAAAATAAAAATACATAATATTATTCGCGCACTCACATATTTTAAGGATTAAAAGGCAACTCGATGGGTTTATGCGAAATCTCATGCAATTGATTAGTATATATATATATATATATATATATATATATATATATATTAATCATATATGTAAAAATATAAACTATAAGAAACTGTTTCTCATTTTAAAGCTAATCTTTCAAACCACGTTATTATTTTGTGCTACCATTAGTGGCACTAAATCTGCAGCAGGCTGAAGGGAGAGACATTTTTTCCGTTTTTTTGAAGTATAAGAACCAAACTTTAAATTATTCAAATTTCACAGTAGGAGATTTTTTAGCTTTTCTTCCGTATGCTATAGGAGTTTTTGATCTGCCATTGCTGCAGAGGAATAAAACTTTTATGTTCTTGTTATGTCATCCTTGAGTGAGCGAAATCATGTGTAGAGGGGTGTATAGTTTAATATCCGAACGAAAATGGAAGATACACGTATTTAACAGTACATTGTGTTTGACGTTAATAAATCTTGACCAAAGCTTATTTTGAGGACATACTCAAATGTTTTGACCACAAGTCAATTACATCTAAGGTATTTTCTCTTTTCAGGACATCAATAGAAAAATAAATGCACGATCGCATTGATTCGTGGCTATTATAAGTATAGTATACTTGCGTTTGATATGTTCTTTGCAAACCATAATAGTTTTAAGACTTATGGGCATATAATATCCTTTGTGTTCTACAAAGGCCCATTGAATGCGCGATTATTGAATGGCGCTATTCATAAAGCGGCCCTAGCTTAATTGTCGTCAATCAAAGGCCCCATATACGAGCATAGAAACTTAGCCAAACTCTAAGGTTTACCACGTACTCAATGAACTATGCTAAGTTAAATCTATTCACATGCCTATTATATTAACGCAGGCCATTTACCACTTATCAGATTAAAATGTCTTAACTCATGATCTGTATTCCTCGGATGTCATTTAATGTTTGATGATTAAACAAGCTGTTAGCAGAATCAGCTATTGAGGTAGTACTCATGATGCGATTTTGAAAAAAATGTCTTCAAATGTCCACCGATCCTACAAAGGAGAGGACGAAACAAATTCTAAATATCTCTATCTCTTCTATACGAGTAGACTTTCTGTCTTTCCCTATGAGCGCATGCAAGTAGCTCTGAAGATGGAGACAATGGTCTTCAAAAGCACTTGGAGCTGAAATAAAAAAATTGTGAAGAATTGGACGTATTTTTCTCTCTCCATGTACACAATATTCTTCACTTCCAACAACACTGCTGTGAAATCTAAATATCTCCGTTATTAAGAGTCGGCTCGAAAAATGTAATAGAACCAATGATAAACTATTGCTGTTCTTCAATTGTTGGTTGATATTAAGCGATCTTTCATGTTTTCAGCCTTCAGCAAACCCCCCACTTCTACTCATAGGTTTTTACTTACAAATAGAGAAAACGAGAGACGTGATCACTCATGTATCATATCAATATGTTGAAAATCTTCTTAGTTCACCCTGCGTGTCTTTAACATGCTGTTATTGTAAGCATACTGCGTTATGGGTGAAAATATATTTTAATTTAGAACTCTGAAATCAGTAAACAGCAATACAGGGGGACAAATATAAAGAGGTAAGGCTGTTATTGAGCTCATTCTACATCTGGAACCTACCAGATTCCCTAGCATAAGCCAGAGTATCCTTCCGTGACAACTCCCTCATCCCACTTCTAATGGAACTTGTCATATATCTAACAGTCCCCAGTCTTATGTAACAGACATTTTAGCAGGTTTCCCTTAAGGGAAATCAGCTATTGAGGACGTACTCATGACGCGATTTTCGAAAAAAAATTTCAAATGTCCATCGATCCTGCCCAGGAGATGACGAAAATGAGGTCTGTTCAAAATTATATATATATATATATATATATATATATATATATATATATATATATATATATGTCTGTTAACGCTCTAGCGGTCGCAAGTTTTGTTTGATCGTTACCAAAATTCAAGTTCGTTAATGGCTGAAATCCGACCAGTGGGAGGGAGGTTTAGAGGAGGGGAATTTCGAAAATTCGAAATATCTCCCTTACAATACGCCAGATCAAAACATTGTATAGAACCAATCTTATTGCAAATTGAATTTACTATAAATTTTGTTCTATACATTTATTTTCTATCTTGAATATTAACCGAGATATTTGCATTTTTATTAATTGTAACGGACGAAATGAGATCGGCTAACTTCGGGTCCAGTCGTGAGTTTTCGTCAAAAGCTAATTCGGCCGTTTCCGTAACTGTTCGCCTCTCGTGAAATTTCTCTATAGTAAAACTTCACGTGGGAAATCTGCTTAGTATACGCAGCCCCTGCGTGACGGACTTTTATTTACCTCTTCGAGACACTTTGGCCGTGCGCTATACCTCCCAATTCACATCTTCCTAATGTTTTAATAAAAATTGTCCATCAAAGGAAGAAAGAACTTAGAACCGCCACACACTGGAGCGAGTGATAGGGTAAGCCGGACATTCATTAATACCTCCGTTTTTACTGGTCCTAGAATATTGATTCTGGTGTCATTTTAAAGCACTTCGAATACTATATTGTACTACCTGATCAGCAATTTTGCCAGGTGCGATATAACGGTAGGATGAATTTTAAATGTGTACATGCAGATTATGTATCGCTTACTAAGTAGAGAATTGTGATTTGTAGACACATAATATCAACATATGTTTTATAAATTTTTATTTTTTTTTAATAAATTGTTCTCAAACGCAATACTAAAATTGTAAACAAAAAATATATCTAGAATAAAAATTTAAAAAAAAAAAATCGATGTATTTAATTCAATAATTAGAATTTGTAAGCTGGAAGAATATTTAACATTTCTAAAATATCAAATGTTTTTTTGGTTTTTTTCAATTAGAAGTTCTTTTACTTCCGAAGATATTGTTTCTAAGTGATCGCTATCGTTGTTAAGTGTTGGCCTTAAATGTGATATTAAAGGGTCTGAATTAATTAACAAATTATTCAGGATATCTCTGTTGGTAGCCGTCCTTGAAAATTTTCTTGAAAAAGATTCTCTGTAAGTGCGGAAGTATTTATGGTTAGCCTCCTGAGCATCTTCTGACAGCATACCAATTAGTACAATAGCGTGTTTGACTATTTCCGGGCCATGTATTAACAGTTTCTGAACTGTTACTGGCATGTAATACCATCCATACAAATCCACAAATATCTCAGCTGTTTCTCTTGTAAACTTTTCAAACTTTTCAGTATTGATCAAAGCATTGGGCTATATTCCTTGCAAAATAATAGAAAACCGTTTAATTAAATTTACATCTATTCCTGTGATTGGCCCCGAAATGTGAGGAAACGCAAAAAAACTTACGCGCCATGTTTCCGTCATTAGATGTACCCAATCCTTGGTTCACTTGGTCAACGATTAATCAATAACTACTATTAATTAATTAATAGTTTAAAATTATTACCAGCAAGCAACTCGGGAACAGGTTTGCTTGAATACCAATTTTTTCTTCTTTAATTGAATCTTCTAGTATTCTTAGAAAAAAAAAATCAGTTGGTCATTTAAAAAGTTTCTTCCTAATATCTCTCAAGGAAATAACAACAAAAACAAATAGTACATACTTCTACTTTGAAGAGTACGATAAATGAATTTGCTTCCTTTAATTACATTTATTATTTTAATCAATAATACTAACATTAAACGGAGTTCCCTTTATGACACCTTGGACCATTTTCAAAGGACAGTAAAAATATTTAGACAAGAAACAAACGTATTTAACTATTTCATCGCACGTGAATGGCGGCGTCAATCGCGTAGAGGAGGAGGCGTTTTACGCCGTACGTAGTTGGGAAAGGTCCGCGGGAGGTATAATACGTCTTCTGCACCGAAAGTGTTAACACTAAAAGTAAAATATTTAATGAATAGGCAAGTTTAGGCAAGATCTGACGACGTTGCAAATAAGACAATATACTCCTAAAAGCATGCCAAGTGGTATTTTTTCATGCAAATACAAGCGATTTGCGAATTCAATTAAATAAAATTATTTTCAGCTCGATGTAAAAAAAAAAAAAAATTAGAGGAATTTTAAAAACCTTTTGTGCCAGTTTTTGATTTGTTATAATATCCTTAATGTGTACTGGAAGCAACAATAATTTATAAAATGAAATAAGAGTTTACGACGAATTTAATAAGCCAAGGCTTTTTAAAACATAGCAATTATAACCAGGCATTGTGTAAAAACCATTGCAATAATATGACTAAAAATCCATCTGCTCAATTGAAAAGGGTTTATGTGGTACTGACAACACAATCAAAATCCCAAATTAAAACTTTTATTTTTTCCCCAATGTCCAACATTACTGAAGGGTCGCTCCAGTGTGCGCCAGTAGTACTCCACGGATGCCAGCCTGTCCACAGTTCCTTTCCTGGACTGATGATGTTTCAATAAAAGGACGAAAATCAACTATCCTAATGAATATTTTATGGTGGAATTTTACCATTTCTTTCATCCTTTGAGTATGAATTCCATGACTACGGCCTCCTCATCAAAAATCAGCCATGTCCCGTTAACATATAACTCAATAGCCTAAGATATTTTCTTTTCAGACCTGTAGAAAATTTAACATCGCTTTATATTTGCTGTGAAAGTTTTGCTCGCTACAGCCAGCAACTTTTTTTTTTTGTTGTATTTGTTAGTAATTACGTTCGTCATTTAAAAGTAAAGTAAATGTTATAAAGCGAATGAGTATACATTTGAAAATAAAAGGTGGTTGGGGGGGGGAGGGGTGGTTTTCTTATGGAAATTTCAAATTTTCTACAAGTGGTGAGAGTCAATACTTCACGTTAGATTTATTCTGTGCCAATTCAATATTAATCATCAATACTTTAAAGGAATTACTGATTGGATGAAGGACACACACACACACACACACACACATATATATATATATATATATAGGCTTGAAACTGAAACTCAATAAAGATCTGGAGCTCAACTCAGATTTTTACTCCGAATGGCTGAACGAAGAGCTCCGTGGTTGTTATTACAGTCGGCTTTTAGATTTGGAGATAGATAAAGAAATGTCTAAGGCATGGTTTAAGTTGGGATAGGTATACTCAGAACAGAAGGGTTCTTCTCTGGATCTGCTATCCAAGATCAAAAGATTTCCATTTTATCATACAGACCTCACGTACGAAGAGACTATAGTGTCTCTGATAAGTGCAAAATGTACCATAAGAAAGTCCGTCACGCACGTAAACTAAGCACCTTTCCTTCGTGCAATATATAAATGTACATACAGGTAACACTTAATATCTCCGTGAACATTAAGTGAATAAATACAAAAGGTAATAAGAAATCTTTCAGTCAACTTTAATAACCTTCCAACGGAAAACGTCTGAATTGTAAACAAACACGTCTGTCAACCACTAAGCAGCTAGATAGAAATATTCTTCACCGGATAGAAAAACAATTACTGAAATATATTTGAATACAAAATATTATTTTGATAACTATTTTCTATAGCTAGTGCTGTAATTTATAACGAATCAGAATAATGTTTATCTCAATCACTCAAATTATAGTAATCCAAGAACAAAAGAAGGGGCGCGGCAACAAAACGTATTTCGATATATCTAACAAAGTCAAAGTTCAATGAAAACAATAATTAGTATTTAACCTTGGAATGAAGTTGTTCATGATATAATAGCTTATTATTAATATGACTAGACTAGGAGTGGGGGGTTTACTGAAAGCCGAAAACTATAAAATGCGAATATGTCGCTTAATACAGAAAATATGTATAGAGCAACATTTAAAGCCTATTCCACTTTCATTAAGTTTGGTTAAATACACTTTTTCGCTCTGACGAATATAATGAAGATATTTCGAATTTTCGAAATCCCCTCCCTCTAAACCCCCTCCAACTGGTCCGATTTCAGCCATTAACGATCTTTATTTTCACATAAAACGATATGTGTGTGTGTGTGTGTGTGTATATGTGTGTATATATATATATATATATATATATATATATATATATATATATATATATATATCGCGTCATGAGTACGACCTCGTCGTGATTTTCGTGGAGAGGAGCAATCTCTTTCTCTCACCTCGCTTTTGCAATATAAATTTAATTTTTTTTTATTTAATCATTTACACGAGGTATATAAATTACTAGAAAATTTGATCTTTTTGATGTTATGAATAAATAATTTTAGTAAAGCAATGTTGATAAGATTGCTCAGGGAGCGGAAGTTGTTGGGAGGCTAACAGAGCTAATTTGTGTGAACGTATTTCCTGTGAAATGTTGTATTTGTTTTCTATTCACATTTACCATCATGTAAATAACTAAGCACGGATTGGGTTTTGATAGGAAATATGTACATTATAGATGATATTTAATTATAATAAATGCTACTCATGATTATGATTTGAATTATTCAGGGTGTGTCTCACTGATTGACACAGTTGGAGATGAATATGAGGTCCGTTCAAAATGTTTTATATATATATATATATATATATATACCTCTTAACGCTCCGGCGGTCACAATTTTTGTCTGATCGTTACAAAACTCGATATTTAAACGTTTTATCAGTCCGATCAAGTTCGTAACGGCTACTTCAAAATATCTCCGTCGGATAGAAAAATTGCATTGAGTCAAACTTATTGGAAATGTAATGTTCCAATTAATTAATTTCATGTTGGAAATTGAATATTAACTAAGTTGTTTCCATATTTTTGCTTCCGCCCATCAGTAAACCCCGACTCCTGCTCATGTCACATCAACAAAAAGCTGCTATATTATGAAGCACTTTATTTCAAGCCCAAATACCATATATTGTTCTCATTGAACTTTTATGTTTTGAGATGAATGCATATACGTGACTCTCTTGGAAAATCTACTTAGTTATCGCTGCCCCTGCGTGATTGATTTTTCGTCATCTCTTGGATAAGATCGATGGACATTTGAAGAAATTCGGGTCATGAGTACGACCTCAATAGCTGATTTTCCTTAAGAGAAATCTGCTAAAAGTAAATTAAAGACTAGAGCGTGAGAAGAACGATTATTAGAGGTGGGGAAATTAGTGGCAACGGCAATAATTCGTGCGGTTCTAGAATTGAAAGGAGGTGACAGTAGTTGAGCAGGGGTATTGGGAGAGGAAGGGGGGGATTTAGGAGCCTGAAAGCCAATTTAGACAGAGGAGCCCACTCATGACTGTCTGCCTCTCTCCTTCCAGCCTGCCAACCCCCGGCTCAAACCATCATTAGGTCAGCCGCTGCCGAAATGTGGGACTTTTTACACCAGACCACCTCTCAGCGCTAAACCCCTTCCCCCTTCCCCGCCCACATGGAGTTTTTGCTCGTGGATAATGACTGCCCTCAACACTACTTCCATGACTCCTCTGACCTCATGCCTCAACAGTAGTATTTTGAGCAGATTTCCCTCAAGGGAAATCAGCTACTGAGATTGTATTCATGACGAGATTTTCGAAACATTTCTTCAAATGTCCGTCGATCCTACCTAGTAGATGACGAAAATGAGGTCCGTTCAAAATATTTTACACACACACACACACACACACACACACACACATATATATACATACACACACACACACACACACACACACACACACACACACACACACACACCTATCTATATATGTCTCTCGGCAGCAAGCTGGCACTGAATGTACATATAGACAACCTCAAAAAACGCGCATCTGAAAGGCTTAAAATTCTTAAAGTACTTGCTAACACATCATGGGGAGCAGATAGGAGTACCATGCTAACAATATACCAAGCTCTGATATTGTCTAAATTGGATTACGGCAGTTTTGTATATGGTTCAACAAACTTCAATAAATTATGCAAACCAGATGCAATTCAAATGTTGGACTACGTTTATCCATAGGAGCCCTCCGCTCTAGCCCAGTAATAAGGATGTGTGCTGAAACCGGAATCCCACCATTGACATTCAGAAGGCAAAAACATGCAGCTAAATACTTAGCCAAACTAATGAACCAAAGGGTTCACCCGACATTTCAGAGTATATTCCACCCTTCCTACTCACGGCTATGTGACCAAAACCCCACAACATCAAAACCCATTGGAATTAGGCTGAGTAACATAACAGAAAAACTATTACGAAACTCAGTCTTGATGAATTCCACCCAACTCCACCTTGGATAATTCAAGAAATATCTATAGACTCATAAACAAATCGTCCCAAGAGATGAACTACTGGAAAATAAAGGAAGCTTTCATTAATAAAATAGAAAAATACCAACACCCAAAGATCATATACATTGATGGTTCGAAAACTGCCGAGTCTTCCTCCTGCGCCTACTACGAAGAAAATGCCTGCCAAAAATTCAAACTCAACAAATTAACTAGCATCTATTCCGCCGAACTCTTCGCAATTCAGTTCGCTTTATATCACTGCATTTACAAACACTCGACTCAAGAAAAATTCCTGATATGCACTGACTCGTTGAGTGCCCTATTGAGTATTAAAGATGTATTTACAAACAACCCAATAGTACAAAAAATACATAATCAAATACAAATGCTCCGAGTTAAAAAGGGTCGTCTACTTCATGTGGATTCCAAGCCACGTGGGAATAGATGGAAATGAAAAAGCTGATTTAGCAGCCAGAGAAGCCCACCAACTCGACTCCATAACCCCAACAACAATTACATCTGTGGAACTCTATCAACCACTCAAAGAAAAAATTGATAAAAACTGGCAACACATGTGGAACGAAACCCAGAACAATAAACTAAAAACTATTAAAACCTCCATCCGTCCATGGAAATATTCGACAAGAGACATTAGAAGAGAAGAAGTTGTATTAGAAAGACTCCGAATAAGGCCACACAAGATTTAGGCATGGTTATCTTATGACAAAAGATCAATCCTCGATTTGTGGGAAGTGTACACAGACTTGACTATCTACCACATATTAATGGAATGTAAAAAGTATACAGATATTAGAAACAAATGCAATATTTCCAATGATAAATTATATTGCTATAGATGTACTCTCCAACTCGAATATTAACTGATATATTTTTTCTTTTTTCAGCGTCCCTCCCACTTCTACTCGCGTGATATTCAATTAAAATAACTATATTAATAAAAACCTCATGCTCAGCTTAAATTTTAAGTCATATTTAAATGTTCTTCTAATCATGAGAGGATAGGGTGTGAAAAAAATAAAAATTGCGACCGCTGGAGTGATAACAGACAAATATATATATATATATATATATATATATATATATATATATATATATATATATATATATATATACTGTTTTGAATGGACCTCATTTTAGCAGATTTTCCTTAAGGGATATCAGCTATTGAGGCCGTATTTATGACGCGATTTTCGAAACATTTCTTCAAATGTCCATCGATCCTACCCAGGTGATGACGAAAATAAGGTCCGTTCAAAATTATATACATATATATATATATATATATATATATATATAATATAAAAAAAAGTTAATATGAGTGGTTCTAAAAATTGTTTGTAACCACTGAAAATTTGACTTGGTTTTCTAAAATTGCTGTTCTATGAAATTTTTCTCAAACTCAAATACCTAAATATAGCTTAGCCATATAATTATTTGTATTTTTGTTTTTAGTATTTAGTAAACCCCAATTATTAAAGGTTGTCTAAAATGGTCGTATATCAAGCTTAAATACGACCAGAAGGAACGGGGGATAAAAGAAATCAATTTTTAAATATCTCCGTTATTTGTATCAAAAAATGGTATACAACCATTGTTGGAAATGTAATATTCTAGAATTTATGTTCTATTTATATTTTTGTTCTCTGTAGAATATTAGCCGGGTTATTTATAAGCTTTAGTTTCAGTCGTTAGATAACCTCTTCAATATGGATATGGACCATGTAATCGCTGGACTCCACTCAAACCCCATCAAAAGATGGGGATCAGTGCAAGGGCCTGTAAATCAAAATGTTTGCCCATCATTGGCCTAGGCCAGTAATGCATTCAAATATAGATCTTCGTTCTGTACAGGGGAGAGATTAATTGCTGCATTTTCAATTGTTTTATTGACTAAATTCTATATTTACATTACATGATATGTGTCCACTTGGGTGGGGCTGTCAGGGGCTAGAGAGGGGGTTTCTGCTGACCCGTGCAAGAAGTGAGGCCTGGGGACAGATGCTAGCGGGATACTATATTGTATGTGCCTGTGTTGTATGCATGTCTATGAACATGTGGAACCTATGGACACTGCTTGGTAAGAAACCACAACCATTCATGTCGATATTATAGCCAGCCCTAGTCCCCTTTTTTTGTTCTATTATCAATTATTTCAGTCATTTAGTTCCTTTCCAGTTTTAATATTTTAATTCAAATTTATTATTATATATATAATATTATACATAAACTGGGGAATGTATGTCCTCTTTCTCCTTCTACCCTTATTGTTCCCCCTTATGAATGCCAACCAGCAAAATATATTAAAATGTGTAATATTCTAACAATGATTTAACTTCGGGACTGTGTTTGTACAAGAGCTAGGCGTGTGTCGAACCGACGCATTGCTTATTAATCACATTTTAATTTACTAAAAACACTTTCCGGTTTATGTAAATAATAGTTGCATTGTTCTCGTTTCTTGTAATACACAGATCTGGTTTCTATACGACGACTGTTGTGGCTATGGTTACTGGCAGTCATGAGACCCGAACTACAAGCTTTATGAATACAACTACTGAAATGTAAATGAGTCAGCTCCAGATTGTAATCGATTCGGGTGTGTGACCTAAGCAATTCTAGTGAAGTGGATGTGAGTCGCCTGATTGCACCGTTTTATTGTTTATTTGTCAGAGTTGGGATTCGTAAAATAATTGAGTAGTGACAATTTAAATGAAATAATTATTAAATATGTAAATAAGTATTATTTATGTAATTAGAAATAATATTACTTCAAATGTAAATTTAATATTAAATGTAGCAGCAAATCAAGCCATGTACCATTTACCCTTCGACGGTCCATTTGCCCCCCCCCCCCCCCCCAGTTACACTCAATAGCGCACTAATTCCTCAAAAATTTCAAATTAGGTATCTAGGACTCACATTAGACAAGCGACTAACTTGGAAACCCCACATCACATTAAAAAGACAAGAATTGAATCGACGGTACAGACTAAGACTACTTTACAACAGATCTAAACAATCACTACACAACAAACGACTGATATATACGACAGTATTCAGACCAACATGGACATACGGACTTGAACTTTGGGGTTCCACTAAACCTACAAATTCCTACAAAATCCAAACCCTCCAATCAAGAATACTCCGCAAAATTAAAGATTCTCCATTTTACGTATCCAATTTAACCCTCCATAACGACCTCAACATTCCTTTTGTCCATACCCTCGCCAAATCCCGATATCAGAAATTCCACTCTCTCCTTCCAGCACATCCTAATCCTTTAGTCGAATCACTTTCATCTACCCATATTTCAGAAAACCCAAGGCGACATCTGATATTCTTGTGTAGTGCACAGTATAACTCCATATAATACAACCCAATGTTCCCTCCATTGTGGTTATTGTCAATGGACAACTTCCCACCTCAAGTCAATAATCAAGCCATTCTTATTATCTTTCATATCATTTGCTTGTAATATTTAAATATATTGTTGCAAATAAACGAATAAATATTAAAAGAAAATATTAAAATTCGTTGAGAGTACAATATTAATGTTATTTCTCTCTCTATTATACCAAATCGGGTGGATGAAGGTGAGAAAGGTGCTGAACTAATCACCATGATGTAGTCCTCTCCCCCAGTGCCAAGAGGCAGTTAGTTGATGGCTCCTATTGTAGAATAACGAAGTCGTGATCTCATATCATCCCTCCAAAAGTTCTGTGCCAGGCCCTCGCCCTTATTGGGCTAATAAGCAAAATTTATTTTTCTTTTAAAGTAATTTTGAGTGATTAGAAAGATCAATACAAAATTGTCTCCCTACATTTGTCAGATAAAAAAGAACGTAACAAACAGTCCCAAATCCGAAAAGGCTATGACTACAAATCTTAATTACTGCATGATGCCGGTTGATTTCTTTGATCGTGACTGCCAATGATCAAACTAGAATCTACTATGCCAGTCTTTTTTCAAAGCTACTGGCTTAGCTAATCGGTATAGTAAAGACGTGAAAAATGACGTGAGAAATGGGAATGGAGTGTAGATATTAATTAATATGTCGACTATACATAGTTCGACAAACCATACCTCCACATTTTAAGATCTAGGATTTAAAAAAAGAAAAAATAACAATTGATAACTAGTATTAATAAATATAGGTGAAAGAGAATGTTTCGCTGGTGTATTGCCGAGTAGATATCGTCATTTCCAAACGCATATTCCACACATTTAGACAGTCCCTTTAAATAACAATCTGCTAAAAGGAGACTAATTTTGTGTATTTAACTATGAATTAGCTAGTCATGTGATTAGATTAATAAAATATTCTCTATTACAATTTTTTTTTGAAATCTAACTATATATATTTTTACTACTCCAAAGTTCAGTAATCTGAAATAAAGAGAGCTTTCGAAAGCACAACGTCAATGGAATTAGCTACCGACATTTGTTAAAAAAGAAATTGACCAATTAAAAAGTGTTTAAGATCCACTAGTTGACTATCAGAATAGAGGGAAATTCAAAAAGGGAGGGGAATTGTGTGGGAATTTCTGTTAGCTTTTTTCTGAATGTCTCAACGACCTCAAAACTTTTTCAAAATTTTGAAAATTTTAAATAACACTAACAGATACATAATTTGTCAATTTTTATATTTCACAGGGGAAAATATCATCATTTGTTCCAACATATTTTACGAATTAAAAAGTTTTCATGTTTATGAAGGACTGGATGACTATTATAGTAGATGAAGGTTCTAAAACTAAGGGTATATGTGGTATATGAGAAATTCTCTCAGGTGTTCTGAATATTTCAAAAACCACAAAACCAATTTTTTTCATAGGTTTAATTTTTGTACATTTTAAGTACCACTATACAAATTAGTCTACTTATATTTCATAGAGTAATATATCGTCAACATATTTGATGAATTAAAAAGTTTTCATATTCATAAGCACCAACTGGCTGGCTATCAGAGAAGAGGGAATTTCAAAAAGAGAGGGAATATGTGGGGAATTTTTGTTAGACGGTTGGCCACTTGAGCCGCGATAAGCAGTCCAAGGGAGGGCTGTTTCTCTGCCACTACTGCTTCAGACATGGAGAGTAGCCCACGGTCGTCCTTGTCCTCATATGAGGAGGAACCGAAATCTCACTTCGAAATTTACAATAAACTCGCGAGCGTAGTTAATAGAAGTGTGGTTTTAATATTTGGGCCATCTGCAGCTCTTACAATTCTCACTGTAATTTTGCTTCATACGACATTTTACGTTTTGAATTCTCATTATTGTGAAGGAATCGAAAGATTTTGCGGTAAGAATGCTAATTTGACATTATGGATGCCTTTTTTAGGAGGTTTGGTATACCTACAGGTGGATAAAATTATTTGCATTTATTTCATCGTAGGGTTTTTAGCTGCGCCGTTTATATTTATATCACTCCTTTGGATTGAAACTTGTAGTGTCCCACTCAATTATTACACCGCACTCTTAACTTCTGACTGTTCTTCGGGGTTTCATTATTTAATTAATATTGTTGAAAGAAGAATCTTATATAAAGAAAACAAAAAGTGGCTTATTGGCGTTATTACGGTAGAGGTTCTAAGTGTAACTGCTTTCTGTGCGGAGTGGGCTTTCTTACTCATCCAATCAAGTGGTTATCGTAAGTCTCAAACGCTTCAAGAATGTGATGGGGGGTTTTGTGGTGAGTTCAGTATTCACGGGATGGAGTATATTTTGTCAGCGTTTTCCATGCTCTGGTCTACTTTAGGAGTTCTCTCTTTTTTGACTCTGGCTTACCGAATTATTGAGTGGGGAATTTTTTATAAGAAGTGGAATTTTTCGTTCTTCGGCCCATTGACATTTTCTGGTCAGGAACCTTGGATCCGATCACTCAACTATTGGGATTGGTGCTTCCTGGACATCCTCTCTAAGAAGAACAACACTCG
This sequence comes from Riptortus pedestris, assembly GCA_019009955.1. Lineage (NCBI taxonomy): Eukaryota > Metazoa > Arthropoda > Insecta > Hemiptera > Alydidae > Riptortus > Riptortus pedestris. The sequence continues at coordinate 78,646,256 of CM032233.1, forward strand.
GGGCAGGATGCTGACTACTATTTTGGCACTGAGATTTTCTGTAAGTGAAAAGAACTTTTATTATAAAACACTATGCAATAATTTGTTGTTATTTTTGTTTCTAATTCAATTGTCTTAACTGGCGGTATGAATGTCACAGACTATTTTTGAAAAAATATCAAAATAAAAAAAATAGTTCAAATTGAGACTATCATTATCAGGCTCAGCTTGAGACATAGCGTCACACATCATTAGGGGACTGAAATTAGTGATATTGAATTAATAATGGTAATCAAATGTACTAAGGGAGCAGGCTGTGACAAAGTCATTATAAATGGGAATTACAACAATATTTAGTAGTGGGTTGATTCAACAAGTGCTTCTAACAATATATTAAAATCTGGTGGTATACTGAGTGCCACATACAGTCATTCAATAATGATAGTCTACTGACAGATTTGACAATATGCCAACAGAAGCTAAACCCAAAAATTAGGCTGATTTTTCTCAAATATTTTTTCTTTTATAGCAAGAAGGATATTGTTGGGTATGGCTATCAAATAACACAGCTAGCAGTCATCTGAATATTTCTACTTTAATAGGGCAATAGAGAATCGGAAAGGTCTGATATCACTATACTCAATTTTTTTTGAGGGAACCATGAGGTTTACTATTATTGATTTTATTTTTAATTATCATTTTCAGAGAGTAACTACATTGTAATGTGATCAGTTACAATGAATTTATAGTTAAGACATTGAACCCCAAAATATGGTTCCACTAACTCATTCTAATCATGTAATTTATTTTTTGCATTATATATATATATATATATATATATATATATATATATTCATTCTTGTCCAATGAGCCTCCTTATTAATATATGTCTTTATTTGTGAGCCTTCTGGGTGATTAAAAAAAACAGGGTAAAATGAGATGACCTCATTAAAAAAATGTTTAATAAATATATTCTCTCTCTCTCTCTCAGTTTTATATACTATTCTTATTAATTTATATATGCCATGTGAGTTAAAGCGTTGACCTTTATCACACATGGTAAACCTAGAGTGGCGAGTTCGATTCTTGCCTGGGCGAAGGAAATTATTTAGTGACAAAATTCATTAAATAACATCCTAAAATCCCACCCTGGCTAGGAAAGGGTGGAAACCTGTAGATAACCCGTCCCAATTAGCCTAAGTTGCAAAAAGTGGACGTTAATAAATAATATTCTTTATCAAAATTTGTCCAACAATTTGAATGAATATGACGTGACAAAAAATATGGAAATTAATTGATATATATTCTAATTAAATCTATTAAATTATGTTAAAAAATTATAAATTTCTAGAGGTTAAAGATTATGACTGTAGATTAGACATTTATCACACCTCCAACTATCTTAAAACCTTATATTTTATCAATATATTATCCCTTCATGTTAAATTACCGTTGTGAGTAACCTTCAATTCTAGGCCTATCAAGAATTCTATTCCAGATAAAGTTTAATGTATATTTGTGCAGAGAGATATGTTGTATTAAAAACAGTTCAAAGTTTACAGTAACATTTATAAAGGCATTCTTCACTATATTAGTTAAAAATGTTTTTCTGTTTTCAGACATTCAGTACTGCTTGAAATGAAATGCCTGAAACTTTTTAAGTTATGTTTTTAGATCATATATACAGATAAATTAACAGAAAAAGCTGGAGGTAATCAGTCGATTAACACTAAATTTTTCTTTAGCAAATCTTACATTGAAAATCACTTTTCTTCATTTAGAGCACATGACAACAAACATAAACAGTAAATAGAACCTTCTACTCATAGACATATATAACCCATTAAAAGAATAATCTGATTAAATACCAGTTATAAGGATACTCCATAACATTTCCAAGTTAAAGTTTAGATTAATATAAAAAATATCTTTTGTTAGATAAAAAGTAAAATTATTTTAACAAATTTCACAATCTTCCTTATTATGGGTCTTTGTGTTATTAGTTATGTTTTATGATAGTGCTAATAATATTTTCTTGAGAAGAGAGAAGAGAAAAAAAAATAGAAGAAAGAAATTAAGTAAGAATGAAGAAAATGCGATGCATCGTTAAGATATCTTAAATCTGTTCATCTAAGACTGGGCCACAATTCTACAATATAATATTCATATAAAATGTTTCCATTATTTATAAAAATAATTTAGATCAATTATAAAACATTGTTGTTCATGCTATATTTTGTGTTGAGGCAGGTAGGAAATTACAATTACCATTAAATTTAGAGTATGAGTTCTATTTTTATTTTCAAATAGTTCTAAATATATTTCCATATTCCATTTTCTACCATTTTTATCATATAAATTCCTTTCATTCTTGAAAATTTTTTTTAATAGAATAGTTATAATAGAACAGTATGAATTTAACCCATTCTAATGCTCAAAATATATCAAGAGGTCTATAGACCAACTACTGAACAGAACAGGAAACTTGAGTGATCTTATGATAATGTTTTTGAACTATAGTGTGTGAAGTCTCAAAGGATATGAAGTTAATGAACACAACATTTTCTCAAATTTTGATCAACAAAGAATCAGGGTTAACCTAGGTGGCCTAACTTGAACACATTTTTTACGCGTGATGCTAACAGAAGACGACTGCGAGACAGAAGTTAATTGGTTTTATTCTAGAGTAGAGAATTGCATGTACTTAAAATGAAAAAAATGAGACAAAGGATAGATTCGTTTAAGGGTAGATAAACTCACAGATGAAACTGTAAGAGTACTTTACTGAAAGGAACTTCAACATCAATACCAGCAATAAAACACACAAGAACTATGTACAGAAGAATGATGAGAGAGAATAAAAATTTGATCAAAGAAGTGGTGTTTCTCCATGGAATAATTAATATTTCTTGCAATTATAGAGTACAAAGATTCCCTCCACAGTCTTTAAGATCTGCAGAAATTTGCAAGAGGTAAATGAGAGTGAGCAAAGAATATTATTAGAATGAAAGAGTATTTTGAAATTTTGAAGAAAACTAAAGGTGATGGCGTCACCCATATAATTGGGGAAGAGAGAGGACTTAGTAGACGTGAAGGTCTTACTGAGCCTATTCAGCCCAGTATTTAGAATATTCGTTTCAACATTAGTCATTAGTTTGGCATTGCCACGTACCACCTCAGTTGTTCACCAACAACTGCTAAACTCTGTTTAAGAGATCTCTTCTATTAAAATTTAATGATTTACTGTTTTCCTTTATAAGTTCATATAAACTGTAATTCATAGTAATTGTATTAATTACTGTTTCATGAATCAGAGTTTCTTATCTGAAGTGAATGTTATACAGGCCAATGAAGTATCTATCCTGAGTTTGGTTTATTCAATATACAAAATCTTCCCTCATATTCTAAACTAAACCATGTATAAGCTAGGAAATGTTTATACCCAAACTTAAATTACCCCTTTTTCCTGATGAAATAGTGACCTAACAATTCTTGAATATGCATCACAAGAAGGCTAAATCATCTATGTTTTATTAAACACTCTGCCCCACATGTTTCATGATTTCTTTAACTTCTCGTCATAAACCAAATCATAAAATAAAAAAACAATTTGGCTGAGAGAGACATCTTCCCTAACCTGGTTTAGCTGAGATGATAAGAAGGCATTGGTTGGCATCTCAATATACCCGGAGTTAATAAAATTGGTAGTTAATAACCTATTATTTCTAGTAGACTACTTTGTTATATATATTTTTTAATAACTCCCAGAAGTAGTTTCATCTATGATTTACATATTCTAAAACAATTAAAGAGAAAACTGTGAACATTGTTTATTTAGAAAAATAATAAAAATCCATAATTCATATGTTGCTGGATGTGCGAGTGCAGACCTGTTTCCTAAAATAAAAATTGTACTAATATCGAATTTGGGGGGTTTTATTTACTACTTATTTCCCATTTTTAAATATTTGAACAATTTACTTTATTTAATGTAATTATTTGATTTTTTTTTATTCTCTCTCTTTTTATTGATCTAATTATCACAATCAAATTTATGACCGAGTTTGAGAGCATGGTTGAGAAGAAGTGTTAAAAAAAAATGTAAAGCATGTAGAACAGAGTGTTTATTGAATTTACAAAGTTTTTTCCTAGAAAACACTGTAACACCTTACAAGGCACAGGCCTTGTAGTGATTCCCATTTTTCCTTGGTTCCCTGAAACTTCTTATGGAGTTAAAATGATAACAATACATACATTTTCTTCATAATAAATTTGAATTCATATGAGCCATTTATACTTATCTATTAACATTTATATGCTTTCTTTTTTTTCTTATAGAGGTCTTATGACGATGACGGGGAATGTCGACAAGAGCAGCTGATACAACCCGCAAATAAGATTGAAGAATTACATAAGGAGAAAAGTATCAGGGCTTACCAATGTTTTGTTGTTCAGATTTGTATTTTCTTTGGTTTTCTTTGTGGAGCTTTCCAATTCTATTTATAATATGAGAGTATGTGTTAAAATACTTCATTCATAGCTTTATATTATTTTTGTTTCTGTACTTTTTTGTTTCCAGAACATACATTTTTTAGTCTTTTTGTAATACGAAAATAATTTGATAGTATTGTCAAATGAGGTCATAACCTCATATCATGGTCATTTATAGTAAGACCTTAGTTTTGAATTTGATATGTTATAGAGTGACTGAACTTAAAAATAATATTTATGTATTCATAAATCTCTTGATAGAAAAATATATTGATAAATTATTAAATTATATTTTTCTTAATCATATAAACTAGATTTGTAAATATAACATTGCGAATTGTAAGGTGTTTATGTAATTTAAAAGTATTTTTATAAAACTGGATACATGGTTACATAAGCATAACACAACATGTGTACATTATAGTGTTCTGCAATTTGATTGATGTGTACATTATAGTGTTCTGCAATTTGATTGATGTATATATAAATTGTAAAAAATGATATTGTTGTAAATTTAGTTCAAATATATTGTTTATACATACGAGTAGCTATATATATGAAAAAATTAAGCTCAAATAAAAATAATATCACACAGCGGGCCAACTAAGAGGCTGACCTTCACAGGTACCCATAAATTGAGGCAGCTTAAGTTGTTTTTGCTTGAAAGTAAATGATAAATTATTTAATAATCATATTGTTTCATGTATAAATGAATTTTTGCAAAAAATGTGAAATAATACTTAAATATAATATTTTAACTAACAAATCAAATAAGTGTTATTTTTGTATTTATATTCCCTATGATTTATGTTATGGAATGTTTTAAATTCAATTTTTTTAGATATATTGTTTTGATTAAATGCAACAAACAAACCCAGCTCAGCCAGCTCAAAAGTGATATTGTTTGCAATTTAGAAATTAATAATTGAATGTATTGTTAAAATTAAATATATGTATATAAATGTAAATTTTAAATGTAAATTGTATGCAGTATTCTAGAACAAAGTTTCCTTAATTGATTTCACTCATTTATTTTGTATTTTTGTACTTTGCTACAGCACTGTATTAAAAAAACATTATAAAAGCTTCAGCTGAAAACAAATGAAATAAATTAAATTAATTATTGTTTGGAATGTTTAAATACATCATAAATAATAAAAAGTAAAATATTTTTATATACTTTCTTTGAATATTATCTGGGCATTTTTGAAAACAAATGTTTATTTTATCTAATGTGAATCAATAATTTGGATCTGTTCATTTGAGAAATAAAGAAAAGTTTGTCTAATGTCGTTTTAATTTATTTATTTTTAATTTTGAACCATTATCTATTTTAACTGGTGAGCACTCATTGAACTTGCATTTTAAACATATGAAAGAATTCAAGAAATATAGCTGCATCTGTAAGTTCATGAAACACCTTCTCGTTCACGATCACCTTTACCTGTTATTTATGCCAGAGTCGTCTTCATATCAAAGAATGTGCATGGTAATATTAGATACAAGTGTCAGGCAATATCAGATCATTAAAATATCTATTGGTAAAATGAAGCAAAGCTTAGTAAAATACTAATATTTTTTGTAGTGTAGTGAGTACCTCTAATTTTACAATAATATGAGAAGTAGTGATTCCTCATGTAAATTCATGTTTCTACTGGAATTCCATTTTAGCATTGTTAACATTATGATGAAAGCAAGTAATCAAGAACATATAACATATAACACGAGCCCAACATCGCTTAATTCTTTATTATTGCCAGGACTTCGCAAAGAGGAACATAATTTATATTTACTTTTAGTGCCTTTATCCTTTTTGTAACAGTGAGTATTTGCTTGTTATAAATGGACCTGTTTGATTATTGACAGCTTTTGAACTGAGTAACTTCTACCTCTAGCTATTGAGAAGAACTTCGATCATTGAGTGATTTCTCTCTTAGTCAGTGCCTTATGTTTCTAATACTTGAATTTTGACTCACTTCCTCTACATGAATTTTCAAGCATAGAGCAGATTCGGGTTATTCTGCTCCACAGTTAGAATATAGATCAAAATTGGATCCCTTATGCCTGAATGCTTCTTTAGTACAGACTAATGATATAGTTATTTCCCAAGTACATCTGAGTAGAGCTAGGTCCCTGAACATGTGAGGAGACTAAAGTATACTGCTACATTTATTAGCTGGCTAGCTTAAACTCCCCTGAGTCACTACATCTATACTCTCCAACATTGTTATAGGGAATTTATTAATAGGAGGAGGAGTTTATTATTACTACATTCGACTTTTGCCCAACCCTTATTATGCTCGATGGTGTTAGGAGGTTCATATTCTCAGTCAATTTAATTAGGCATTGCTCACAACCATTACTAATTTAAAGGAGCACTCTAGGAACTTTATTGACACACATTTTTTAATTCATTTTAACTTCGCCATTTTCTAGTACCAGTTTTTTAAGAATTAAGAAAACAACAAGGGATTAATTTAATTAGTCAAAATACACAGATGTCATTAACAAATTTTTCTTTTATTTCTGCTTCTCAATTAATAAATAATAATGATTTCAATTTATAATAGCCATGTGACTGTTTCAAATGCTATTAATAAATAAGCTTCATAGGGAAGTAATTGATATTAGTATTTTTTTTTGTGTTCAATATTGATTTGTATTATACTCCCAAGGATATTAAATAAAGTAAGCATTTTGAATAATTTTCTTGTTATGCACAATCATCAGTTATATTTATGAATTCCTTATGAATTTTTGCTATTAGCCGATTTCTCTTAAGGGAAACCAGCTATTGAGGTTGTACTCATCAGGCGATTTATGAAAAATTTCCTCAAAAGTCCTTCAATCTTACCCAGGAGATGACGAAAATGAGGTCGTTGTCAAATTTAACAGAATCAATCTTATTGCAAATGTAGTGTTCTATAGATGTTGCTATGATCATGCTTTCTCTATATTGAATATTAACCGAGATATTTTCATATTTTAGTTTTTGGACATCAGTAAACCCCCCACTCCTATTCATGTCATATTAACAATAATCTGTTATATAACGAATAATCGCATTCCAAGATTAAATACTAAATGTGATTTTCCTTGAAACTTTATTTTTTGCGTTATGCGATGAAGTCATGAATTAAGATTTTTCGTTTTTTACTCGAAAACGTTTTTTTGATCCATACTCGATATTTAACCATTTGAGGCAACACTATAGATCATAATTGTTATTGGCTGAAATCGGGCGTGGAATAGTGGGGGTTTGGGAGGGGGGATTCGAAAATTCAAAATATCTCCGTTATTATGAGTCGTACCGAAAAATGTTATAGAATCAGTCTTGTTAACATATTGATGTTCTACAATTGCTGTTCTATATATATTTTTTCGTAACTGAAATATTAAATGAATAATTAATTTCTGGTTTTATCACAGAATAAGTGGTGAGATATCACTAGTACGTCATACCAGTACGTGGGAAATCTACTTAGTTTACGCAGCCTCTGCGTGACGGACTTTTTGTCTTAAAACCCCTAAACATTACTCTCATAATTTCAGACTGATTGTAGAATAAGCAATAACGTTTTTTTTTTAAATCTTTATCTGTTGCTCGTATCTCTCAATTGTAGTTACGTTTGAATTGAACAAGGACATTGAAAAAAGGATCGAATGGAATTAGTTGGAAAAGAAAATTAGGAGTTATGGTCAACCCACAAATTATGTGCGGGCTTTTTCACTGCTCACTGTAACTGCTCGCCTTTGGGGTGATGGTCCCGGGGGATATTCTTGGAAGTGCTAATGATTCACTTGCTAGCCAACCCCTCTCCCCTTTCCCTTGCCAATTGCAGTTTAAAATGTTTTCTCCGATTAGTGGCGAACAATACCTCTTTTATGTAGTACCTGTGTTTTTAGCAGATTTCCCTTAAGGGAAATCAGCTATTGAGGGTGTACTCATGACGGAATTTTTCTTCAAATGTCCATCGATCCTACCTAGTAGATGACGAAAATAAGGTCCGTTCAAAACTGAATATATATATATATATATATATATATATATATATATATATATATATATTTGTCTGTTACCGCTCTAGCGGTCGCAATTTTTGTTTGATCGTTACCAAACTCGATATTTAGTTGTTTTATGTAAAAAGAAAGATCAAGTTCGTTAAAGGCTGAAATCGGACCAGTGGGAGGGGGGGGGGGGTTTAGAGGAGAGGATTTTCGAAAATTCGAAATATCTCCGTTACTATACGTCGGATCGAAAAATTGTACAGAATCAATCTTATTGCAAATTGAATTTACTATAGATATTGTTATATACATTTATTCTCTATTTTGAATATTAACCGAGATATTTGCATTTTTATTAAATATGGGCCGCTAATGGATGGGTGACTTTCCCGCTAAAAGCTAGTTCGGCCGTTTCCTTAACTGCTCGACTGTCGTGAAATTTCTCTATTGTAAAACTTCACGTGGGAAATCTGCTTAGTTTACGCAGCCCCTGCGTGACGGACTGTTAATTATTAAAGTCCGTCACGCAGGAACTGCGTAAACTAAGCAGCTTTCCCAAGTTCTGCTATAACCTTTACGTGATCTCACCTCACCACATATTCTCTAATTCTGTGAAAAAAACTCTGAAATTCTGTGAGTAGAAGGAGGGAGGGGGGGGCTTAATGAAGTCTGAAAACAAGAAAATACGAATAGCTCTCTTCGTACTTGAGTTACGAAAAGCATGCATAGTATAACAATTGCAGAGATTGAATAGGTTAACAAGATTGATTCTATAACATTTCATAATCCGACAAATAATAACGGCGATATTTTGAATTTTCTAATTCTCAACTCTAAATCCCAACTATTCCTGCTCCAATTTCCGCCAATCACGGATATGATCTTTAGTGCTGAATAAAACGGTTAAATATCGAGTATGGTATAGATCAAATAAAGTTTTTGGAAAAAATAACTAAAAGCTCAATTAATGACGTCATCGCACAACGAATTTGCATCTATCTCGCATAATAAAGGTCCCATGGAAACAATATTTGGAATTTAACGTTGAATAAAGAGGATCTTGTTATAACAGCTTATTGTTACTGGAACATTGTAGGAGTGGCTGTTTACTGAAGGCTGAAAACTAAAAATTCCACATACTCTGTTAATACTAATCTTAGAGCAAATATGTGTATAACATCATTTATAGACAATTAAATTTACACTTTTCTATACACTTTTTCGATCCGACGTATAATACGGAGAAATTTTGAGTGTTTGAAATTCTCCCCCTCTAAGCCCCCCTCCCACGGTCCGATTTCAGCCATTAACAAACTTCTTTATTTTGACGTAAAACGATCATACATCGAGTTCGGTAATGATAAAACAATAATTACGACCACTAGAGTGGTAACAGACAAATATATAGATGTATATATATGTGTGTATATATATATACTGACAGGCAAAAAATTCCACCCACTTGTAAAAAAAGTTTTATTTGTATATAATACATGGTTTTTGTAGATAATACTTAGTATTTATGAAATTTTATAATCTTTTTTACCTTTAATAGCATGTTATCAATTACTAAATGTGTGTTTACAATTAAAATCAAAATGCGATTGACTAAGAAAATTTTGAAAAAAAAAAATAAATAAAATTGAAAAACGAACCATTGTTATTCCAGAAAAAATTAATGATGAGATCATGGTTTAGTAGCGCGTGTTTCCTCCTCTTGCCCTTATTACTTCTTGAAGACGCCTCGGCATACTTTAAAGAGGCATTTTTAAACTTAATTTTGAAAAAATTAAAAGCCGGAGACTAAGAAATTTGCAGCAAGAAATGACACTGAACTAATGATACTGAATAAACATTTTGATTCCATAGAAAGTAAACATTGGAATCTAGAACATTTCATTGAATTAGGGATAAAAGTTTACTGTCCTCTATATTGACATTCCTATTTGAAAACAAATAAAAAGATTACCTATTTATTCATTAAAAACAATATACCAATCCAAAGCAGAAATATTATTAGATAAAAACATGAAAAAATCAAGTGGGTAGAATTTTTTGCCTGTCAGTGTATATATACACACAGTTTTGAGCGGACCTAATTTTCGTCACTCCTGGGTAGGGTCGATGGACATTTGTGGAAATTTTTCGAAAATCGCGTCATGAGTACGGCCGCAAAAGCTGAAAAAAAGTATCTGTCTGAGTGTGTGTGTTTATATATATATGTATGTATGTATATACTCGTTAATGAACATCAGGTTGAAAGGGTAAAATAATTATATAAATGAATTAGAAAGGGGGGGGGTTACATCATTACAGGTTACAAAATTATATTAAATTCCTCACTATGTCTGAAACCTGGAGTGGGGAATGGACTAAATAAAAAAATGGAAGTATCTCCGTTATTATGAGTTGGATCAGAAATTTTACTTGAAAAAAAATAATTGATCTTATATAATATGCTCTGATCAAAAGTGCCCAATTTTAATTTGATAATTACCATACTCGGTACTCAAATAATGTAAATCTGATGTTTAAGATGGTTGAGGCCGAAATCGGACCAAGAGGGAGTTAATTGTTTAGTATCTTTATTAGTTATAATTTAAATATGAAAGCTTGTTGATCTTATATTATCAAAGCCATTTTTTAAGGGTTTAATAATGCGCATGTGTGCAGGACAATACTACCATTAACTGGATAAAGTTAAATTTTACAACAGATAACCTTGGTTACTAAAACGCATTATGCAATTGGTTGTCGAATACATTGTATTTATAATGAATATTGAGATTATTACATAGCTATATATTTTACCTAAAAGTTTAGTATGTTTTATTAGCAGGTTTCCCTCAAGGGAAATCAGCTATTGAGGTCGTACTCATGACGCAAATTTTGAAATTTTCCTTTAAATGTACATCGGTTCCTACCCAGGAGATGGCGAAAATGAGGTCTGTTCAAAACTGTATATATATTTGTCTGTTGCCGCTCTAGCGGTCGCAATTTTTTTCTTATCGTTATCAAACTTAATATATAATCTTTTTATGTAAAAAAAAAGATCAAGTTCGTTAACGGCTGAAATCGGACAAGGAGTAGGGGGGGGGTTAAAGCGGAAGAATTTCGAAAATTCTTAATATCTCCGTTATTATGCTTTGGATCGAAAAATTGTATGGAATCAATCTTATAGCAAATGTAATGTTCTATAAATGTTGATATGTACATTTTTTTCACTATCTTGATTATTAACTGGATATTTACCCCCACTCTTACTCATCTCATATTAACAATATTCTATTATGTTATGAAGTACTTTATTTGAAGCTAAAATACCATATATTGTTCTCATTGAACTTTTAAGTTCTTAGATAAATGCAAATGCGTGGCGCACGTGGAAATCTGCTTAGTTAACGCAGCCCCTGCGCGACGGACTTTATTGTAGTATTGCATTATGAATACATATTGATAAATAATTTCTGGTTCATCAAAATATTGCTTGCGAATGAAGATATAAAAATGAATAATATATTCATGCATATTTTATCATTTTAACTAATGAATATTAATTTGCATATCGATGGATAATATCGTTGAATTAATCAAGAGTTTACCGGCTTGAGTTAGTAGAGACATTGCCTACCACAAAAATGAAAACTTGAATCAAATCATCTTGACGCAAATATTAAACTGGGGGTAATAGGAATTGAAATATTTTCAGGTATACGCTGCTGGTAAATCATTGAGCCAAACAGCTTAAAAGATTGTCACGCAGGGCCTGCGTAAACTCAGAAGGTTTCCCAAGTTCTGAAATGACACTCTAGTGATTCAACCTCACCATAGGTTCTTTGTTTCTAAGTAAGAATCCGATGAGTAAGCAGGGGTGTACGCAAGACTGAAAACAAGAAAGTAAAAATTTCGCTCTTAATATTTGAGTTACGAAAAAAGCAGGGGCTGCGCCTACTAAGCAGATTTCACACGTGCATCGAGTATTTGCATTTATTTCAAAACGTAAAACTTAAATGAGAACAATATTTGGTATTTAGGCTTCAAATAAAGGCTGATTATTGCTAATATGACACAGTAGGAGTGGGAGTTTAGTGAAGGCCGAAAACTAAAAAATGCATATATCTCAGTTAATAATCAAGATATTGAAAACACGTACAGAACAATATTTATAGAACATTACATTTTCAATAAGATAGGTTCTATACAATTTTTCGGTCTCAAGCATAATAATGGAGGTATTAAGAATTTTCAAAATTCTCCCCTTGTAAACACCCCCTCCCACTGGTCCGATTTCAGCCATTAACGAACTTGATCTTTTCTTTTACATAAAACGATTAAATACCGAATTTGGTAACGTTTAAACAAAAATTGCGACCACTATAGCGTTAACAGACACACACACACACACACACACACACACACACACACACACACACACATATATATATATATATATATATATATATATATAGTTTTGAACGGACCTCAATTTCGTCATCCCCTGGGAAGGATCGATGGACATTTGAGGAACTGTTTCGAAAATCGTGTCCATAGCTGATTTCCCTTGAGGGAAATTTGCTAAAAAGTGCGCAGAAAAGTAAATTTACAGCAAGATTGTTTATATACAATTTTTCGATCCGTATTATAATATTGTAGATATTTTGAATGTTTGATAGTGCCTTTCAGAATAGAGGGACGCTTTGATTCAAATTTCTTCTAGTTTTTTCATGAACCGCATACATTTTGAGTAGATTAACGGCCATACAAAAATTTCTACCTCTAGAGCGGTAACTGACTAGTATACACAGACAACACAAACTTTTTTACATATAATCTATGACTGTTCAACATATAATCAAAAATGATCAAATTTCATAATGAACATAATTTTGAAAGGTGGTAATTGACCAGAACCACCTCATATATTATTTATGAATATAATAAATAACTCATACATTTTATCAAAAGTATAGATATGGATGTAGTAAAAATACATTAGAATGTAATGTTGACCATGAGGAAATAGACCTTTTTTGATGTATTTCCTCTACTTAGTAACCCTATGTGGAGGGCTTTTATTTTTCTGCACATCTCATGCATATTTGCATAGTATGAGCATTTTGTCGAAACTTTTAACAATTTTTTATATAATAATATATATACATATTAAGAATGTAAAAAAATTATGAAAATTAAACTTGACAAAATAAAACAAAAAACATTAATCAGAACAATTCAGTAATACAATCAAATAACCAATAAAAATTACATAATATTAATTTTATATTTTCTTTTCCTCTCTCAGCTTAAGGATATCATAGGCTATTGCTTTTAATAAATTTAGATGTTTTGAAAATAAAATATCAGGACTGATAGGCCATGCGAGACTTACAATTTATTTGACTTTCATAGATTTTCAAATTAAATAAGAGATAAAAAGTCCGTCACGCAGGGACTGCGTAAACTAAGCAGATTTCCCACGTGAAGTTATACAATAGAGAAATCTCCATACGAGAGCCGAACAGTTACGGCAAAGGGCCGAACTAGCTTTTGGCGGAAAATTCAGTCTTCCGTTACCGGTACAAATTTAATAAAAATGCAAATATCTCGATTAATATTCAAGATAGAGAATAAATGTATAGAACAATATTTATAGTAAATTTAATTTACAATAAGATTGATTCTACACAAATGTTTGGTCCGACGTATGGTAACGGAGATATTTTGAATTTTCGAAAATCCCCCCCTTTAAACCTCCCCCCTCCCACCCATTTCATCCATTAACGAACGTGATCTGTCTCTATGCATAAAACGACTAAATATCGAGTTTGGTAACGATCAAACAGAAATTGCGACCGTTGGAGCGTTAACAGACATATATGTATATAGTTTTGAACGGACCTCATTTTCGTCATCTCCTGGGTAGGATCGATGGATATTTGGAGAAAATTTTCGAAAATCGCGTCATAAGTACGACCTCAATAGCTGATTTCCCTTAAGGGAAATCAGCTAAAAAACCATAACATCGGTTGAGTTTAATTTTTGTTTTATCATTTTAATTTTATTTGTAATTATCTTGCTTATTTCATAATTTAATTTAATTTTCATTTCATTTTATTTATTTATTATTATATTTTATTATATGGTAATAACCAATTAAAAAGTATATATTGTAAAAATGTAATTAACACATAATCATATATGTAATATGCCATGTGGCAATGTAACATGTACTCAAATAAATAACTTCTCATAGGGTTACTATGAGAAGTATATATATATATATATATATATATATATATATATATATATATATATATATATATATATATATATATATGTAGTTATGAATGGACCGCGGATTTTCGTTATCTCCTTGGGAGGAGATCGATGAACAATTTTCCAAAATCGCGTCAAGAGTATAAACTCAATAGGTGATTTCATTTACGGGAAAAATTGAAATAAAATAATAGTATTTACTAACTATTAGAACAATGATGTTGGATTCCACATTGACCGCATCTATGCGGGAACTCCTCGCTGCAAGGGCAGCCCCCTTCCTCGACACAGCAGGCGCAGTCATCCCTCTTGCTGTCGAAGCTGCACCGGCACCCCTGAGCACTTTGAGTCCACAAGTCTACTTGATCTGTAAAAGAAAGTAATTCATACTGAATCAATTACTCCTCATATATGGTAAGGATAAGAACATTGAGGGCTGTATACAAAAAAAAAAAGACCGTCACGCAGGGACTGCGTAAACTAAGCAGATTTCCCACGTAAAGTTATTCAATAGAGAAATCTCCATACAAGTGCCGTTACAGTTGCGGAAACGGCTGAACTATCCGCCCACATTTAATAAAAATGCAAATATATCGGTTAATATTCAAGATAGAGAATAAATGTATATAACAATATTTATAGTAAATGTAATTTTCAATAAGATTGATTCTATACAATTTTTCGATCCGACGTATAGTAACGGAGGTATTTCGAATTTTCAAAAATCCCCCTGCTAAACTCCACCCCCTCCCACTGGTCCGATTTCAGCCATTAACGAACTTGATCTGTCTTTTTACATAAAACGTTTAAATATCGAGTTCAGTTACGATCAATCAATAATTGCGACCGCTAGAGCGTTAACAGACAAAAAAAACAAATATACGAGTATATATAATTTTGAACGGATCTCATTATCGTCATCTCCTAAGTAGGATCGATTGACATTTGAAGAAAATTTTCAAAAATCGCGTCATGAGTCCTTAAGGTAAATCTGCTAAAAAAGTCTGTCCTGCAAGGGCTGTGTAAACTAAGCAGATTTCCCACGTGCTGGTATGGCACACAAGGGACAAGAATATGATCACATATTCTGACTGAAAACCAGAAAGTGTGAATGATTCACTTAATATTTGAGTTACAAAAAAATATATATAACAGTAATTGTAGGTCATCAATATTTTAACAAGATTGATTCTATAACATTTTTCGATTCGACAAATAATAACGGAGATATTTTGACTTTTTTCGAATCCCCCCTCTAAACACCCATATTCCAGGTGAGATTTCTGCCACTTCAGTGTTGAGTCGAGTATGTTATAGATCAAATAAGCGTTTTTGAGACAAGAAGGTAAAATCTTAATTGATGTCGACAACGAATTTATATGTGTCTCGCATAATCATGGGTCTCATGAAAACAATATTTGATATTTAAGCTTAGAATAAAGAGGTTCATGTTATAACAGCTTATTGTTAATATGAGATGAGTAGGAGTAGGGGTTTACTCAGAATCTAAACTTACCAAATATATATATATATATATATATATTTTGTTATTTGGAGTAACTTTTGTTATATACACTTTTGTCGTATACCTAAGTATAAATGACTTATACGTTAAAACTTTAGTGGGCACTAACGGCTGAACCGAACTGAACAATACTCGGTATGTCAATTAGCATTAATTCTTCCATGATTATAAGCTATATTAAAATTTTTAGGTTCGAACGGGAGGGGGGTTATAAGGGAGGCCTGAAATAAAAATTCACCATATTTACATGTATAAGAGACGGGAAATATAAAAATATCGAAGACTGTGAAGCCTTATCGAACAAATAATTCTATTATTAGCAAATCCACGGCAAAGACGGGTATCAATCCTAAACACTGGGACGGGTAAATGTCAAAATATTGTGCAATGTAAAGCCTGCTAAAAAATACCATCACCATTCACCCTCAAATGAATTCCCGGGCGAAGCCGGGTATCTGAGCTAGTATATATATATATATATATATATATATATATATATATATATATATATATATATATATATACTAGCTAAGGTACCCAGCTTCGCTCGGGAAATCATTTGAGGCTGAATGATAATAGTATTTTTTTTTTTTTTTTTTGAGCAAGGCTTCAATGTTTACTACACTTCCCGTCTGGGCGCATTGTTTTCCCGTGAGGGTCAGGCAGGCGACGTATAGATGAGAAATATTAATTTTGAAGAATAAATAAAAATGTGTTCCTAATCTATCCCTCTCCACTTTTCCAACTCACATTTTTGAATACTTCAAACCATAATCGTGGATAGAATTTATTACAATTAAATATCCTCTATAATGAAACTTATTTCCTGTCAAAAACCAATCCGAGCACATATAGTTTAAACATAGTTTTGTACATTAGATTATATTCGTAATAGTAGAGCTCAGTGGAAATCATTTCCAGTAATGAAAGCATTTAACAGGAAATTAATTAACTCAATTAACTGTTTAGGGTCCGACCTCCTTCCGCTCCAGTATCACCATAGTTTTCCTTAAAATATTGATTCAATGTATTATTTTATTATTCATTTGAGGCTGAATGGTGAAAGTATATTTTTGGCAAGGCTTTACTTTGCACAATATTTTGACATTTACCCGTTCCAGTGTTTAGGGTTAATACCCGTTGTTGGCATTTGTTAATAATAAAATTATTTTTTTATGTAAGACTTCACTGTCCTGCATATTGTCATATTTCCCGTCTCCTGTGCATTATGCATAGATTTGAATTAATAAGGAGAAAATATTGACATACATTTGAATTAATTTTTTCAGGAGAGGTACCTGGTAGTTCATATTGAAATGAAGTGTTGAGCAAATTTCTCTAAATAACAAAATAAACAACTTTTGTTATATGCATATTTGCGGAAACCCCAATAGGAAATCATTATTATTAATTTCAGGCCTTCCTTATAACCCCCACTCCTGCCCGTCCCAAGAAATGTTAGTATAGCTTATTATAATGAAGGCGTTAGTAATAATTCAGATACCGAGTTTGGTTTAATTCGGTTGAGTCTTTGGTGCCAAATAAAATTGTGGACTCCCGCTATAGTTTTTAGCGTATAACTCATTTATACTTCCGTATACGGCAAAAGTGCATATAACAAAAGTTTCTCTAAATAACAAAATAAACAACTTTTGTCATGTGCATATTTACCGAAAATGCAATAGGAAACGAAATATCACTATTTTAATTTCAGGCCTTCCTTATAACCCCCACTCCTGCCCGTCCCAAGAAATGTTAGTATAGCTTATTATAATGAAGGCGTTAGTACTAATTCAGATACCGAGTTTGGTTTAATTCGGTTGAGTCTTTGGTGCCAAATAAAATTGTGGACTCCCGCTATAGTTTTTAGCGTATAACTCATTTATACTTCCGTATAAGGCAAAAGTGCATATAACAAAAGTTTCTCTAAATAGCAAAATAAACAACTTTGGTTAAGTGCATATTTGCCGTAAATGCAATAGGAAACGAAATATCACTATTATCAATTTCAAGCCTCCCTTATAACCCCCACTCCTGCACGTCCCTAGAAAAGTTAGTATAGCTTATTATAAGGAAGGCGTTAGTGCTAATTCACATACCGAGTTTGGTTTAGTTCGGTTGAGTCTTTTGTCCCAAATAAAATTGTGGACTCCCGCTATAGTTTTTAGCGTATAACTCATTTATACTTCCGTATACGGCAAAAGTGCATATAACAAAAGTTTCTCTAAATAGCAAAATAAACAACTTTGGTTAAGTGCATATTTGCCGTAAATGCAATAGGAAACGAAATATCACTATTATCAATTTCAGGCCTCCCTTATAACCCCCACTCCTGCACGTCCCTAGAAAAGTTAGTATAGCTTATTATAAGGAAGGCGTTAGTGCTAATTCACATACCGAGTTTGGTTTAGTTCGGTTGAGTCTTTTGTCCCAAATAAAATTGTGGACTCCCGCTATAGCTTTTAGCGTATAACTCATTTAAACTTCCGTATACGGCAAAAGTGCATATAACAAAAGTTTCTCTAAATTACAAAATAAACAACTATTGTTTGTGCATATTTGCCGAAAACCCAATAGGAATCGAAATATCGCTATTTTTAATTTCAGGTCTCCCTTATAACCCCCACTCCTGTTCGTCTTAGAGAATATTAATATAGCCTAAAGTCTAAGTTGGGCTAGTAGTAATATACATACCAAGTTTCATAAAATTCGGTTCAGCCGTTTATGTATTTATGTGTTTATATCTATATATATATAAAATTGTAACCTCTGTCTGTACATTGATTTTTTTTGCGAAATTTCACGATAACTTTTCGTTTCACATGTTATAGACACCATAACTGCATTTTGTTTCTTTGGTGTCTGTTTGTTTGTTTGTTTGTTTATTTGTTTGTTTGTTTGTTTGTTACCTTTTCACGCATAAAAGGCTGAACCGAATTTTATGAAACTTGGTATGTATATTACTACTAGCCCAACTTAGACTTTAGGCTATATTAATATTCTCTAAGATGAACAGGAGTGGGGGTTATAAGGGAGGCCTGAAATTAAAAATAGCGATATTTCGTTTCCTATTGCTTTTTCAGCAAATATGCACATAACAAAAGTTGTTTATTTTGTAATTTAGAGTAACTTTTGTTATATGCACTTTTGCCGTATACGGAAGTATAAATGTGTAATACGCTAAAAACTATAGCGGGAGTCCACAATTTTATTTGGCACAAAAGACTCAACCGAACTAAACCAAACTCGCTATGTGAATTAATACTAACGATTTCCTTATAATAAGCCATACTAACATTTCTAGGGACGGGCAGGAGTGGGGGTTATAAGGGAGGCCTGAAATTAAAAATAGCGATATTTCGTTTCCTATTGCTTTTTCAGCAAATATGCACATAACAAAAGTTGTTTATTTTGTTATTTAGAGTAACTTTTGTTTTATGCACTTTTGCCGTATACGGAAGTATAAAGGCGTTATACGCTACAAATTATAGCGGAAGACAACAATTTTATTTGGCACAAAAGACTCAACCGAACTAAATAAAACACTCAGTATGTGTATAAGCACTAACGCCTTCCTTATAATAAGCCATACTAACATTTCTAGGGACGGGCAAGAGTGGGGGTTATAAGGGAGGCCTGAAATTAATAATAATGATTTCCTATTGGGGTTTCAGCAAATATGCACATAACAAAAGTTGTTTATTCTGTTATTTAGAGAAATTTGCTCAACACTTCTTATATTTTCTCCTTAATAATTCAAATCTATCCATAAAGCACAGGAGACGGGAAATATGACAATATGCAGGACAGTGAAGTCTTACATAAAATATTAATTTTTTTATTAACAAATGCCAACAACGGGTATTAACCCTAAACACTGGAACGGGTAAATGTCAAAATATTGTGCAAAGTAAAGCCTTGCCAAAAATATACCATCACCATTCAGCCTCAAATGAATTCCCGAGCGAAGCCGGGTATCTGAGCTAGTATATATATAAAATTGTAACCTCTGTCTGTACATTGATTTTTTTCGCGAAATTTCACGATAACTTTTCGTTTCACATGTCATAGACACCATAACTGCATTTTGTTTCTTTGGTGTCTGTTTGTTTGTTTGTTTGTTTATTTGTTTGTTTGTTTGTTACCTTTTCACGCATAAACGGCTGAACCGAATTTTATAAAACTTGGTATGTGTATTACTACTAACCCAACTTAGACTTTAGGCTATATTAATATTCTCTGAGACGAACAGGAGTGGGGGTTATAAGGGAGGCCTGAAATTAAAAATAGCGATATTTCGTTTCCTATTGGTTTCTTGGCAAATATGCATATAACAAAAGTTGTTTATTGTGTTATTTAGAGTAAGTTTTGTTATATACACTTTTTTCGTATACCAAATTATAAACGAGATATACGCTAAAACCTATAGCGGAAGTGAACAATTTTATTTGGGACAAAAGACCCAACCGAAATTAATAAAACTCGGTATGTGTATTAGCACTAACGCTTTCATTATAATAAGCCATACCAACATTTCTAGGGACGGGCAGGAGTGGGGGTTGTAAGGAAGGCCTGAATTTAACAATAGCGGTATTTCGTTTTCTATTCGTTTTTCGGCAAATATGAACATAACAAAAGTTGTTTATTTGGTTATTTAGAGTAAGTTTTGTTATATACACTTTTTTCGTATACCGAATTATAAACGAGATATACGCTAAAACCTATAGCGGAAGTGAACAATATTATTTGGGACAAAAGACCCAACCGAAATAAATAAAACTCGGTATGTGTATTAGCACTAACGCTTTCATTATAATAAGCCATACCAACATTTCTAGGGACGGGCAGGAGTGGGGGTTGTAAGGAAGGCCTGAATTTAACAATAGCGGTATTTCGTTTTCTATTCGTTTTTCGGCAAATATGAACATAGCAAAAGTTGTTTATTTGGTTATTTAGAGTAAGTTTTGTTATATACTCTTTTTTCGTATACCGAATTATAAACGAGATATACGCTAAAACCTATAGCGGAAGTGAACAATATTATTTGGGACAAAAGACCCAACCGAAATAAATAAAACTCGGTATGTGTATTAGCACTAACGCTTTCATTATAACAAGTCATAACCACATTTCTAGGGACGGGCAGGAGTGGGGGTTGTAAGGGAGGCCTGAATTTAAAAATAGCGGTATTTCGTTTTCTATTCGTTTTTCGGCAAATATGAACATAGCAAAAGTTGTTTATTTGGTTATTTAGAGTAAGTTTTGTTATATACACTTTTTTCGTATACCGAATTATAAACGAGATATACGCTAAAACCTATAGCGGAAGTGAACAATATTATTTGGGACAAAAGACCCAACCGAAATAAATAAAACTCGGTATGTGTATTAGCACTAACGCTTTCATTATAACAAGTCATAACAACATTTCTAGGGACGGGCAGGAGTGGGGGTTGTAAGGGAGGCCTGAATTTAAAAATAGCGGTATTTCGTTTTCTATTCGTTTTTCGGCAAATATGAACATAACAAAAATTGTTTATTTTGTTATTTTCAGTAACTTTTGTTATATTCACTTTTGTCTTATAACACAGTATAAACGAGATATACACTATAAACTAGAGCGGGAGTCAACTATTTCATTGGGCGCTAACGATTAAACCGAACTCGGTATGTCAATTAGCATTAATTCTTCCATGATTATAAGCTATATTAAAATTTTTAGGTTAGAACGGGTGAGGGGGTTAAATGGGAGGCCTGAAAAAAAAATTCGCGATATTTCATTGTCTATTTGTTTTTCGACAAACATGCACATAACCAAAGTTGTTTACTTTGTTATTTAGATTAACTTTTGTTTTATACATTTCTCCAGGAACAATGTGTGGAGCAAGTAATTTGCGTATAAATATTGATATGCTCAACAATTCATTCGAATTTGAACTATGAGGTACCTCACCTGGAAAAACTAATTCAAATCTATGTTAATATTTTGTCCTTAATAATTGAAATATATAATGCACAGGAGACGGGAAATATGACAATATGGAGGACAGTGATGTCTTATATAAAAAATTAATTTTATTATTAAGAAATGCCAACAACGGGTATTAAGCCTAAACACTGGGACGGGTATATGTAAAAATATTGTACAAAGTAAAGCCTTACCAAAAAAATATCATCACCAATCAGCCTCAAATCAATTCCCGGGCCAAGCCGGGTATCTGAGCTAGTATATATATATATATATATATATATATATATATATATATATATATGTATATATATATATATATGTATATATATATATATATATATATACATATATATAACAACATTTATAGGAAATTAAATTTACAATATGATTGATTCAATACAATTTTTCGATCCGACGTATAATAACGGAGATATTTCGAATTTTCAAAACTCTCTCCCTCTAAATCCCCCCGTCCACTGGTCCGATTTCAGCCGTTAACGAACTTGATCTTTATATTTACATAAAAATAGTTCACATGCTTATATTTCGGCAAGAATAAATCTAAAATTGAGACCACTAGAACGTCAACAGACAAATATATATATAATTTTCTGAGTTGGTAGTCTGGCAGGTGGATGTGACTTCTAATGTATGTAGGATGAAAAAATTGTTGGCTACGCTTCCACTATAATAATTTATTGTAACGGCAAAGCGGTTTCGATGCTGTGCATCATCGTCAGTGCCCTGTTGACATACAAAATAATAGTTATAATTTCTATAAAATATGTTAGACACATATAACAAAAAAACTTATCGTTCTTAGAAGTAAATGTTTTATATGTTATTTAGTTCTAAGAAAGATAAGTTTTTTTGTTATATGTGTCTAACATATTTTATAGAAATTGTAACTATTATTTTGTGTGTCAACCACACGGCACTGACGATGATGCACAGCATCGAAAGCGCTTTGTCGTTACAATAAATTATTATAGTGGAAGCGTAGCCAACAATTTTTTCATCCTACATACATATATAATTTTGAACGAACCTCATTTTCGTCATCTCCTGGGGAGACGACAATTTTTGGAAAATCGCGTTGAGTGCAACCTCAATAGCTTATTTCCCTTAAAGGAAATCTGCTTATAAATAGACAGCATGTAACTTGGTGGACATGTTAACATTAGTATTATGGCTATTATTAAACATTATTAGTGGCAAAGCAGGTGGACGGATTTAATGGATAGTATTTATACGTGCGATTCATTGTTCAAACGCCATGAAAACGATCAATTTTTGAAAAGTTTGTTAATCGGAGACAAAAAATAGATTGTTTACTATAATTTTGTGCGCTCCCATCTGACTATCAGTTTTTTTGTTTCCAAAATTCCCTGAATGGTAAGAATTTGAATTCTCTACAGTACTGAAAAAAGCAAATGCATCAGATTTTCTGTAATAAGTCTAATACGCTATAGGAATACGAAATTATGAAACTTAACATATGAGGGGAACTGGTTACCAAACAAAACTGTAATTATATTGTAGATTAAACTTGGTTAATAATATTCTTAATATTTTCCTTCATTTATCCTAATAATCGGTGGAAACGTTTCGAACACCCCATACTTAAACGGGTCGACTGACAGAAAATGACTCTTTCCCATGTGACAAACTGTGCATTCAAAATTACAGTTACAAACTTTATTACGGCCCTTTACTGATTATATACAACATTGGCCGTTAAACGAACAAATTTCGTTCTCTGAATTTTTAAACTAAGTTGTTAAGAGTATTAACTTCTCGGAGTTGGTTTGTCTCCATGTGCTACGTCGTTATTATTAATTTCACTATAATTGTTTTGCTATTTTTTAATTATCCTATTATTTAATTTATTGATTTTTATATTGCCTTTAATTTATTTTAATTATTCCAGATTATATTTCCACCGGCCATGTCCTTTAACCATATGTTAACAATTTACAAAGAAATGCAAGAAAAGCAAAGGAATCAATATGAAGAAGATGTAGGGAATGTCACAGATCTGTGGTACCTAAGTACATTAACTGCCCTTTTCCAGGGTTAAGAAAGAAGGAAGAAAACATAAAAAATATAGTATAGAGATCAATCATCATCACACGTAAACTTCAAATTGGCTTATGTAAATATGGGTATAATCGAAATGGGACCTGATTACCAATAAGTCCGTTTTTGCTTTAACTGTTTATTATATAATTGTTTATTACTTTATATAACAGATTGCTAAGGACTCAAACACACACACATTCGCAAGTACCGCTCAAGCGCACCTTTTGCCAGTCGGGAATCCATCTATAATTCATTCGAGGATTGGCCTTGTCCTTTTGACATTGGCGTTCTCCAAATGAAGTGGCTTTTTCTCGATTTGAATAGATTTTTCTTCTTATCGGGGTCCTTAGCAAATCAATTACCTCTCTAAAGGTGGTTATGTGCCATTGGCTTTACAATTTCTATATCAGTTTATAAAATATTAAAAAATGATATTGTTTAATCCAAACAATTGTATATATGGGAGGTGGATAAAAGGAAGCTGGGGGTCTCGCGGTCCCAACTGTTACCTCTAAATCACCACAGAAGAAAAAAGAATGTGGGAAAGTAGGCTGTTGTCGAAACTTTCGTCTTCCCTCTTTTTTTTGTACTTCAAGAACTTCACAAGACGTGACTTATTGTCCCTTATTTTTCTTTCTAAGTATATTGAATGCTATTCCACCAGTTTGACCTCCCTCTTACTAAAAAAAAAAAAGATCAATCTGGTATTGAAATCCCATTTGATCCTAGTGAAACATTAACATTGTTTTCTGATAAAAAGCATACAATGGACTAATGAGGTAGACAAAAAAACACTTAAAGTAATAGGATATATCAGCCCCGGACTGGCAGCTCAGTGGGCCCTCGGCAAAATTAGCCGTGCCCCCCCCCTAGCGGAATTTTTGGTACCAAATATAATACAAACAATATTTTATTTAGTAAAATATATATCATAACACTAGCGTGTTTTTAATTAGAATATTTTTAATTGAAATTAATAAAATAAGTACCTGATGACATTGAGGCAATGAAATACGCATATATAATTCATACAAAAATGTATTGTATGATTGTAGGCTATTACAAAAAAACGCCCGTCACGCAGGGGCTGCGTAAACTAAGCAGATTTCCCTCGTGATGTTTAACAATAGATAAATCTATATACTGGTAACACAACACCACCCTGAATATTAAGTGAATAAATACTAACGATAATAAGAAACCTCCCGACGCCAAACCGTCTGAAATGCAAACAAACAGTTCTGCCAACATCTTCCTTGAAAGAAAAACAATTACTGTAACATATCTGAATATAACGTATTAATTTGCTTGAAAACTATTCACTATATCTAGTACTGCAATTTACAATGAACCAGAATAATTTTTATCTCAATCAATCAAATTTAAGTAGTACAAATTATTTAAGCTTCGAATGATGTGGTTTATTACATAACCAAGTATTGTTTATGTAACATGAGTTTGCTGAAGGCTGAAAACTATAAAATCTAAATATCTCGGTTAACGTTCATGATACAGAAAATATATATTGGACAATATTTATAGATCATTAAATTTGCAAGAAGATTGGCTCTATACAATTTTTCGTAACGGAAATATTTTGACTTTTCCAAATTCTCCCCCTCTGAACCCCCTCTCTCCCTGGTCCGAGTTCTGCCGTTAACAAGCTTGATCTTTCTTTTTACATAAAACGACTAAATATCGAGTTTGGTAACGATTAAACAATAATATTGTCCGCTAGAGCGGTAACAGGCAAATATATATATATATATATATATATATATATATATATATATATATATATATATATATATATGTATGTATAGTTTTGAACGGACCTCATTTTCGTCATCTCCTAGGTAGGATCGATGGACATTTGAAGAAAAATTTCGAACAATCCCGTCATGAGTACGACCTCTATAGCTGATTTCCCCCTTAAGGGAAATCTGCTAATTAATAAATCTAGATCTACCTGTAATAATAATTCAGGACATTAATTCCTTTCAAAACATTATTAATTATATAAAAAAAACTGTGCAAAATAGAATAGTAAAATTTGCCAATAGAAATATGTATCGGCGATGTATTTACAAATGTAAATAAGTATTATTAGGGGTGTTAATTAATAATAAAATGAATGCCTTTTTAAATTAGGTTTTTTCTCTTTTTCATTTTAGCCCCGTGGGCCCCAGGGCGGTGGGCCCTCGAAATTTGTCGACGAATTTGAACTGGATTAATGATTTCATTAATTAAACAAAATTATAAAACCAGCTCCCACCATAGAAATTATATTTGGTTAAACGTGAGTGTTTGATTTGAATTGAATTTTGTCTAAGGATTGAAAAAAACGCGCGGATAACCTCCCCGTCACTATGACTATTATAGCGAGGAAAATAGAATAGTTAGTTCGCTATTTTTAGTTCCTTTTAGAAAATAAATGAATTATTTAAAACCTCAAAAAAATATAGGTTTCAGATTTCAACTGAAATATTTGTTTTCGACAGATATATCTTATGTGAAACTTATTCAGCTAACACTTACAAAATGAACTATGCTTATTTAAAATAATATCACACAAACTGCTGCGTTAGTATCATAAATGGTTTTGGTTTGAAAGATAACTATTTTGATTTTATATATAAGACTTCTGTCGATATGCTTACTCTATAAGTTTAAATCATCTTACAATTACTGAAACTTTTGAGTGTTATTATCACATATGGAACGTTTTCTTGTAATAATTATTAGAGTTGTAATATAATACTGATTTTTTCGTTATTGTTTGTACAAATAACATTTTAGAAGTATTACATTATTAAAATGGATGTGATAGAAGAGAAGGCCCGAAAAAATAAAAACAAAATGACATACTAAAAGTAAGGGGAACTACAACTATATCTATTTTCTGAACCATAGAGCGTTATGCAGGACTTGAGTAAGCTGAGCAGATTTCCTAAGTGCAGGACTGCTCACAGTTGACGTCATCAGTGGGAATATTCTCTATTTTTGGCTTAGTAAAGAAGACTGGAAATGTACGCTGGGCATAATATGTCTAATAATAGTATAAATGAGATTATCATGAGATGTTTACTCACAGAGGGCTTAGATACAAATAAAGCAGTTAAATTTCGAATTATAGAAAAATGTGTATAATAACAACTGAAAAAAATTATTTCATTGACAAGATTGGTCATATAAAATTTTTTGGTATAACGGATTTAACTGAGCTATTGATGGCTTTATAATTTTCGTCAAAATCTCCTTTCACTCTATATAAAACTGAATTGTAATAAATGCTATCCATGATTATGGTTTGAAGTATTCAAAAAGGTGAGTTAAAAAGTGGAAAGAGATAGATTAGGACCACATTTTTATTTATTCTTCAAAAGTAAAATTTCTCATTTATAAGTCGCCTGCCTGACCCTCACGGGAAACAATGCGCCCAGACGGGAAGTGTAGTTATAAACATTGAAACCTTGCCCAAAAAAAAATATTATCATCGTTCAGCCTCAATTGATTTCCCGAGCGAAGCCTGGTACCTTAGCTAGTATATATATAAAATTGTAACCTCTGTCTGTACATTGATTTTATTCGAGAAGTTTCAGGATAACTTTTCGTTTCACATGCCATAGACACCATAACTGCATTTTGTTTCTTTCGTGTCTGTTTGTTTGTTTGTTACCTTTTCACGCATAAACTGCTGAACCGAATTTTATGAATCTTGGTATGTATATTACTACTAACCCAGGTTAAGTCTTTGGCTATACACGTATTAATATTCTCTGAGACGAACTCTCGGGGGGTTATAAGGGTGGCCTGAAATAAAAAAAGCGATATTTCGTTTCCTATTGGTTTTTCGACAAATTTGCACATAACCTAAGATGTTTATTATGTAATTTAGAGTAATTTTTGTTATTCACACTTTTGTCGTATTCCGAAGTATAAATGAGTTATACGCTAAAAACTATAGTGGGAGTCAACAATTTTATTTGGCACAAAAGACCAACCGAACTGAACCAAACTCCGTATATGATTTGGTATTAACACCTCCCTGGTTATAATCTATATTAAAATGTCTAGGTACGAACAGGAGTGGGGGTTATAAGGGAGGTCTGAAATATAAAATCGTGATATTGAGTAATCTATTCATTTTTCGGCAAACGTGCATAAATAACAATTAGTTTGTTTTAGCAGATCTCCCTTAAGGTAAATGAGCTATTAAGGTCGTACTCATGACGCGATTTTCGAAACATTTCTTCACATGTCCATCGATCCTACCCAGGAGATGACGAAAATGAGGTCCGTGCAAAATTATATATATCTATATCTATATCTATCTATCTATCTATCTATCTATCTATCTATCTATCTATCTATATATATATATATATATATATATATATATATATATATATATATATATATATATATATATATTTGTCTGTTAACGCTCTAGCAGTCGCAATTTTTGTTTGATCGTTACGAAACTCGATATTTAACCGTTTTATATAAAAAGACAGATCAAGTTCGTTAATGGCTGAAATCGGACTACAGGGAGGGGGGTTTAGAGGGGGGGGATTTTCGAAACTTCAAAATATCTCCGTTATTATGCATCGGATCAAAAAATTGTATAGACCCAATCTTATTGAAAATTAAATTTGCTATAAATATTGTTATATACATTTATTCTCTATCTTGAATATTAACCGAGATATTTACATTTTTATGAAGTCTGTGGTCGGGTATAGTTTGGATTAGATCGGCCATTTCCGTCATTGCTCGGCTCAGGTGGGTGGCACCTTCTAACCTTACCTGCCGTTTCTAACCTTACCTTACCTTCATTACTTTGTGAGATTTATGCAAATAGGTTCTGTTCGTTCGCCCCCCCCCCTTCTTTAGTTCTTGAACTATTAAAATTTGAGTTATTAAAATATAAATTATTCTTACAATTCAGAAACCGTTTCAGTTGGGAATTTATTTTAATTAACTGAAAGATTTGTCATTACCGTTTGTATTTAATCACGGTGGTGTTGTGTTACCAGTATGCAGATTTCTTTATTGAAAAATTTCACATGGGAAATCTGCTTAGTTTACGCAGCCCCTGCGTGACGGAATTTTCTTTTCTTATTTAATGTAACTTTTGTTATATGCACTTTTGCCGTATAACGAAGTATAAATGAGATATACGCGAAAAACTAAAGAGTGGTCAACAATGTCATAGGACATGAAAGACTTAATCGAAATAAACGATACTCCGTATTTTGACTATAAGCTATATTAACATTTTTAGGTACGAACAGGAGTGGGGGTTGTTATGGAGGCATGAAAAGAAAAATCGTCATATTGCGTTTCCTATTGTTTCTTGGCGAACCTGCAAATGTCAAAAGATATTTAATTTCATATTTAGAGTAACATTTGTTATATACATCTTTATCGTAATTTATAAAGCATGTAATTTGCATAGACGTTTTTTGTAAAGTCATCAATGCGTATCCATGTATGAATTTATTCAGCTTAGTACCTTGATGGATTAATACAATTTCATTAAACTTAACAGCCATTATTAGCAGGTTGAATGAAGAACAAAGTATATTGTCATGTTATTCTTGACCATTAATATATGTTATACTTGACTGAACATGCTATGTACCATTAAGAATATACAGTTTACTTTCCAAACATATAAAAGAGTATTTTTAATAGTTGTTATTACGTATATAGCTGCTATCCAAGTGCTGCTTCGGACCACTTTTGAGGAAATGAACATTTATTCATAGATGGTTCGGAATGCAGAATTCTTTCTATGATTATGAATAATATGGTTAATACGATAAGCTATGATTATGTTATATATAAAAAAAGATACATGCACAGGAAACGTGTAATATAAAAATACTGTGTATTTTGTAGAATTAAGTACATAACAAATATTTTTATTATTAACATATTTCCAGCAAGCCGGACTCGGGTCTAAATCCTAAGCATTGAGACGGGAAAATGTAAAAAATATTGTACAAAGTAAAGCCCCAAAAAAATACTATCATCATTCAGCCTCAAATGATTTCCCGGGCGAATCCGGGTATTTCAGCTAGTTTTATATAATATCCGAATCGAATTTGATAATTCATAAAGAAGTATTATTTTTCATATTTTTTAAAATTTTATAAATTTGTAATTTTATTTAATTACATACTTTAAACATTATATAAATTATAGATTTCGTTTAATTGTCCCCCAATTACATGTTTAACCCCTAAACATTAATGAATTTATTTTAATAAAACGTATGTTGAATGACAAAAATTAATCTGGTTTTTTAAAACCTTTTTTTAATCGTGGATTTTAAAAATAGTGCATGATGTGTAATCTGTTCTACTCTTAGACAAGGCTCAATAACGGAAGTCTACCTTTCTTTATAAATGTGACCGATCAATAAGTCATTATGTATAATGCTTCCTTAAGGAAGGAAGGTCTTTACTCACCTCGTGTCAGCCTTGGAGGTACATTAAGCCGGCATACACACTCCAGCGATTGCATATCAAGTAAGTCATTGCATTTTAATGAGGGATGACTCCCTAACAATTTCGAAGAGTCTTCTCTTCGATTTTAGCAGATTTCCCTTGAGGGGTAATAAGCCACTGAGGTTGAAGTTATGACTCAATTTCAGGAAACCTTCTTTAAATGCCATCGATCTATCTAGGAGATTACGTAAATGAGGTCCATTAAAAATTTTATATATATATATATATATATATATATATATATATATATTCTTCAAATTTTATGGCAAGGGTCTCTAATAAAAAAAACCATTTTTTCGGTGCAAACATTATTGAAACTGCCCTACCTGTTTCGTGGCTTGTTTTGCCACCTCTTCAGGGGCTATCCCTTTAATATATAAAATATAAAATAATATTAATAACATTAATTTAACAAATCTCTTAATAATTCTTTTGCTATATATTGTATTAGTAGATGCCTACATCTATGATATATTTATTAAATCTAATTATAAATTGCTACTTACATTTCTGAAGCGCTCGTTTACCTTTTACATTACGTCGCGACAGTCCTAACAGAGGAGGTAGAAGAAACTGAGAGGTTCCCGAGGTATTTCGCGTCATAATTTAAAATCGATTAATTTAAGATATAATGTTATAGAATATATGATTGATTTGATTTCTGGTTTTTTGTATACTGCCCTTTTTCTATTTTTTATTATGTGAATGTTCTCTTTTATTTTCCATGGTCCAGAATAAGAGGAATATATATATATATATATATAATTTGTCTTAAGCAGTTTCAATTTTGATTCGGTAGTTACCAAATTCCACATTTAAACCTTTTATGTAAACATAAAGATCAAGTTCGTTAATGGTTGAAATCGAACCACTGGGATGTGAAAGGTTTAGAGGTGGGGCTTTCGAAAAATCTCTGTTATTATACGTCGGATCGAAGAATTGTATATAACCAATCCTATTGCAATTTTAATGTCCTATAACTACCGTTCTATAAATATTTTCAGTATCGAGAATATTAACCTAGATGTTTGGATTTTTTAGTTTACAGCTTTCAGTAAACCACTCCTGCTTATGTTATATAACGATTAATATTAAAAGTCCGTCATGCAGGGGCTGCATAAACTAAGCAGATTTCACTAGTGAAGTTTTGCAATAGAAAAATCTACGTACTGGAAACACCACCGTGAATATTAAGTGAACAGATACAAACAGTAATGAGAAATATTTCAGTCACTTTTAATAACCTCCCAACGGAAAGCATCTAGATTGTAAACCAACAGGCCTGCCTACCTTCCAAAGCTGAACAGACAGATAGAAATATTTTTCACCGGAAAGAAAAACCATTACTGAATTATATCTGAATATTACATATTTATTTTATTGGAAACTATTTACTATTGGAAATTATTTATAATGAATCAAAATAACTTTTATCTCAATCACTCAAATTTAGTAGACCAAGAACATAAGACGGGTGGTCCACAGGACATATTTGCGGGTATGTCGTATAATAAAAGTCTCTTATAAACAATATTTGGTATTTAAAATTCAAATAAAGTGATTTATTATATAAAAGAGTATTGTTTACGTGATATGAGCAGAAGTGGGGGTTTGCTGAAGACTGAAAACTGATAAATGCAAATATCTCGGTTAATATTCAAGATAGGAAATAAATGTATATAACAATATTTATAGTACATTTAGGTTGCAATAAGATTGGTTCTATACCATTTTTCGATCCGACGTATAGTAACGGAGATATTTTGAATTTTCAAAATGCTCCACCTCTAAACCCCCTCTCCCCCTGGTCCGATTTCAGACGTTAACTAACTTGGTATTTAGTTGGATATCGAGTTTAGTAACGATGAAACAATAATTCCGACCGCTAGAGCGGTAACAGACAAATATATATATATATATATATATATATATATATATATATAAAATTTAGAACAGATTTTCGTTATCTCATTGGTAGGATCGATGGACATTTGAAGAAACGTTGAAAATAGCGTCATGAGTACGACCTCAATAGCTGATTTCCCTCAAGAGAAATCTGCTAATAAGCTGTTGTACCATGAACCACTTCATTCCAAGGTTAAATACCAAATATGGTTTTCATTGAACTTTAACTTTGAGAGATACAGGCAAATATGTTGTGATGGCGTCATCAATTAAGATTTTTGTTCTTTACTGGACATTTTTTTTAATCTATTCAACACTTGATGTTTAACCGCTTCAGTTAACTCTAAGAATCGCATTCGTTAACGGCTGGAATCGGAGCTGGAAAAATTGAAGTTTTTCGATTCAAACCATGAAAATAAGTTGTTTTCCAATATCAGTCTGAGTGAGGGTGTGTGTGTGTTTGACTGTGTGAGAGAGCGTGCGATGAATTGCCCCTTTAAAGACTGATATCTGATTGGGGGTGGAAGAGACGGGAAGGGCAGGCAGAGGGTTGGGGCATAGGCCTATAATTGCCCTGGCACGCTTCTCCTTTTACTTCATCTACCTATCCATCCCAAATTCAATAACATCTACCCCCGAGGACACCAAAACCCTTCCCCGTTATTAATGGAAGCTCAAGATTAATCGTCCCAATTCCTATTTCCTCCTCCCTCAATTGTATGGAATAACTTTATTATAAATATAATTTATATTACCCCCAAAGGAAACTGTCCTGGATGTTGATGGCTGATGCCGGGGGAGATATTTTCACATTATGCTTTCCTTTTATTAAGTGAAAATAAAACGGATCAACCTTTAAAATCATCTGTATTCTATTCTATTATATTTATTGGATAATTCTGAAGGGATCAGCTATTGAGGTACTTCTAATGGCGCAATTTAAAAGTATTTTCAAATGTCATGAAGGCAATTCAAATCGTTAAATTAACATGCAATATATATATATATATATATATATATATATATATATATCAGTTGACTCGCTTCTTAAATCGTTTGAATATGTAGCCACATTTGGTCAAAAACAGAAACGTTTTTTCTTCTTTACATCATCTTATTTATTTTCATCCTCAACGCGTTTCGAGCATTGCAACCTTACATGGGATTCCTTTTACTATAATTTTGATGATTTATACTTATATGCTAAATTATTATTGTCATTTGTTTTTAAAATTTAATACAAACAATATTCGATCTGACGTATAGTAACGAAGATATTTTGAAATTCCACCCCTCTGTACCCCCCCCCCCTCCTACTGGTCCGATTTCAACCATAAAACGATTAAATACCAAATTTGGTATCGATTAAACAAAAAAATCCGACCGCTAGAGTATTAACAGACAAATATATATATATATATATATATATATATATATATATAAATATATATATATATATATATATATATATATATATATATATATAGATATAGTTTTGAACGGACCTCATTTTCGCCATCTCCTGGGTAGGATCGATGGACATTTAAAGAAATATTTCGAAAATCGCGTCATAAGTACGACCTCATAGCTGATTTCCCTTAAAGGAAATCTGCTAATAAATAAAAATAAGAACAACGTAAATTTAATACTACTTGTGAACATAAACCGTTTCAGCAGATTTCCCTTAAGGGAAATCAGTTATTGAGGTCGTACTCATGACGGGATTTTAGAAAAATTTCTCTTGCGGTCGCAATTTTTGTTAGATAGTTACCAAACTCGATATTTAAACGTTTAATATGAAAAAAACATATCTAGTTCATTAATGGCTGAAATCGAACCAGTTGGAGGGGGGTATAGAGGGGAGGATTTTCGAAAATTCGAAATATCTCTGTTATTATACGTCGGATTGAAACATTGTATAGAATCAATCTTATTGCAAATTAAATTTACTATAAATATTGATACATACATTTATTCGCTATCTTGAATATTAACCGAGATATTTGCATTTTTATGTGTGGCCGGATAACGGACGAGAGTGAGTTTCCCGCCAAAAGCTAGGTCGGACGTTTTCGTAACTGTTCGGCTGTCATGAAATTTCTCTATTGTAAAACTTCACGTGGGGAATCTGCTTAGTTTACGCAGCCCCTGCTTGACGGACTTTTTCAATAGCTTCCATACAAATAGAAGTAACTCTTTTCTGGATGAGATGCTACATCATGCCCTGCTCATTATTCCAAGCTAAATAATGACCCTCGACTCCCCTTTGCCTTCCAACTAGGAGGAAGTCTGTTGGAAATGCGCTCAAGTTGTCTACACTTTCCAGGAACTACGGAGGGCTCGGAACGTAAACCACTAGAGAGCCACTTGACTCGGCCCTATTTCCCCGAGCACTACGTCAGCAAGTTAGACTTGTGCCCCCTTCAGCCCCAGCTGGTTGCATTTGTTTTCCTAACGATAAAAATTGTTCTAGAATGGTCCTGCCGCGGTGAACACGTGGATGTCGATAACCACAGCCTTCCCTCTCTCCAGGGTTCATGCCCTGATTTTTTTCCCTCTCATCATTTTATTTCCCCACAAATTTTACAATGAGTCAGAGACATTCGATATCGGATGAGGAATAGAGACAAGGGATAATCTTCCTTGGGATAATAATTCCGGAATAGAGGAAGTCACTCAAGTGTATGTAACAAATTTGCTTTAAATATCAAAATAAACAACTTTTGCTACGTGCACGTTTGCTTAAAAAAACAAAACAAAAGAAAACGAAATAGCGCTATTAGCAGATTTCCATTTTTATGACCCCTAACCACCCCTGAAGAATC
The DNA here is from genome assembly GCA_019009955.1 of Riptortus pedestris. Lineage (NCBI taxonomy): Eukaryota > Metazoa > Arthropoda > Insecta > Hemiptera > Alydidae > Riptortus > Riptortus pedestris. The sequence goes on from CM032233.1 coordinate 78,681,836, forward strand.
TCGTCAGTTCATATTCAACCTCGTCACCTTCACCTCCAGTACTTCTCCAGTGACCGTAACTTTGGAATTTCCAATAGAATACCATACTTTTTATGACAGATTTTTACAGAAAATCAAATTCTTAAACGAGTTTATATCGGTGAACTTTTAGATTTGACGCATCCTTTAGCCGTAACATGCAGAAATCTTTATTTCAGAAACTGCACATTTTATTGAAAAATGCTGCGACATAAAAGTTGTAGCATACAAAATTATCTTTGAAAAATAATTTTCTGTATACTTAAAATAACGGAGACATTTGCATTCTTTTTTTAATTCTCAGCCTTCAGTAGACCCCTCCCCCTTAAGTCGTTGTTAAGAATAAGCTAATATATCATGAACAGTCTTATTTCAAGCTGAAATACCAAATATTGTGTTCAACAAATCTTTTCCAGATGACATACATGTAACTACGTTCTGATGAACCCCCTCCCCCGTCTTTTGTTCTCGGATTACTGAAATTATAGTGAGTGAAATTATTTTGATTCATTATAAATTACAGTACTAGATATAATAAATAGTTTTCAATAAAATTAATATATTATATTCAGATATATTTCAGTAATTGTTTTTCTTCCCGATCAAGAATATTTCTATCTTTCAGCTCTGTGAGGTTGGGTGACCTGTTTGTTTACAATTCTATATTCGAAGTGGAGCCTATTATTATGTTAATTGGCATTTCTCATTATCGTTTGTATTTATTCACTCAATATTCACGGTGGCGTTAAGTGTTACCAGTTTGTCGTTTTATCGATTGTATAACTTCACGTGGAAAACCTGCTTTGTTTACGTGCCTGCGTGACTGTTTTTTTTTTTTTTTTTTTTTTTTTGTATAAGGATTCATTTCTCACTCACTCTAAACATCACTTTATAAATACATCCCCTTCCATCTGGAAGTGTGCCACTGGAATTATGTCTTGAAAGTTTGGCAGTTGATTCTTCAAGCTGCCCAAATGAGGAGCGGTGGCGAAGGCGTCCCAAGGGGCGTGTAAAAGTGCCTGAGCCAAGGATTCGACTACAGTGCTCTATAAAGTCTACTTAAACAAGTTAGCCTTATTCCTGAGGCGGTTAATAACATTTTCCCGTTCGGTGGCCTTCCCTAACCCAAGGTATAACGTATATCCCTTCTGGTTGGTACTCCATTATAGGGGCCCCTACACGACTAACCTACTTCCGAGGCAAGGGGCGATTGCGACTAAGAAATAACTTAATATAAACATTACCAATGCAAAATAGTTGTTCCTTTAGGAAAGCCAGTATGTGGGAAATTTTAATATGGTGGCAAATAAAAATCAAATGGAAGAATGAAAACGACGCTATGTTACGATTAAATACAATCCTAAAAAAATCCTCGCTACTACTGGTTAAATACTTTATATTTTACACAGAATCGTTCCGAGCTGCCCAATAATTTTTCGTGTAATTTTCATTTTAATATAACATTTACTGACAATTATCACATTCCCTAAATATTTTATTTACAATATCAGTCATTAAATTAAACAAAAACATTTGGTTGCCTGAATACTGCAGCTCTCATTAGTGTCAATTTGTTGTTTGAGAGTAAATGGTGGGCAGAAAAACATGTAGCGTACATAAAAATGAATATATGTTTGCCACTGCGAGGGATCCAGCGGTCCAAGCCTTTAATTTAATTTAATATTTTTGTTATTTCTTTTTTTTTTAAAAATCATATGTTTTGTAATTTAGATTCAGCTTGAAATACAGTCCGCTAGTGAATTATAGCATACAATTGGTTACGGATACAATTATAGCAATAAGTGTCAAGGTTTGCGATAAGGTTGATACAATTTTAGCAAATAGTGACTAACAAACGAGGTAAAATTGGTTACGGATACAATTTTATCAAATTTAGTGAATAACAATATATATATACACACACACACACACACACACAGTAGATTTATACAAATAACAAAATAAACAACTTTTGTTACGTTTATATATGCCGAAAAACGAATAGAAAACGAAATACCACTATTTTAAATTCAGGCCTCCCTTACAACCCCCACTCCTACCCGTCCCTAGAAATGTTAGTATGGCTTATTATAATAAAGGCGTTTGTGCTAACACACATACCGAGTTTTATTTAGTTCGGTTGAGTCTTTTGTGTCAAATAAAATTGTTCACTTCCGCTATAGGTTTTAGCGTATATCTCGTTTATAATTCGGTATACGAAAAAAGTGTGTATAACAAAAGTTACTCTAAATAAGAAAATAAACAGCTTTTGTTATGTTTATATTTGCCGAAAAACCAATAGGAAACGAAATATCGGTATTTTTAATTTCAGGCACCCAGTGTATACCTGTCGTTGCTGGCCTGCCTTATAACCCCCACTCCTGCTTATCTCAGAGGATATTAATATAGCATAAAGTCTAAGTTGGGTTAGTAGTAATATACATACCAAGTTTCATAAAATTCGGTTCAGCCGTTTATGCGTGAAAAGGTAACAAACAAACAAACAAATAAACAAACAAACACGAAAGAAACAAAATGCAGTTATGGTGTCTATGACATGTGAAACGAAAAGTTTCGCGAAAAAATCAATGTACAGACAGAGGTTACAATTTGATATATATATATATATATATATATATATATATATATATATATATAGATAATCTAGAAGAAGAATTAATATTGTCATTATTATATTGTGCAGAGTGCTAAGAACAGAGGGCAGTCTTCCAATGGCTGTGCGCTTAACAGATGTTAAGTTGAGTTAGTTGTTTTCATTCTACCGTGTAATATTAATTTATATAACAATTATTCTCAAACAAAGTGCCCTTTAGTTTGATCTGTGCAATTGTATTCAAAACATAAAAATGATTTCCTCGATATACGTTTCATCCGCTATATTTCTCTAAGTCCTCCCATAATTTCAAATTACTTCATCAATAATGGCTACCCATTCCACGAAACGTGAAGAAGCATAAGCCTGTTAGCACATCAATTTCTGAGTTATTCAGCTAAATATCTTAATTAGTGTGGGTACGTACAGGAAAATGTGGTTCCCGCTTTAGATTTGAAATTGTTACAGAAATATAAATATTGATTTACAGGTATGCACGTTTTTGCAAAAATTAAGTAAACTACCTCCATATTTTCAAAACAATTTTGAACAGAATACATAGCTTTTAAAACGAAGTAGACAAAAGCCACTGTCGATTCGATGTGAAATGAATTTTGGAATCAACAAACTATAGTAGCCTGTAGTTACTAGTTTTAGAAAACATTTTTGATTTCATGTTCTCGAAAGGTGTTTAAAATCCATTATTATACTATCCAATATCCAAGTTAAAAGTTAAAGTTATCCAATATTATACTATTATTTTCATCAATGTTATTTATAATACATATTGTCGTAAAAATATGTTTAGCATAGCCAAAACATACCCGTAACAGTTATTATGGGGGCTCAGGGAATTTTCTATTAGGATTTTTCATAAAATACGCCAAGCTTACACACACGTATACTATTTTTTACTGATATAAACAGTTTTCCATTAGGAGAAATGAGCTAATGAGGTTGTACTCATGATGGGAGTTTCGAAAAATGTCTTCAAATGTCCATCGATCCTAAACAGGAGATGACGAAAATGAAGTCAGTTCAAAATTATATATATATATATATATATATATATATATATATATATATATATATATATATATATATATATACTAGCTCAGATACCCGGCTTCGCTCGGGAATTCATTTGAGGCTGAACGGTGGTGGTATACTTTTGGCAAGGCTTTACTTTGCACAATATTTTGACATTTACCCGTCCCAGTGTTTAGAGTTAACACCCGTCGTTTCTGTGGATTTGTTAATAATAAAATTATTTTTTTATGTAAGACTTCACTGTCCTGCATATTGTCATATTTCCAAACAAATGAAAAGGTAACAAACAAACAGACACCAAAGAAACAAAATGCACTTATGGTGTCTATGACATGTGAAACGAAAAGTTTCGCGAAAAAATCAATGTACAGACAGAGGTTACAATTTTATATATATATATATATATATATATTTGTCTGTTACTGCTCTAACGGTCGCAATTATTGTTTTATCGTTACCAAACTCGATATATAATCATTTTATGTAAAAAAGAAAGATCAAGTTCGTCAATGCCTAAAATCGAACCAGTGGGAGGGGAGGGGGTTAGAGGGGAATTTCGAAAATTATTAATATCTCCATTATTTGTCGGATCGAAAAATTGTATAGAACGAATCTTATTGCAAATTTAATGTTTTATAAATTTTTTTATGTACGATTTTGATTATTAACCAAGATATTTGAATTTTTTATTTTTCGGCCATGGGAAAACCCCCTCACATTAACAATAAACAGTTATGCCATGAAGCACTTCATTTGAAGCCTAAATACCAAATATTGTTTTCATTGAACATTTATATTTTGAGACATATGCAAATACGTGACGCACCTGGGAAATCTGCTTAGTTAACGCAGCCCTTGCGTGGCGGACATTAGTCCTTTTCGTGGAGCGTACCATCGTCGGTGCTTTAATGTCTTCAACGGGCACTGGGACAGCTATTCAATCTAATTGATCTGGCGCTGTTCATGACTGTTCCATTCACAATAACTTGCAGCTTTCTACTTAATTCCCAGAGAAATATTACAATTATTTAATAATATTAATATGACTCCCGATCGGAAAATAGCCTCCGATGCAGGGCAGATTTCAACTCTACTCACGTTGTTATTTTTTTTTTTCGGATAAGGTAGATATATTTTAACAGTTGCACTAATTGGAGACGTGAACTAATAACTTTGTTCTTCTTTTTCCTTCTCGTTACTGGCCACCTCTTAGTTTCCTTTCTTTCTTTTCTGTGCACAAACGAACTTAGGAGGAACTAAGAAAAGGAACTTACTTTCGGAAAGTAAACAGTTTCTTCTTTGAGCCTGCACGCTTCTATTTGCTAAGCACTTTTGTACTCTTCCGTAATTTGAGAACCACAAAAAAATCATTTGTCAATAAAACAGAGATAGAAGAAAAATAAGAAAGCTTTACAAACTTCAGCCTTAGACTGAACGTTTTAACAATCGGATTCCATAATAAATAACGGGTTTAAAAGCAGATTTCCTGCGCTGATTTTAAATCTCATTATTGAACGAAAAATTTAATACAGTTTTGTATATTTAGGAAATTTTATATATATAGGTTTGATACACTCCTGATTAAAGACTACGTTTTCCCCGTTGCATTAATTTCTTCAATTCTACAGAATTGTATAGGTTCGCCGCTTGTAGAATTATTACAGGCGTGCGCCACAATAGAGAGGTTTCTAATAAAACAGAGTATATTATTAAAAAAAATACATTATCGATATTTAAAGGACCGGATCAATTTATGTAACTTGTCCCATTTTTAATACGTTGGGCCTTACATTTAATCCGAAGGTGGAGTGGGAAAAATATATTTCCGACCTCCAAATTATGTGGGTTTAATTTGTTTTTAAGTAAGTTTATTAAATAAGTAGTTAATAAACCTACCTTGCCAACCGCATATCTAAAATAAAATGGAAAGTTAATTCTAAGATTTAAAAAAAAACTATTTATGAGACAGTACACTGCAATGAGTAGATTACTAGTAACGATGTATCTGTATAGAAGAAAGTCATTTTGATCATGTAGAACAATAATAAACCATAGTATTTTTATCCTGTGGCTCTTTTACCCAAAATAATGCGAATAGAAATATAATACAATCACGCAGGGCTGGGTAAACTAAGCAGAGTTCTCTCGTGAAGTTTTACAATAGATAAAACTACATAATGGCAACACTTAACAACACCATGAATATTAATTGAATAAATGCAAACGGTAATGAGAAATCTTTCACTCAGTTTTTAATAACCTCCCAGCGGAAAGAGTCTGAATTGTAAACAAACAGATTAGCCAACCTCTCAGAACTGAGCAGGTAGATAGAAATATTATTCACAGAAAAGAAAAACTATCACTGAAATATATCTGAACATAACATAGTAATATCATTGAATACTATTTACTATAACTAGTACTGTAATTTACAATGAATCTATAATTTTTATCTCAATCACTCAAATTTAAGTAATCCAAAAAACAAAGACGGGGGGGGGATCAACAGATCATATTTGCGTGTATCTTGTATAATAAAGGTCTCTTGAAAACAATATCTGGTATTCAAGTTTCGAGTAAAGTTTGATGGAGGCAGAAAACTGAAAAATGCAAATATCTTCAAACTCAACATAGAGAATAAATGAATATGACAATATTTATAGAACATTACATTTGCAATAAGATTGGTTCTATACAATTTTTCGACCCGACGCATAATAACGGAGATATTAAGAAATTTCCCCCTCTAAACCCTCCCTCCCACTGGTCGGATTTTAGTTGTTAACGAACTTGATCTTCATTTTTACATAAAACGTTTAAATATCGAGTTTGGTAACGATGCGACAAAATTGTTACCGCTAGAGCGTTAATAGGCAAATATATATTTGAGTCATTTCCTAGGTATGATCGATGAACATTTGAAGACATTTATTGAAAATCCCACCATGACTTCAATAGCTGATTTCTATTAAGGGGGAAACCTTATTGAAACACTTCGATAAAATGACGCTATTATAAAGATAGTTTCACCTTCTTAAAAAAAAAATTAATGTTTAGCATTTAATGTCATTCCTACTTTTACAATTTTGCCAATGATCCAAAGGGGTAGAAGCGTTATTCAAAATAAATAAAATAAGATTAGAACTACAATGCTCCAATAATAAGAGATACAATTTTTGAAATTATCATTGAATTAAATTTTATTTATTACCAATGTGCATTAATTTGAATAAAAAAAATCATTTGTTTAATTCAAAAAGGTAGCCACGGCACAGTAAGTAGAATTCAAAATATAAATAATCACGATCAACGAAATAACTCAGGAAGAATTGCCAAATTGTTATAAAAATGAAACACATATTTCTTTTAAATGCATTAAATCACTCTGCTGAGCAATAGGAAATGAAATGGTCCAAAAAGTGTAATTCGCAGCAATGGGTATAACCTTAGCTGATTCTTTCAGCAAAACTTAAGTAGCGCAGGCATTATTACGCTCAAAACCAATGGAATCTTGAAATAAGTGATTACTAAAACTCATGGAGGGCTGATAAATACGAATTTATATAGGCAGTAGGACATAGACGAAAATTATCTGCATTCAAGAACAACAAAATGACCCACGTGTTGACGGAACATTAGCAGCTGTGACAGTCGAAAACAAATGCAAACTGGTCAATTCTGCAGAGCAAGTCTATGAAAATTTCATATTACCTTTACCACTAGTTGAGAAATATAGAATAAATTTAATTAATGAAATTACATTAAGTGGTGATAACTTCCCACCCCTAAAGCGGGAGATTTTACAATAGAATTCTAATTATATTTATACATTTGTCCAGGACTTCCAGGAAACTCAGCGATTTTTAATGTTGCCTCATAGAATATAATTTGCTTTACAATTCCTACTATTTATGTTGTTTATTTCTTTCATTCTTTCTTGTACAATTATGGTTACATTTTCCATTTACTGATTAATTTTTACTATGTTCAACCTGCGTTCCTTCTCGTTTTTCACACCTTAAAAATAGTTTGCCGAAACTATTGAAAGCTTACCGCCCGTTAGAGGGAGTATTCTTTTGTCTTAGTCTAAACAAGTAAATAGTTTCGTTTACAATGTAAAGGCTGCAAGCAGGCCACTTTATAGCTCTTGCAGTTTCAAATTATTAAAAATGAATAAGTACCCCTAGACTCTAAATGCAATTTATTGCTGAGAATCCAAATACTAGTATCAAAAGTAAACAATGTAAATAAACGTCCGTCATTCAGAAGCTGCATAACTAAGCAGATTTCCTACGTGTGGGTATAACACACCAAATTGATAAGTAGAATGGAGGGGGGTTACTGATGGCAGAAAACAAGAAAGTACGAATAACTCGCTTAATACTTGCGTTACGACAAAAATGCATAGAAAAACGATTCTAGAGCATAAATAGTTTAACAAGATGTTTTATAACATTTTCCGATCCGACTTATAATAATGAAAATATTTCGAATTCCTCCCTTTAAACACCACTATTCCAGATCGGATTTACGCCAATAACGAATACGATTTAGTGTTAACTGAAGCGGTTAAATATCGATTATGATATAGATAATATAAATATTTTCGAATTAAAAACGAAAAAATTGATGACAGCATATTTGCATGTATCCCACAAAGTAAAAATTAAATGAAAACCGTATTTTGTATTTAACTTTTGAATGATGTGGTTCGTGATATAACAGCTTATCATTAATATGACAAGAGTAGGAGTGGTGGTTTATTGAATGTCGAAAACTAAAAAATCCAAATATCTCAGTTAATATTCATTATTATTATTATTATTATTTATTAACGTCCACTTTTTGCAACTTAGGCTAATCGGGACGGGTTATCTACAGGTTACCACCCTTTTCTAGCCAGAGTGGGATTTTAGGATGTTATTTAATGAATTTCGTCACTAAATAATTTCCTTTGCCCAGGCAAGAATCGAACTCGCCACTCTAGGTTTACCATGTGAGATTTATTAGTTAATATTCATGATACAGAAAATATATATAGAGAACAACATTTATGGGGCATTAAATTTGCAAATAGGATTTGCCATATAAAATTATTCGATCCGACGTATAATATTATAGATATTTCGAATTTTCGAAAGTCCCACTCTAAACCCCACTTTCCTCTAGTTAGATTTCAGCTATTAACGATGTTTATTTTTACATAAAACATTTAAATATGGAGTTTGGTAATGACCAAATCAAAATTGCGACCGCTAAAGCGTTTACAGACTGTTAGGAGATTTCCCTAAAGGGAAATCGGCTATTGAAGTCGTACTCATGGCGCGATTTTCGAAATTTCTCTTCAAAAGTCCGTTGGAAATTTTATATATATATATATATATATATATATATATATATATATATATATATATATATATGGTCTAGCAGTCGTAATAATTGTTTTATCGTTATAAAACTCGATATTTAATCGTTTTATGTAAAAAGATCTAGATCGCTAATAGCTGAAATCCGACCATGGGAGGGGGGGGGTTTAGAGGGGAGATTATTGAAAATTTGAAATAACTTCTTTACTATAAGTTGGATCGAAACATTGCATAGAACCAATCTTATTGCAAATTTAATATACTATTAATACAGTTATATACATTTATTCTCTATCTTGAATATTAACCCAGATATTTGCATTTTTCAGTTTTCAGCCTTCAGCATGCCCTATAAAAATTATTCAGATTCATTATAAATTACAGTACTAGATATAGTAAACAGTTTTCAATAAATGTAATATAATATATTCTGATATATTTCAGTAATTGTTTTTTTTTTTCCGGTGAGAGTTTTTTCCCGTCGGAGGTTATTATTATAGTTTTGTATTTATTCACTCAAATTCACTTCATCTATTGTTAAACTTCACGAGGGAAATCTGCTGCAGCCTCTGCGTGACGGACTTGTATATATAATTTTGAATGGGCCTCATTTTCGCCATCTTATAGGTCGATCGGTTGAGATTTCTAGCAAATTTTTCAGAAACCGTGAACCTCAATTGTTGATTTCCCTCAAGGGAAATCTGCTGAAATTGGTGATATTTATAGAAAAACATTTGAAAATTTTAGCTTTCATTGGACAATGTTGGGATCTGATAAAATGAAGAGAGGCTGAGAAATGGATGTCCGTTGTTATTGGGATGGTAGGGATATAGAAGGAAGGCTGGGGTCTGGTGTACCCCAATAACCAACCTACGCACCTGGGTTCCACACCCCACAAGTCTACCCAACATTCCTTACGCTACCCAACACCCTTTTTCCTTCATCCTACAAATCCAACCCTCTTTCATAGTTAGAGATTTACAGTTATGTGTTTGTTTGGCATGTTTTTTTTTTCTCTTTTTATCGTCCTTTTATATTTGTTTAAGAAAAATTATTAAGTGTATTTATTCCAGTGTAAGGAAGGTATGTATGAGCACATTTCGGAAATGATTAATAAAGTGATTTTCATTTCATTTTTTAAACGATGAACAAAAATTCTTTCTGGTGGAGGGGCTTAAATTCCGTTTAAAAAAAAAGTAAAAAAGAAATACGCAATTTGTGGGTAATTTTAACAGACTTATATAACGTAAAGGCGACTTACATTAAGTAATGCTATTTTTTTTTATGCAATCCTTTATGAGTTGGTACATAAAACGAACTATGAGTGAGAAAGAAAAAAAAAAAAAAGTCCGTCACGCAGGGGCTGCGTAAACTAAGCAGATTTTCCACGTGAAGTTATACAATAGAGAAATCTGCATGTTGGAAACACAACACCACCGTGAGTAAATACAAACGGTAATGAGAAATCGTTCAGTTAATGTTAATAAGCTCCCAACGGAAACGGCTTATGAATTATAAACAAAAAAGGCATCGACAAAACGTAGAAGACAAGGTTACACGAGTGCCCAACAGTTATGGAAACGGCTGAACTAATCCGGAAACTTAGGACAATAACCGCTCACGCACTTCATAAAAATGCAAATATCTCGGTTAATATTCAAGATAGAGAAAAATTGTATATGACAATACTTATAGTAGCATTAATTTACAATACGATTGGTTCTATACAATTTTTCGATCCGACGTATAATAACGGAGATATTTCGAATTTTCAAAAATACCCCCTCTAAACAACCCTCCCACTGGTCCGATTTCAGCCATTAACGAACTTGATCTTCCTTTTTACATAAAACGATTAAATATCGAGTTTGGTAACGATCAAACAAATACTGCGACCGCTAGAGCAGAAACAGATAAATATATTACACATAAACAAGTAAATGGAGGATGTGAGTGTTAAATATTATACAGCTGAACGATTATTCTCTAGTAGAACCGGAATGGATCATTTATATTTCATTGAATATGTAAATTATTTATTTAAATATTCAAATGCCTTCCTTATATGAGGGCTTTTGTCATGAAATAATTCTTGAATGCCGTGGGGTAAGGTTTGCTCTTCGTCTTCTGCCTTCTGAAAGTATGTGTTTGATTGTCATCTTCGTATTATAAGTTCTGCTGGTATTCATGAAATAGTTATGGGTTATCCCAGAATGGCCGTGTCGTAAGCAGCCATTTATTTTACATTAAATAGATAAACAAAATAATATCATAATGATATCGAATCGTGTTATCAAAGGATACCTTTAAGGATATATATCGTCCACGGCACAGGCTGTTTGAATTGTTCACCTGGTTATATTTATATCTCAAGAAACCTTCTGCGGTATTCTCGGCCCCAAGAGCAGATCCTCATTCTCGGAAGTACGACCTTTTAGCAAATTTCCCTTACGGGAAATCAGCTTTCGAGGACGTACTCATGACGCGATCAAATGTCCATCGATCCTACCCAGTTGACGAAAATCAGGTCCGTTCACAATTTTATATATATATATATATATATATATATATATATATATATATATATATATATATATATATTTGTCTGTTAACGCTCTAACGGGCGCAATTTTTGTTTGATCTTTACCAAACTCTATATTTAATCGTTTTATGTAAAAAGGAAGATCGAGTTGGTTAATGGTAGAAATCGGACGAGTGGGAGGGGGGGGGTTTAGAGGGGGGAATTTTGAAAATTCGAAATATCTCCGTTACTATACGTCGGTTCGAAAAATTGTATAGAACTAATGATATTGCAAATTAAATGATCTATGAATATTGTTCTATACATATTTTCTGTATTCATGAATATTAACCGAGATATTTCGATTTTATAGTTTTCAGCTTTCTGTAAACGCCCACTCCTACTCATGTTATATTAATAATAAGCTATTATATCATATTATAACCACTTCATTACAAGGTTAAATAAGGAATATTGTTTTCATTGAGCTTTTGTGAGATATATACATTCTGTTGACCCCCTCTCTTCTTTTGTTCTTGGATTACTGAAATTTAAGTAATTGAGAATACAATTGTTTCATTACAAATTACAGTACTGATTATAGGTTTTCAATAAAATTTATATGTTATATTCAGATATATTTCATTAATGGTTTTTCTTTCCGGTCTAGAATTCAGGTTGGCTAGCCTGTTTGTTTACAATTCAGACTCTTTCCGTTGTATAGTAATTGTAACTGAATGATTTCTCATTACCATTTGTATTTATTCACTTATTCACTGTGGTGTTACTAGTATGTATATTTATTTATAGTAAACCTTCGCGTGGGAAATCTTAGTTTACGCAACTCCTGCGAGACGGACTTTTACAGACCTTGCTCTTGTTGGCAGAATCCTTACCAGGAAGTTGTTTCATATCGACCGTACTTATATGAATAAGGAATTAAATACTTTCTTTCTGAATGTTATCTTCTCAGCAATTTGTCCGCAAGTTTCACTTCTTTCAAGAGTCAGTCTAAGGCTAACCTTCCCTCGAGGAGAGAACTTCTTTACCACTTCACAGGAATGAGTTTTGTCGACTTTTTAAGCTAACTTAAAATAAATTTTAAAAATACAATTAAGTGAAAGATCTCGTGATGATCTTCGTTTCATCAGCCTAGTAGATCTTCGAGCTAGGCTGTGCAATTGGAAGTTGCATTATGTTGGATTTCAGAGGTGCTTTTAGATTGATTACACTGGCTAGTTGGTCATGTAGGTATTTCCAGGAGCTTATTCTCTGATTGTGGCTGAACAGCCTTTTATCGAAGGTACTTCCTATTTCAGGGGCATTAGCTAATGATTTTGCTCTTAAAACAACATTGAATATTTATTTTATGCCTTTAAGTTCAACACGAAAATAGCCAATAAGCTTACTTTTATTTCAATAAATATCCTAAATGCCCCATTTATTTTCATCCCCAACTCTCACATCTCTCACTCCTTCTTATATATACAAGTTCTATAATAGTAAATTTCTGAGAGATGATTCTATTATATTTGTCTTGGGAACCATAGCTCATACTTTCAAATTCGAATAAAACAGTTTTCTTTTGCTTATTGG
>CM032233.1:78697500-78705000 GCA_019009955.1 Riptortus pedestris
GCACGTTTCCCTTAAGTAAAATCAGCTACTGAGGTCATACTTATGACGCGATTTTCGAAAAATGTCTTCTATGTACGTTATTTCACTATCTTGATTATTTACCGAGATATTTCCATTTTTAAGTTTTCATCCCTCAGTAAACCCCAATTCCTACTCATGTCATATCAACAATAAGCTGTTATATCATAAAGCATATTATGAAGCCTAAATAACAAATTTTGTTCTCATTGAACTTTTACGTTTTGCGGTAAATGCAAATTTTTAGGAGACGAACAAGGAAAATCTGCTTAGTTAACGCAGCCCCTGTTTGACGGACTTTATTAGTCAGTCTTCTTTAGATACCGAATTCCAGAGTCTTTTTTTTTGTGCTTATTATGAAGTTTAACGTGTTGGTGTGATCCGTTTCAATTATGTATTCTAGATTTTAGTTTACTCGGGTTTGGTTTTTAAGTATATCTTCTAAACTTTCTTTTTCGGTGATGCAAAATATATCATTTACGTTTATACAATAATAAGATATTTTATGTTTCTTCATAAGTGTAGGGATATACAAATCTTCTAAGTAAAATACAAATATCTTGTTCACTATATTGTAATTTCGCCCTTGTGGAGCTCCACATATAAAATAATTATTGTATATACCTAGTTGATACATATTGCACCACCGAAGTGGGAAGTGTATCAGATATGCTAACATGGCCGAACCGAGTACACCGGAACATTAAGTAAACAATGGAAACGGAACACAACGGCATGTAAACTTCCTAGACATCTCAATAGGCAAGGAAAACAACACCCTGAAATTCGGGCTACATCTACAGGAAACCTGACAAGATACTACAAGACACGCTACATCAAACCTCCTAACACAACACAAGCTACTAGCTGCATTTCGTTGCATATGATACTCCGCTTGAACAGTACCCCTCTCACAAGATAACCACGAAACAGAACATACAACTACATATGAAATTACGTATACAAAATGGTCATAACAGGTAAGCTTATCTAGAATATGAACCATATCAATAAAAATAAGAAAACCAAAGGAACGGAAATAGACATTAAACCCCGAGTTTTCACCTATGCTGGACCGGCAATATACAGAGCTACAAATTTACTGCAGAAAGTAGCAATCCAAACAGCATTCAAAATAAATAATGCCCTCAGACAATACCTTACAAACAACATTAAGTACATATACGAAATGAAAAGAGAATACAGAATTACATTCACTTGTAAAAACGCATACATAGGACTATCAGGAAGAAGACTCATGACAAGATATAATGAACAAATACGTTCTTTCAGCCTGTACAAACGGAATCCCAATTCCACTAACCACTTAAATGATTAAACGTCCGTCGCACAAAGGATGCGTTAACTAAGCAGATTTCCCACGTGCGTCATGTATTTGCATTTATCTCAAAATGTAAAGTTCAATGAGAACAATATTTGTTATTTAGGTTTCAAATAATGTGCTTCATAATATTACAACATTTATAGAACATCACATTAACAATAAGATTGAATTCCACGTGGAAATCTGTTTAGTTAACGCAGTCCATACTTAACGGACTTTTTGGTGAATTCAGATGGTCAGCAAGTCATACACCAGACCAGCTCAGTGGAAATCTGCTTACATTCCGCAGCATCTACGTGACGGATTTTTAATGGATTTATTTTAATGGGCAAAGTTTTGGAATGTTCAAACAGCCTTGTAAAACACGACACAGCTGCTATATATAATGCATTATAGGACACTTTGAAGATGTTAATAAGGAGGAGAAACTTGTTATAAGTAGAGTCGGGGGCGGCGGTTGTATAGGGTCCAATAACCATCCAGCGCACCTGGGGGTCTCCTATGGCCGCCCAACTACAGCTCTTCCAGATACCACCTCCCTCCACTCAACTAAATGATTCCACAAAATAGCCTTCCATCTTTCTACAATTCCTCCCAGTTTCTCTTCCATAACCTAGTATGCCTATATTAGTTCAGGCCTCCCCATTCAGGTGGAAAAGATTCTATGATGGACTTCAACATCAACTGAAAAAAAGGCAATAGGCTGTAAAATACGTTCGTAGCGTTTTGTAATATTTCAATTTAACCCTCTCTGTGTTTATAAAATCATGTTTACTTGGTCAATAATGTTTACATATTCTAAAAAGGTTTAGTTAAGGTGCCCAGTTGGAACAATTAAAGGCAGTGTTTGAGTAAAAGCTTCCAGTATTGGCCAATCGCAAAGGAAGGGTTTTCCATCACAATAACGCTCGTCCTCACGTGTCTTTGCAGACTCGGTAGAAATTATTGGAGTATGGCTGGGATGTGATCCCACACCCAACCTATTCACTAGACCTTGCCCCAACATAATTTGACTTATTTCGAGCCCTTCAAAACTCTCGCAACTGGAAATACTTTAATTCGTTCGAGGATAGTAAAACGCACATAGAGGAGTTCATTGCACAAAAATCTGAGATGTTCTGGGAGGATGTAATCAAAATATTACCTGAAAGATGGCAACCTGAAATAGATCAAAAAGGGTCTTATATAATTGATTAAAAATATTTACAATAATCTGAAGATTTTATTAAAATCACCATTAAAAACCGTACGAACTTATTTCACAACCCAATAGCATAACAAGTTTAGGTATTTGTTGAAACAGTACCAAACAGTGGCCTTTTCTTTCTTGCTCATTCTTGGCCCACATCATTCGTATCTTGGAAGCCGCTAATCTTCAGTAGGAAATTATGTGTGCCCAATTAAGATGTTATAGAACGAAAGTACGAGTATTTTGTTCTATGGTATATCGGGTGGACTAAAACCCTCGAGTGAAATCTGCGAAATACAATATCGAATTCTGAAAATGATACGGAATGCTGTGCCTCTGTTTTGTTATGAACCTTAAAAGTCTTAGTCCAAGTATTGGTGTGATTTCTAATTTGTGTTTGCAGCAGTAAGTAGTCAATGGTTAAACAACTTGACTATTTTTAGTAATCACTCATTGAACACTTTTCTATAAAGATGTAATGGAACTTACTTTCGATGTTTTGTGACACATATTAATGGGTGCCTAGTTAATTTCCTCGAAATACCAGATAAAACCAAAGATACAAACACCCTTCCTGCTAAAAGGAAAAGAATAAATTAGAGGAGGCAATTAATTTTTGACTAGTGTCAGCACGTCCTAATCTCGAGTGCTAGGGGAATGGGTCTGTCTGTTGGGTGATAGCAGCCTCAATAAAACTTATCAAGCTGAAATCCTGTATACATCAGATATTGTCTCAGTTTTACAAGACAGCATTTTCGAAACACTCAGAGGGCTCAGATTCTAAGATAAACATATTAAGTTGATTGTGCCGTATAGCAGGATAACAGACATTTCGTTTAAATTGAATGGATAAGACGTAACTTCCGAGAGCTGCCTGATAGGGAGATCTGTTACTACTAATAATCAAAGAAAGTTTTAGACGAAGGAAATAAAGGGAAGTATATGCGATGAGTCCAAAATGTTGGGTTAAAACAAAACTTAATTTATACTTTTACAATTACTTTTGCACGTACAAGGAAACGCGTCCTGAAATTGGTAATCAGGACGTCTTCACATAATCTTTTCTTAGGTCTTACTTTTTCAGAGGATCATTGAGTAAAAAGTTTTTAGTTAAACGTTTATTGGTTTTGTGCTTCTCTTACCAGCCTATGAGATTTACCTGTATGTTAAAAGTCAATAGCATTTGGCGATAAGGCGAAAACGCTTGAGAAGATATACGTGCCTGTATACGAGTATATGTACCACCTCTTCATGTACCTCTGGAAGACATTTGACATTGTGGGAATGCTAGGGTTACGGGAGGAATTTAAGGAGCGTGAATATTTAACAAACTTATGAAATTGACCACCATGTCCCTAAATAGTACTTTCTCTAGAATGCGTTCTCTAACAGTTTTGACTTATACACCAGGCTGCAAACGAACATTCAGATGGAAGGGCGAAGATAAGAAAAGGCAGAAGCAGCCATAGATGGCTAGATGGTCTTTAGGAGGAATTACGAAGGTTAGATTCTGCAACTGGATGATAATATAAGTTGACTGCACTGAATGAACTAAGATAGTTGATGAGGATTAGGACCTATGATGAGTATAACGTCTAGTAGTAAATATATGATGGAGGATTCCGAAAGGAATATACACACTTATATGTAAATATATATATATATATATATATATATTCACATGTACACACACGCGCGCGCGTGCACACACGCAAACATGTTCCAGGTCCGGGTTTAATTCAAGTTACGCCTCCGTCAGACTAAATTCATTCCTCTTAATGAGGTGAGAAGAAAATTTGCTTGAAGAAGATATCAAGCGAGGCCCCACGTAATATCTATTTAATTTATTTCTTGCAAGAGAGAAATCTTAATAATCATATTTCTGGCTAATAAAGTCTCTATTATATTTGAAACATTACGAGAGCATAGGAGCTTAAAATGAAAACAATAAAGGGGAACTATCTTAACTCTCCTTTATTGTGAGGGTAGTATCTGTTCTTTTGAGTTTCGGCTGCGGGGTTGGGGCTTTTTATCAGGGGGAGCAACTTTCATAAATTAGTTTTCTTTTGTTTTAATCGGGAGGCCGGGCTTCCCGTCGCCCGCCTTGATATTTCTTCTTTATCAAGATTTTTTTTTTGGGGCCTGCATATTTATTTCGGGCCTAATGACCTTATTTCTCCTCGTCTTTCCTCCGTCTCTGTGGGAGGGGATGATCTAGGGAGAGTATTAGAGAACATGAGGAGGAATTCATTTATCTTGTCTCTGTAATTTTTATACAATTCAGTCAACAGGAAAACCTCAGCGTTAGTAAAAAAAAAAGTTATTCCTGTTTTTAATTATTCAATTGAAATAAACACTTTTTGTAAAATTTCAACATTCGAAATATTGTTGGTTAAACTGTGAAGAGTACATCTGATATAATTTGAAGAAGCTGGTTTTTATTTAATTGTATGGTTTAATGGAAATAATATAGGGTCATTGTACTCTTACAGTAATATAACGGTAGAGCTCCTATTAAACTAATAGCTTTCTAATAGAGTGATAAACAGAGAATAGTATATACTTCATATTACGTAGAAATGAAATTTTTGTTATCAATGTGTTATTTTATACAGCTCCAAGTGATGGGCTTTAATTTTTTACTGGCCGAATTCCGCCATAAACCACAACCTGCTTCAAGGGTTGGGAAGGTTCAAACAATGTCTCCAAAATTCGATTACACAACGTATTTCCTTGATTTTATTCTAGTCGGGAGGGAAATCGAAGTCCGTAGTGCTTCATAGATTAAATGACTTGTGAAATCAAGAAAGTCTTAATAACGCTAATATGGATCAACTAGTGAATTTCTTGACGTGGAAACTTGGGTCGAGGATGATGATCCTAATCCTCAAAAACCTCAGATCCTGTTGAAAATATTTGGTGATTTGAGACTAGATTACCAAAAATACATTAAATGCTGCCAACAAAAGAAAAACGCTAAAAACTGTCACAGTGTCATTAACGCACCATTATTGTGTGTGATTATCGAATTACACGTATTGCGAGGATTTTTCAACGACTTGTTTTGGACGCAACTTGGCTAAGTACAGCACTGATCTGGCCCAATAAATTAAATCTTATACCAAAAAATTATAATAGAGAACTTTTCGAAGGTAAGGCTTGTCGAAAGCAATTAAAACACGCTGATGATCTTAGCGATCTCAACATTTACCAAAGTGTTGGAATACTGGCAATATTTCTTTTTATTTCTGCTTTTAAGGCGATGAATTGCATAGTAGATTTTTCTTGCATGTAAAATTCAACCTCATCTTTCGGAAGATATAGTCTATTTGAAGGCTGTTATTGCTTCTACAGAGACATCTACCACGCTAAAAATTCAAGTGCTTCTCGATCACTTTGAACAAGGTCTACAGGATTACTCTAGCGATGCGTTTGGAATACGGTCAGAAGAAGCTGGAGAATCTAGTAAATATTAAAAGTAAATATTTTTCCGAAGATTAAAAACATCTTTGGGAACGCTAAAAAGTCAACAATATCAAAGATCCGACATATATTGAAAGATTGAAAACAGCAGCCGTCGAATTTTCATTGCAATATTTAGATTATTAGTAATAGTGTATTTCCTATAATAATGATAAAAAATATTCATATATTTGTTCATATATATAATCCCGTTTGGCTGTTTGTGTGTTTACATGTAGTGGCCGGACATAAAAATCAATTTATCGCTGATTTTGGCCAAAATTCAGGAAATTTTGGACAGACCATCTGTTCTGATTTCCCGGTTGCCGAATTCTGACTCCTAGAAAGTCAAGAAAATACACGTAGAATCAGATTTTGGAGGCATTTTTTCGGGCCTTCACGATCCTTGGAGCAGGGCAAATCATTTTAAGTTCTTTTATGACCAATAAGTTACATAAATTAAACTAGTTAAGAAAAACTAAATAAAAAAACATTTTTTTTTCTTAAGTTTGAGTTAATTATTAATACATACTTTTCTCACTGGTGTTTTTTATTAGTGGTGAGACGGGTATATGTTATATACTTGTCTAATTACACTGATTAGTAGGTTATAGCGTGAAGCAGCCAACAGGATCGTTAGACAGTGACTGATTTTTTATGTTTCTGATTTAGATAGGTAAAGAACAACTGGATAAAATTTGAATAATTGTGAGAAGGAAGCCCCTTGAAGGTTTTCATAATCCTGATAAAAAATGAGTATCCCCTGACAAGATAATAACAATGAACTGGCTGAGTAAAGAATAACTACACATAAGTACGTGGTGGCGCGTTATAGATTACTGATGCAATTATTTTATAATATTGGCTTAAAATAAGTAAGCACATATGACAAATTTCTCTCAAAATATCTAAGTAGTTCTAAAAAATATTGACTTTGGGGATTGCAATGAAATATACTATTTTTGTTCGAATACGTTTATGCCATGGTTAAATGTAGTAGTACACGCAATACGAGAAGTCTGGCAATTAGATTTTAGAGAAGTGGGGGGTTTAAGGAAGTTGTAAAATATAATACAATATCATTTGTATCTCCTTTATTATGCCTGAGATCAAAAAGTTTTATCTATACATAATTATTAACAAAAGAATGCTCTACTATCGTTGTTCTACACATCCCAAGTATCTCATACTCTGCTTCAATTTCAAGTCCTTGTACATCTTCATACGAGTGATATAGAGATAAAAAAATTGTCATTAGCGTATCTAGTACGTTGAAAATCTGCTGAAGTCAGTGCAACTTGACAGACATTTCTAGGATTTATCAAATGAAGTAATATAATGATATATATATATTATATTAAATGCAAAAATAATATAGTTTATTCATAGTCTTAAGATTTATGATCAGTAAAGGAGGGTTAGTGATGTCTAAATTGCCCTTATACATAAGTATCCCTTTAATGATACATATATGGATTCAAGTCTA
>CM032233.1:78710000-78715000 GCA_019009955.1 Riptortus pedestris
TTGTCTAATGTGAGTCCTAGATACCTAATTTGTGATTTTTGAGGAATTAGTGCGCTATTGAGTGTAACTGGATGGCAAGTGGAACGCCGGAGGGTAAATGTTACATGACTTGATTTGATGCTGTTGACCTTGATCCTCCACTGAGTCAGTCAGGATTCTAGCAGAGCTAGGTGCTTTAGTGAAGATGCGGATGCCATATTTGGGTCTGAATTGGACGTCCAGATTGCAGTATCATCTGCATACGTGAGAAGGGAAGTTTCGGGATGTGATGGGATGTCGGCAGTATAGATAAGGAATAATAAAGGACTTAGGATACCCTCTTGAGTGTATGGATTAATTGTCTAACGTATTGCACTTCGTTAGAAGATCAAAAATTTACCTCGCATTAAAGAACACTGGGTGAATTTTGTAAATGGTTGACAGGTTTAACAATTAGATTAAAAGCATAAATTATTCCATAAACCCACGGTTAAGTCTATTGCGTAATATGTTTTCTGCTCTAGACAACCACACCCAGGTAAACTTCATATTCTAATTTCAGGAATATTGTAACTTCTACAAGAAAATATGCAACTCTTCGAAAAGCTTTGGCAAAAATTGGAAGCTCTACAACACTATAAGACAAGTAGTCTGGGCATTTCATTTTTCTTTTCATATTCCCCCACTCATAAAATAACCAGACTTCACAATAATTATTTAAATGATTTTGAATACTTACTTTTACTATCCACATAAATAGGCGTCCAAAGTGCTTGCAGAGAAACCAGGGACAAACTCGAGACAAACAGGAGTCCGAGGATCATCGTCTTCCCAGGATTAGTCATATCGCCTGAAAATAAACAACAAATTTGTTTAAGGTACAATCTCGCAAAAGTAGATTACATTTAATCTCAAGAAATCTTCTTAATGAGTGGCATGTTATTTAATGTTTACCAGATTGCTAAAAATATGATTTTCTTGGAGGAGATAGGTGCTGATTGTCGTCACAACCTGCTTACATGTTTTGAAAAGACTGATCGGACAATGATTGAGAAAACGAATTATCAAACTTAATTATACTAGACACATTTTGTTTCTTCAATCAATGTATCAGTCACAGATTCATACAATTTACCAGAAGTTTAATGTCAAAAGATTCTTTGCTATAACATATAAATCATTTTTCAGTCGACTTATGCGTATTATAGTACATTGATATATGAAACTTGTATATTATTTCAAAATACATTCAGTCATATACTTTCTGCCCGCCAACATACTCAGGAATACGGTTAAAATGTTATCCAATTTTGAGCAGCAGATCAACTCATAAGGATTGTTTCTCCTGGCCATTCATGAGTTTTTTCTCCTGAGCAAGTGGTTCAGGAAGATACTGGTTACTGAGGTAGACCAGACCGGCAGTACGTTACTATAAGGTAAGTAGTATTATTCTGAAATTTCTTGAACAAGCTTCAAAATTAAGGACAAAAGTAACAATGATGTGGGTTCCAGGACATGAAAACATCGGACGTACAAACGACGTGGACAAACTCGCCAAACGTGCTACCCAGAGACAATATTGTGACTTTTAACTTCTAACCCTACCAGACTAACATTTACAAATATAACAGACAACATTAAATTTTGGCACGGAACATCAGAAAATCATCTACGAGTAATAAAGCCTTGTATAAGCTAGTGTCCATCCAGCAGACGTGACAATAGACGAGACGAAGTTGTACTAACGAGACTTAGGATAGGACAGTCGCATTTAACGGACTGATACCACATGACGAGAACAAAAAGACCTATCTCGAGAACATGTCATGAACTATTAACCATTAAACTCATACTGACTAACTGCAGGAACATTGAAACTTAGAGGCCCCACATAACATGTACGGGCACCTTACGGACAGAAGCCCATACATCGTTAATTCACTAAATCACCTTAAAAAATTGAATTTGTTTTACAAAATTTAACTTCTCTTCTGTTTGATTTTGACTTAGTGAAAAATTTAATATAATTTTAGATAATATAAATGTACTAGTATATAGGAATTTTATATATATATATATATATATATATATACACTCAATTGCTTGGTGTGTAGTGAACTTCATAGATTTTTTTTTTCAATTAACAGCAGGCAATTATTATATTAACAGGCTTTGGGGTAAATATGAAATATAGAGGTTATCCTAAAAAACATAATTAAAATAATTTGAAAACTTGACGCTTGTTATCGGTTAATAAATTTTTAAATATCTCTACCTAAGGAATGTATCTGTTTTTATTTTGCTGCCACAAACCCTTAAAATGAAATAAATATACCTGGTAACCATAAACAATTACCCCACTTCAACTTATATGATTAAGAGGTAATAAATGGTAATAATAGTGGGGATATAATATGAGTGGCAACTAAGTAAAATATCCTTCTTTTTTTATAATTCCATGTATTTTTAGTAAATTTTCCGACCGGATATTTTCTGGCGTTCTTGTCTATTTTTATATATATATACTAGCTCAGATACCCGGCTTCGCCCGGGAATTTATTTGAGGCTGGATGGTAATGGCATTTATTTGGCAAGGCTTTACTTTGCGCAATATTTTGACATTTACCCGTCCCAGTGTTTAGGGTTAACACCCGTCGTTTCTGTGGATTTGTTAATAATAAAATTATTTTTTTATGTAAGACTTCACTGTACTGCATATTGTCATTTTTCCCGTTTCCTGTGCATTATGCATAGATATGAATTATTAATGAGAAAATATTGACATACATTCGAATCAATTTTTTCATTTGAGGTACCTGGTAGTTCATATTGAAAAAAAGTGTTGAGCAAATTTCTCTAAATAACAAAATAAACAACTTTTGTTATGTGCATATTTGCCGAAACCCCAATAGGAAATCACTATTTGTAATTTCAGGCCTCCCTTATAACCCCCACTCCAGCCCGTCCATAAAAATAGTATGGCTTATTATAAGGAAGGCGTTAGTGCTAATACACATACTGAGTGTTTTATTTAGTTCGGTTGAATCTTTTGTGCCAAATAAAATTGTTGACTTCTGCTATCACTTTTTGGCGTATAACGCCTTTATAATTAGGTATACGACAAAAGTGTATATAACAAAAGTTTCTCTAAATAACAAAATAAACAACTTTTGTTATCTGCATATTTGCTGAAAAAGCAATAGGAAACGAAATATCGTTATTTTTAATTTCAAGCCTCTCTTATAACCTCCACTCCTCCCCGTCCCTAGAAATGTTAGTACGGCTTATTATAAGGAAATCGTTAGTATTAATTCACATAGCGAGTTTGGTTTAGTTCGGTTGAGTCTTTTGTGCCAAATAAAATTGTGGACTCCTGCTATAGTGTTTAGCCTATAACTCATTTATACTTCCGTATACGGCAAAAGTGGATATAACAAAAGTTACTCTAAATTACAAAATAAACAACTTTTGTTATGTGTATATTTGCTGAAAAAGCAATAGGAAACGAAATATCGCTATTTTTAATTTCAGGCCTCCCTTATAACCCCCACTCCTGTTTGTCTTAGAGAATATTAATATAGCCTAAAGTCTAAGTTGGGCTAGTAGTAATATACATACCAAGTTTCATAAAATTCGGTTCAGCCGTTTATGCGTGAAAAGGTAACAAACAAACAGACACGAAAGAAACAAAATGCAGTTATGGTGTCTATGACATGTGAAACGAAAAGTCATTGTGAAATTTCGCGAAAAAAATCAAAGACAGAGGTTACAATTTTATATATATATATATATATATATATATATATATATATATATATATATATATATATATAGTAAACCCATTTTAAATTGTTACCTTTAATACAAGTTTAATGTTTATTTATCGTGTTTAATTTGATAGTCTTTGTTATTTTTCTATTATATTGTTTTTATTAAATTGTTAAATTTTAAAGCCAAATCGCCTAGTTGCAGGTGCTCCTGTATAAATAAATAAATAAAGTAGTAGTATTTGGTTGCCCTGGTACTTCTCACACTAAGTGGATGATGGGGTGGCTGCCAAATTAGGTAGGCTCGACCATCATGACACTACTGTAATGTAGTAAGGGCTAGGATATCCAGGGGTTTCTCGGGGAAAGTGGCTGGCTGATGGGAAGACTGGCCAATTAGCTAGGCTCTACCAGCATTACAATACTTTATTGCTGTAATTTCTTTCTGTTCAGAGATTTTTTGGGCAAGTAGTTGCAAAGGACAAATCGCCTTTGATGTGATGCCCATAAATAAATCTAAATCTGAAATTTAGGTTTTAGTAGGGAGCTATTTAATGAAAACTTTCTGTAGGTGTTTAATGAGGAACATAAATCAAAATGACCAGTTTCAGTAACGTTAATGCCTTCTTTTTTTGCAATAACTCCTGACTGTGCTCCTGTAACAAGAAATTTGGAGTTGTTCCAGGGAACCGTCAATGCGACTCAGTACTTATCGTGATATATTGGAATAATGGATTTCTACCTTAAAGCCCTCATAAAGTGTAGCAAATTTTGGTTTCATACAAGGCTTACTCATTACAAAAAAAAAATACCTCTTTCTCTGTGCATGCCATTTTGTTGGAAGTTCTGAGGTGCTATCTTGATTTTGTAAGGTAACATGATTGATAATTTGTTACATGGACACTTGAGTGAAAAAAATGCTTTTAAAAACCGAAGATAGCTTACCTTGATTGTGTGGGTCATTAGATATAGTTTATGAAAATATTAAGGGACGGTCATAACCACAAGACCTCCATGACCATATCTAAAGACCATGAAAAAATTAGGTTACATGATGGTACTTTGTCTTTATTGATTTAATGTATAATTAAAGGCATAATATAAGTTCAATTTAGCGTTAATAAAAAGTAATAGTTTTCCTATCGACATGCTTCCTATGTTACCCGCTTCGAGTTAAAAAATGAAATATGACAAAATTTTATATATATATATATATATATATATATATATATATATATATATATATATACATGT
>CM032233.1:78717500-79020000 GCA_019009955.1 Riptortus pedestris
GCAATTAGGAAGGCAAATGTAGGCCGTTTCCTTTCCAAAGCTCCCCCCTCCACTTAACATTTCCTTCTTCCCGAAGTGGTATTTTCAGCATCTCATTATATAATATACGGATGACATTACAAATGTATGAACAAGACTAGTTGTTTTTGCAGATTTCAAAAATCATTTTAGCAGATTTCCCTTAAGGGGAATCAGCTATTGAGGTCGTAATCATGACGCGATTTTCGAAACATTTCTTCAAATGTCCATCGATCCTACCCAGGAGATGACGAAAATGAGGTCCGTTCAAAATTATATATATTTGTGGGCATATATATTTGTCTGTTAACGCTCTAGCGGTCGCAAGTTTTGTTTAACCGTTTTATGTAAAAAGACAGATCAAGATCGTTAATGGCTGAAATCGGACTAGAGGGAGGGGGGGGGGTTATATGGGGGATTAATTCGAAAATTCAAAATATCTCCGTTATTATACATCAGATCGAAAAATGGTATGAAACCAATCTTATTGCAAATTAAATTTACTATAAATATTGTTATATACATTTATTCTCTATCTTGAATATTAACCGAGATATTCGCATTTGTATTGTGTGTGGGGTCGGCAAGAGTCGGCTACGTTCGGGACTTTCCCCCGAGTGGCCGTTTCCGTAACTGTTTGTCCCTCTTGAATAGATTTAGAGATTCCTAACTACTTCTGTTATTATTAGGCAGATTTCTCTATTGTAAAACTTCACGTGGGAAATCTGTTTAGTTTACGCAGCCCGTGCGTGACGGACTTTTGGCTTTCCATATGCATTTGCTACATTCTGCCCGGTTCTTTGAGTTTTTGCGTCAGTTTAGAATGTATTATCTTTAGATGGAGTACATTTTGCAATTAATAATAGAATTCCTAGCTATTAAAAAACAAGACTGGTGCATACGATATTTTTTAAACAAAAGCCTCGTGTTTAATTAAAATATATTATCAAAGCTTTATATATCACATATAACATTTACAGTTACTAGTACTACCAATAATCCATTAGAGGTAAAATTGTTTTAAAATGAGCTACTTCCCTTCGATTTGAGACCACTTGTTGATGCAATACCAGCAATATACGTACCCGAATATTTTTACGAAGACACATTATTCATTGCCTAATCCCGTAAGGGAATTCTGCTAAACCTGGGAAAGAACTTGGAAGACTATTAAAATAATCAATGTGGTTTATTATATTAATGCTCACAGTTAGGAAGATAAGTACAAGTAAACTTGATGTAAACTTGATTACTGAATATTTAAGTGGTAGAGACTGTAGTAAATTAATTCATTATTGTAGATAGGTATTAATTAGGCTTAGTTAACAAATTTAATATTTACGGATATCGCTATGAAAGTTTTGTTCAATTTCCCTTAAACTTATTTGTTTTAATAATATCACAGTATGCTAAAGATGTTCTTAGTTATTCGTCTACATTTTGTATTATTTATAATAATGGAATTCATAACACTTAATAGAATAATAATTATATTTTGAAAAAAACATGTAACACAGAAAAAAATATTTTTATACTGGAATGCACACATTAATACGTATATAAAATCGCATAAGAATTCTTTTATTAGTTTAATTAAAAATTAATTTGTTAATACTTATTTGCATTACCTAATTAATTAAAGAAAGTAATTTTCTAAATAAAAATAATAAAAAAATTCTTTTGAGATTTTATATACGTATTAATGTGTGCATTCCAGTATAAAAATCTTTTTTTTCTGTAATCGTTGAATAATGGTAACATTACTAAACTGAAATGAGTGAAGAAAGTGAAACATTTTGCAATAGAGTGAAGAAAGTAACTGTCGTGAAATTAGCTCGCTTCGCTCGTGTGGGTAAACGTTTCACTCGAGTTGTAAAATGATCTACTTTCGTCACTTGTATAATAAATAACTATTCCTGTGCAACATGTTTTTTCATTTGTATACTTGCATTTCTCAAATATCATTTAGTTAAATTTTAATTAATAATAAAGTTATTCACTTAACTGCTATGACGATCTCTGAATTGTATAAGCTTTTTTGTACTCATTTAATATCTCATGTTAATAATTGATTAACTGGAATTAAACAAACTGTAGGAAGGGTAAGCATAAAAATTGAATATTTTCTACAGCAATTCAATCTTATTACCAATAAATCACATTACTTAATCTCGTTTACGTGGATCTGAGGTAAAGCTGAGGGAGATGGAGTGAGCTTCACGGTTCTTCTTTCATAATTGACTCCAGTACTTTCTGAATGTACTTTTTTACTACAAAGTACATTAATAACCAGTGTTTTGCAGGATTTTTAAATATTTCTGACTGGAATATAGCAACTAATATTTAACAATAATAGAAGTAGCACATACTGTTTTTGACCCTTTTGTGAATCTATCATCTATTGATTTCACTTTTGAGACGTTGTAAATCGTTCACTGTAACATTATTATGTGCCGAATTAAGGCGCCCTTTAAATAATATTGATGTTGTTCCAACCAGTCTCTAAGCTGTCCTACCATATACAATCTTTATTTATTTAATTATTTTATTGTGGAGCGTTCGCTGCGAGGCGATATTGCTCATAAAAAAAACAATTACAGTTAGAAAAAATTAAACAATACAATTAGAACAGAACAAACTAAGAATGCAACTAAATAACAAAACGCAACCAGAGACCAAAAAAACACGAATCAACAAATAAAAAAAATAAACAAAAACGTAACTTTAAATTCAAAAACAAAAAAAAATATTTTGTAAGGAAACTAGGTAATTAAAACTGTAAAGACTAATAAAATTACGGAAACAATTATACAATTATATACTTTCAATCTTTAAAATGAAATAATAAAAATTAGTATGTACATTAATAAAATGAACAGATTAAATTTTCTAATATCAAAAATATTCACAATCATATGCTCTTACTTTCTCTATTACACATAGAAACATGCACACATAAACACACACACACACACACACACAACACACAACACACATATAGTAAAAAAGACTTTAGCTGGAGTTAAAAAGATTTAATTTAAGAAGGATTAAAAATGATTTGAAAATGTAATACTTCTAAATTTGTGAGTATCTGTTAATGTCATGTAAATGTTGTAGTAGTATTAAGGGAATGTGTGGGCTACCTTCGATATTATTGAAAACATTACAAACGGTTGCTCATTACACATATACTGCCAATTAACAAGAACGAATTGTAATATATTCATCCAACAGTCAGGAGAATAAATATCATTGCAGTAATAATAATTTTGAACGATGATTGAGGTTACAGATTGGACTTTTAGATTTGCTTGGTGAGTGATGACAAATACACCTATATTCCCTCCAATTTTCAATATATTGCTTATGATCTATCCAACAACAGCAAACTCAGATTTCCATTAACACCCAACCGATCCAAAGTGCCAAAGGCGTGTAGCCTAGCCTTATCCCTTCATTGAATTATTATTTATTTATTGCTTACAAGGATTTTCCTTATAGCAAGGAGTAGGCTTTATATAATGAGGGTAGTTTTTCTATATTAGTAGCTTTTATATATATATATATATATATATATATATATATATATATATATATACACACATATTTTTACAAACTAGAATTGATTATAACTGATTAGAATTAAGTGTCATTATATTTTATTATCTTACCTAATATTAAAATATTACATTTTCAACATAATAGTTTTATTAAACTTATCATCATCTTGTTCTTACTAATACGTAGGTATAACAGTACTAAATAAAAAAAAAACAATTAAGAGAAGAGGAGAAATTGGACAATGTTAACTCAGATAAGATTCGCGAAGTTTGAAACTATTTCTTAAATATTTAAAAATGCTAATATATACTTCTCTAGTTGCATTATTTAGAATAAATGAAGCATATGATAAATGTTCTCATTCATATTTAAGTTAGACAATGTACACCTTTTTGTTTGGGTTAATATTATAGTATACATTTTTCATTGAAAACTTTATATAATAGTTGCTTGACGTTCTTAGCTGTGCAATAGCTTTTACAATTTGGAATGACAAACCAATAGTAAGAAATTCCTGAACCAGGAGTTGTGAAAATTGCCTCTTGTAACGGACTATAATTTGAGTTTTGGAGTTTTTCAAGGTCTATAGAAAGTAATTTACTTTGGCATGATTCTACTATTGAACTAATGTGTAATTTAATTAAGTTTTTGTCTAGAGTAAGCCAGATGTCAATGAACTTTAAAGAGTTTAGTAGGTTTTTAATTTGAGATACCCAATTAAATCTGATAATATTTGTGGGACTCTGATCTAATAATAGGAGCCTATTATAGCAGATCCTAGGTAATATTCTCTGTCCATTGATAATATTTTACACAACCATTGAAGGGTTGACTTCATAATATGAGTTGACACAAAATCCGAGCCTGTTTCTAATCTAAGGATGTAGTTAGGAGTGTGTCTAATAAGCTGAAATAAATGTTTGTAAAAGTTTGTTTCTGCTTCCACAGAGGTAATTGAGGTATCTAAGGCTCCAAACTGGAGCTCCATATACCAATACTGATCTAGCTATAGAATTTAATAGTTTTTGTCCCAACTGTGGCATAGAAAGAAAGAAGTGAACAACATAAATAGTTGGAATTGGAAAGCAAATTTTATTCTATGAGGCAACATTAAAAATCGCTGAATTACCTGGAAGTCCTGGACAAATGTATTAATATAATTAGAATTCTTTTGGAAAATCTCCTGATTTAGGGGTGGAAAGTTATCACCATTTAATGTTATTTTATTAATTAAATTTATTCTATATTTCTCAACTAGTGGTAAAGGAAATATGGAATTTTCATAGACTTGCTCTGCAGAATTGTCCCGTTTGCATTTGTTTTGGACTGTCGCATCTGCTAATGTTCCGTCAATACGTGTGTCATTTTGTTGTACTTGAATGAAGATAATTTCCGTCTATGTCCTACTGCCTGTAAATATTCGTAATTATCAGCCCTCCATGAGTTTTAGTAATCACTTATTTCAAGATTCCATTGGTTTGAGCGTAATAATGCCTGCGCTACGTAAACGTTGCTGAAAGAATTAGCTAAAGTTATACCCATTGCTGCGAATTACGCTTTTTTGTGGACCATTTCATTCCCTATTGCTCGGCAGACTGATGCATTTAAAAGAAATATGCGTTTTATTGTTACAACAATTTGGCAATTAGTTATTTGGTCATTTGAAATTTGTTGAGTTTTTCAAGGTTTATAGAAAGTAAGTTACTTTGGAATGCTTCTACTTTTGAGCTAATGTGTACCCTTCATGGAATAATGAAACAAAGATTTCCGTTTTGTAGAGAATAAATTATGAAGTGGGTTATAAACTTTAACTCATATATTTTCAGAGTTATTAATAAGAGTTGATTACGACCTCTAGCTCCAAATATTCTCTCTTGTCACAAATTAATAAGACCCAGTGATTATTGCTGAAGGAAGAGCCTCTGACGCCATGTAAATAAAATGTCTCTTTAAGACGAAAGAGGGGATCCGTCTGCAATTTATTATGTAAAGTGAACGTCTGCTCGAATGAGATAGGAGGAGGTAGAGGAGAAAATAGAGGAGGGAAGTAGGGCTTGAGATGGGAAGGGGAGGTAGATGCAGGCTACCTAGAAAGATAGGATTAAACCCCCATTCCTCGGCTAATCCTAAATCAGATCTTCATCGCGACTATTTCTTCCACGGACAACAACCGGGGACATCATTCCTTCGCCTAGAAAAGTCTTAGCAACAACAAAAAAAAACTGTTCCGACAGGTATTACGATTTTATCAAATGAACTTTTTTGTATATATGTAAGATTGAAATTTTGAAATCAATATACGTGTTCTAAATTTAAATATCATATAAAAATCAAATTAATTTATTCCTACTCTTTAACCAAAAAGAAGTCAGTCACTGAGATATTTTGCTAGACCATTAACAGACAAATATATAAATATATATGTGTTACGTATGTATATATACATACATATATATATATATATATATATATATATATATATATACAACTTATTTTCGTCATCTTCTGGGTAGGATCCACGGATATTTGCAAACATTTATCAAAAATTCGTCATGAGTACAACCTCAACAGCTGATTTTCCTTAAGGAACATCTGCTAATAAACAGAACAGAAATATATAAAATAATATTAACACAATTCTTGTTATTTTTTTTAACTATAGTATAATTATACAATTGGGTAATTACTCCTGGAATTTCGCTACCTGGAACACTGAGGGGGTCGGAATTTCACATTTATCCTTTCTCATGAATCGGATTGATAAATGTCCAATCTTTTTAAAATATTGATGATCTACAATTGTTGTTCTATACATTTATTCGGAACTCATATATTAAGAGAGGTATTTTCTTGTTTTCAGTCTTCCGTAGGTTAGTACTTCATACCAGCCAAAGGGAAATCTGCTTAGTTTACGCAGCCTCTGCGTTACGGACTTTAAAATACTGAAGATGACAGAATCAAGAATGAATCAGTTTCTCAACAAAATTCGTATTTGTCGTATTGTTTTGTGTTGTTTTAGAGGGAGGAGGAGAGTGGAAAATTCAAATATCTCCGTTATAATGAGTCGTAAAATTTTATAGAACTAATTTCGTTAAACTAGCATATTCTACAGTTGTTGTTCTAATCATTTGTTTCGGAACTCAAGTATCGGGTTGTTCGTACTTTCTTGTTTTCAGCCTTCAGGAAACTCCCCAACTTTCATTCCATGGATTTTTTCTGAGAAATAGAAAATACATTGTGAGGTGAGATAACTCGTGAGACATTCATTCACGTTCGAAATCGGCTTAGTTTATGCAGTCCCTGCATAACGTACTTTTTTTTTTTTAATATAAGGGACGTTTAAATGTCGATGCTCAGCTTTTGATCGATCGATATTTTTTTGAAAATTCCTTCAACAACCTAAACTAAATTACACACCAGATACAAAAATAGCTAGCTTTCTTTATGGAAATCATCCAATAAAAAGAAATAAAACATCTGTTTAAAAGAGTCGCTGAAAAAAGAACAGCTGTCCGAATGAGGGTGGGGCAAATATCAGTGAAAAGGAGGGCTAAGGCGGAAATAATCCAAGCTCTCAGATAGGATTTAAGTCCTATACCTCGGCTAATACTCCCCTCGCCTAGGGTTCCACTCTCTCTTCCCTTCTTTCCATCTTTACCTACATTTATTTCCGAGTTTTTATATCTTGTTAGTGCATTTCCCAATTCAGGATGTACTCAGGAAACATTTATCCAAATACAGAAAAAAATGCTACTGGAAGGAAGAAAAAAAATAAAATCCGTCACGCAGGGGCTGTGTAAACTAAGCAGATTTCCCACGTGAAGTTTTACAATAGTTAAATCTACAAAATGGTGAAACACTTAACACCACCGTCAATATTAAGTGAATAAATACAGACGGTAATGGGAAATCTTTCATTCAATTTTAATAACCTTCCAACCTCTCTGGGCTAAACAGATAAATAGAAATATTATTGACCACAAAGAAAAACAATTAATGGAATATATCTGAATATAACATATTAATTTTACTGAAAACTATTTACTATATCTAGTTCTGTAATTTATAATGAATCAGAATAATTTTTATCTTAATCACTCAAATTTTAGAAGTCCAAGAACAAAGGAAGGGGGGGGGCAGCAAAATAACATAGTTGCATATATCTCACAAAGTAGATGTTCAACGAAAACAATATTCGGTATTTAACCTTGGAATGATGTGTTTTATGATGTAACAGCTTATTATTAATAAGGCATGAGTAGGATGGGGGTTTGCTGAAGGCTGAAAACTGAAAAAATATCTCGGTTAATATTCAAGATAGAGAGTAAATACACGACACTTTTATAGTAAATATAATTTTTAATGCAATGGGTCCTATACAATTTTTCGATTCGAAGTATAGTAACTGGGATGTTTTGAATTTTCAAAATTCTCCCCTTCTAAACCCCCCCTTCCGCTGCTCCGATTTCAGCCATTAACGAACTTTCTCTTTCTCTTTACATAAAACGACTAAATATCGAGGTTGGTAACGATTAAAAAATAATTGCGACCGGTAGAGCGGTAACAGACATTATATATATATATATATATATATATATATATATATATATATATATATATACACATTCAGTTTTTGAACGGACCTCATTTTCGTCATCTCCTAGGCAGGATCGATGGACATTTGAAGAAAATTTTCGAAAATCGCGTCATGAGTACAACCTCAATAGCTGATTTCCCTTTAAGGAAGTCTGCTAAAATGTAGTTATTCATATACATTAAAATTTAAATTCAATTAAACTAGGCAATTATAGTTTTGATTTTAGTTAGTATTGATTTTAATAATAACGACATGCTAAAATATCTTTTGCGGATTATGTTAATGGGAACGACTCAATTATATAATACATTATTATACATTATAATAAAAAGATGATATTTGTAATAAAACGTTGATGGTTAAATTACACCTTAAAAAAGGAGGTTAGTCCTCGAAAAGCGTTAGGGACAAAATAAATTGGTGTATGCGACTGAACTGAAGGTATTCTGAACTATAATGGCTCAGAAACCTTTCATAAATAATAGGCAGTCAGTGTATAAATCTACTGTGTTTGTGTGTGTATTTGTATGTATGTATATATATATATATATATATATATATATATATATATATATATATATATATATTTGTGTGTGTGTGTACATATGTAGTAATTTAAATGAATCATATTTGTGTCATATGTCAGGCGGAATGGTTGGACCTTCGAAGGATGTTTTGAATATTAGTTTCATGAGGAGAATATCAATAACTGATTTTTCTCAACGGCCTAAAAAAACAAACAGAGATAAGTGGAGTGGTGAAAAAAGTTTCCAAGGGTTTGTTCAGTGTAAGAGTAGAGATTGCCAGTCATTAGTGATGAAATGAAAAGATTAAGTACTTTGAAAACTTGAGATTGAGGTTCCTGTAATACGATTTAATTTTTTTTTTACGCAAATTCGAAGAATACTGGATGAATTCGTCATTGAGTTGAAGCGGAGGAAAAATTCTTCAGTGAAAGTAAGCCTGTTTTATTCGTTTTATCATTTCCTTTCTTGAATTCCTTTCCCCCAAGCCCAACCTGAGTTATTCTTAAGTAATTTTCAATGCTCCAGTCGATAAGCGGAGTTTCTTTTTAAGTTCTTCAGAAATATCTTCAATACAAAAAGGGGGCATAGTTAAACGTCTTTGATGTATTAGTATTTGCTTGGCTGGTTAATTATTCTTTCTCACATTCCTCGTTACGAAATAAAATTCATAATCATGTATGTAATAATAAGCGGTAATTTTTTTAAAATGAAAAGAAAGTCCTTCATGAAATAATCCGAGGAAAACGGAAGAATTAAATTGGGAATAAGTTACCATCAACAAGGTTTGATTTGACTATATCAAAGATCAATACTGTAACAAAGACATATAGACATATCATAGAACAGGGTTATGGAAGTTCTCATTTAGGTAAATTAAAGTTTAAATTAAGCTGATCTCATATACCTAAGCTACCTGAAAAAAAACAGGAGAAACATCTTTGATTCGATTCAACATGTATTACATATTTTATTATCACTTATTTTTCTAAACTATTAATGAGGCTAATAGTACGTTTATCCGCAGTTTGAGTACTTTTCCATCATTGATCCAATTATCTCTTAAAAATATGTTTCTGCAAACAAAATATACAGTTGTTATACAGTTATACCCTAAAGGAATGAAAATCAGTCTTAAAGGTCCTTTGAATTGATTTAAAATCACTTCGGGCGATTAGTTGAAAGGGAAGTTATAAATGATTATTTTTTTAAATCTGGAGTTTCCCTTTTTTAACGTCGATTTATGGGCATAAACGAATATTCTGCAATCAATATTGTTAAGTTTATTTCAATAATAATCAATGTTGATAATTAGGGTTCTTTTAGATTTCAAAATTAAACACACAAACTTTAGTGTTTTTATCACTGTACAATTCATTTGACGATGCACTACACACTTTTTACACTTGGTAAATTATTAAATAGGTTACTTTACTATCCTTCCTCATGTTAGATATATTGTGAGTCCCATCAGTTTCCGCGAAACGAGTATGATGCAGTTAGAATAAAGAAATGTTGATGTCTCTCCAGTTTTATTTTATTTAATAGCCAACCAGAACCATAATGGAAGTTTACAACTCATAAATTTAATATTTAAATGGGTTACTTTGTCAAGGAAATTATTTCTCTTCAATAACACGATATATACATGGAAAATGTGTGAATGTGTAAACTAATTTGAATATGATATGACTGTTTTAGCTCTTTTGTAAAATGTTTCTGCAAACAAAATATACAGTTGCGTATACCCTAAAGGAATGAAAATCAGTCTTAAAGGTCCTTCGAATTGATTTAAAATGACTTCGGGCAATTAGTTTAAAGGGAAGTTATAAATGATTATTTTTTTAAATCAGGAGTTTCCCTTTTTTAACGTCCATTCATCGGCGTAAACAAATATTCTGCAATTAATATTGTTATATTTATCACAAAAATAAGCAACTGTGATAATTAGGGTTCTTTTGGATTTCAAAATTAAACACACAAACTTTATCGTTTTTATCACTACACACTTTTTACACTTGGTAAATTATTCTTCACTACTAATCACAATATGCCCTGATGACTTCACTTCTTATTGCACAGTACAATCACTCACGATCACGCGAATCACTGAAGTTGACGAAAACGGCAATGGACTGATCTTCACAAAAACACGTCACTGCACTGATCTTCACAAAAACACTGCACTGCACTGATCTTCACTAAAACACTTCACTGCACTAAACGCACTGTTATTCACTAGTAAGAAAACTGAGAACTAACTGTCGCGCGGGCTGGGCGGCTTTCATTCCGGGCGCCAACTTGAAGGATCTAGACACTCCGTCGACTTCAAAGTCTAGAAGATTCTCGACTTCAGCCTGGCGCCACCGCTTCTGCAGGAGTGCCTTCATTTTCTTCGTACTTCTTAAATCCGTGATTACAAATACGCAATTTTCACAACAATGCTTGTTGTTTGTTACACCAAGAAGAAGAGGGAAAATACAAAGGGCCTGGCAGAGGAGGCTTAACAACCTGTACTTGCAGATGCTAAAGAAAGATAATTCAACACGCTTGAATAATAGCCACGAGAAAGAATCTTAAACGATGATGGCCAAGGCCTATGTCTTCTAAGAACAGCTGAAGTAATAATTCTTGTTTGAATAATTCATATTATTAATGTAGATATAGTTGGCATATATTGTGAGCCCCATCAGTTTCCCCAAAATGAGTATAATGCAGTTAGAATAAAGAAATGTTTATTTCTTATTATGTTTTATTTTATTTAATTGCCAACCAGAACCATAATTGAAGTTTACAAATCATAAGTTTAACATTTTAATGGGTTACTTTGCCATGGAAATTATTTCTCTTCAATAACACGACATATACATGTAAAATGTGAGAATGTTGCGAACTAATTTGAATATGATATGACTGTTTTAGCTCTTTTGTAAAATATATGCAGTATAAATGATACCAAATAATTATTAAAAAACAACCATATAATATGAAATAAAATTCATATAACGCAAATAAAATAAATCGCCGCATACCGTAATGAAGGCTTACAACAAAACATAAACGTGTATTGACATTGTTTATTCAGTATCTTTAATAATACTTCAAACAAAAAGAACGAGTGCAGTAGAGGACCTTGGGGCTATATTTCATTTAGTTGCATCCAATACATTTATTGTGATTTTGTAATTATTAAGAATCTCGCTGGAGAATAATGCGATTCATGTATTGATCCCCATTCGGTGATGAACGGAGGTCAAAATATATTTCTTAGGGAAAGGGACAACTTCTCACCCAAAACAGTCTATCTTCTCGACGCGCAAAATGACAAATTATTTAGTGGAAGTGTCATTACTCATGTCAGCTGTCAGATTTTACCAGCCCAACTAAGCTTTATTTCATCTTCGTCAGGCATACCCTCATTACTAAAATAATAGTAATTTAGAACCTTGGAACATAGACTTAATCATTAACCGACATTATTGCAGGCCAATACATGAATCAATATTACAAAACTCAACACCGTCCTATATTATGAAGTACTATATTTGGGTTATTGGTTTCAAAATGAATGTATGATTATACGTGATGTGAGTGCGCGCGTGCGCCCACAGACACACACACTTACAAACGATATTGGTGGCTAAATATCTCCAAGTTCTACAATTTCAACCGAAACTGAAGATGCACTATAGAAAGTCGCATCTATGCTATGACCCTAGAATAATTAGGGTATATTCATAATAATGTTACCTTTACCACAGCTGTGAAAATATTAACCTTCATAGTGAAATAATTATGTTTCTCATTTATAGCCAGTGCTGAGTTTAATATTATAAGTTGATTGGATATTCTAACCCCTTATTAGTGTATGTATGTTAATTGTTTTGAAATCAACAATACATAGTGACTAAGTGATCTGTATTTTATTATAAGAGATTTCTCAACCGACAGAGTGTGACTGTGTTTTATATTTTAACATAGAATGTTTAAGTAGATGCTTTAAGTTAGTTGCATATAGGAGAGGTTGTAAAAACTTACTAATAATGTAGCTTAGTTTCACAAAAGGGAACTGTTACGTAGGGATATTGGTCAGAAATACAGAGTTAATGAAATGAGGATAGCATTGTTGTTTCTAGCATTGCCTGAGCTGAAACAAATATTGATCAAGTATAGAATAGGAATACATAGAAGATGGACTTTCATTGTACTAACTTTCCATAAAGGCTAAAAACTTTATTTTGGATACTCTAAATGAATAAATTAAAAGAAAATAAATAACTTATCTCAGACTCCTTTATTATTCAAGTTGTAGTAATGGGCTACTTATAAATGTAGTCTGAAAATGTAATTTAGTTAAATAAATGAAAATGCTTTACATTTGTAATTGAAATATCAGCAGAAATATAAGAAGTTGGTGTACTGACTTTATATACGTAATCCCTATTTCTCGGAATAGGACTTAAATTCTCAAAATCGCCAACTTTTTAATAATTCTTTCCTGTCTAATATGACATGGAATGGGGAGTTGCTTCCTTGAAATTTAATTAACCAATAAATTAGCTAATAAGGAAAATTATATAAGCTAAAAAGATTAAGGAATTCATGACCCAAGGAAATCCAAATGGTTTCCCTCAAAATTCTTATTAATTAATCAATAGAACCAAAATATTTTTGGTGTAAACACATGTGCTCTTATGTTGGCTTCAAGCATATCAAGCGTTAACAAGTGGTAATTTAAGAAGGGTGGGTAGGGTGCTCATGAATCTACGAACTAGACCCGTCCGTAAATATACCAGACATTCTACTTGCTGAAATGAAACGCTGATGACTTCATCTAACATTCTGAAAATGTGTGGAGTTATCTGAAGCAGTGAAAAATCTAGAGATTCAAGTAAATAACGAGAAATATGCGTACATGTGAGCCACTAGACAAACAGGGGAAGGAGTTAAGTTTTCTGGTTAGCACGTTCAAGTACTTGGGAGGAATGGTAACTGATAGCAGCATGAAAGCAACATCAATCAGCATAGACATGAGATTCGGAAAAGTTTCAAGAGCTAGATTTCCTTCGCTTCATAAAGGTTTAGCAGATTTCCCTAGCGGCTATTTAGGCAGTATTCATGATGAAACATTTCATCAAATGTCCATCGATCCTACCCAGGAGATAACGAAAATGAGGTCCATTAAAATTGTTATATATATATATATATATATATATATATATATATATATATCTGTGTGTGTGTGTGTGTGCGTCTGTTAACTCTCAAGAGGTCGCAATTTTTGTTGTACCAAACTCGATATTTAAACATTTTATGTAAAAATGAAGATCAAGTAAGTCAACGACTAAAAACGGGCCAGTAAAAGAGGGGAAGGGGGGGGGGAGAATTCGAAAATTCG
Organism: Riptortus pedestris; assembly: GCA_019009955.1. NCBI lineage: Eukaryota > Metazoa > Arthropoda > Insecta > Hemiptera > Alydidae > Riptortus > Riptortus pedestris. The sequence continues at coordinate 78,731,599 of CM032233.1, forward strand.
ATGTATCATGGCGCGATTTTCAATGAATCCTATCCAGGGGATAACGAAAATGAGGTCCGTTTAAAATCATATTTAATATTTAAACTTTTTATGTAAAACGAAAGATCAAGTTCGTTAACTGGCGAAATTTCACCAGTGAGAGTGGTGGGTTTAAGGGGGTAATTTCGAAAATTGGAAATATCTCGTTTATTTTAAGTGGGATCGAAAACTATTATAAAACCAATGTTATTGTTAAATTAATTACCTATAGCAATTATTATATACATATTTCCTCTATTTTGAATATCGACCGAGATATATGGTTGATTTAGTTTTCAGCCTTTTGTAAACCCCCCTTCATTGACACCGGACGTTAAGAATAAGACAATATATCATGAGCCGTCTTATTTCAAGCTGAAATACCAAATATTGTGTTCAACATACCTTTTCTAGTTGAGATACATGCAAATATATTCTGTTGATTCGCCGCCATTTCTTTTGTTCCTGGACAACTAAAATTTGAGGGATTGAGATACAAATTATTCTGGTTCATTATAAATTACAGAAACTATATGTAGTTAATAGTTTTCAGTAATACTAATATATTATATTCAGATATATTTCAATAATTGTTTTTCTTTCAGGTTAAGAATGTTTCTATTTATCTATTCAGCACTTTGAGGTTGGCTGACCCGTTTCTTTATAATTTAGACGCTTTCTACAGTGGAGGTTAATAAAATGTAAATTGAGTGAATGATTTCTTGTTATCATTTGTATTTGTTCGCTTAATATTCATGGTGGTGTTAATTGTTACGAGTATGTAGATTTATCTATTGTAAAACATCATGTGGGAAATCTTCTTAGTTTACGCAGCCCCTTCGTGACGGACTTTTTATTCTTAAGAATGACTGGATGCATTTTTATGAGAATTCTTAATTGTTTGACCAACTGGTATGTTGTTGGTTCAACTGATGTTTTGATGACTCCTAATAAATAATATTACCTGACCAGGAATCCAACATCTCTTGTTTATTGTTTTTGGCATCTCTTGTAATCTTGTCCATAACAAGATATGTGGTGAGACAACGGAGAATGTACTTAAATAAAAACCCAATTTTAATTCTGTTTATTTCCGTGTAAATTTATTTGATACTTTGAAAATGTTCACTATATAATTTATGTGTAGTAATGATTCTGTCTAACAAAAAAGTTTTCTTTATCAGAAATAATTGCTTTAATTGGAAATGCTATGTTAATTAGCCAAGATATTAAAAAAGTTTTATCAGCTAAGTTTTATAATGGAAAATTCCTTAGCCAGTTATTTCTATACTATAGACCTTCTATTATGGACAGTATATAATTGCGTAGACATGGCCAATTCTTGTATACACACACATACACAAACATATACATAAATATTTATATCTTTGGCTTAACAACCCAAGATTGGACAATACTACCACACGATTTAGGTGGATGGCCCTGTTGCGTTTCTACCGTAATGTGGTAGCAACAAAGACCAGTGATAGCTACTTGGTTTTTCTTGAAACTCCTCAATTGCCTTAAGATGATGAGTGGTCTGGTTCTATCTTGAGGACAGATAGAACATATACTTTTTTACTAAAAATTAATTTAGGTTCCGTTCTACGTTTTCTAAACCGCTTTTGGAACATCATCGCTAAGAGTAAGAACTGATGTTTCTTTATGTTCTTTGTCATTAAATATTTATTTATCAGAAGGTGTAGGTTTCGAAAATAATGTATGATTAATTAAAAATTTAATAAAAATAGAATAAAAAGTCTGATTTCTATAAGATTTGGTATACTCTGCAGAATTCTTTAATTTTCATTAGTTCAAAAATCAGTATGCAGTCACAGGATAGGACCCTAATAATAAAACCTCGTAAAAAACATTTTTTCTATTATTCGATTCCATTTTAAAGTACTCAGAATTACTTGAAACGACAGCCAATTGAATATGTTGCTTTATAATTCATGTTCGGGTGGTTATAGAGAAAAAATAAAAAGCCTAAATTATTGCTTGGAAAGTTTTCAAATATAAATCTAATGGCCCCTCGTCATCAGCAATTTCAGTTCATGTAACTACAACTAAATATGTAAATTATATCTATTTCAATTACTAAAATTGTACTTGCTAAGATAGTTAAATGAACATTAAATTAAATGTCACAGGTAGGCTCATAGTCAGAATTTAAAGAAATGCAATTCCCCTCAATTCAATTTGTTAGTTGTATTCCTTTCTTTTTCCGAGATTCTTACACTGTCAAAACCAAATGATTTAATGATGAGTACTGTTTTATTTTCCATGTGGTCCATATTTTTAGAGAGTTGGTTCGGTCTCTTTTTTAACTAAATTGTATCTGAATATGTTTGTATGCGCAGGGTGAATAACAATATGGTGTACATTCTGCAACACTTTGTGTACAGATAAATTTAATATTTTCAACAACTAAAGATTGTATTTGAAGTATAAAATTGTAATTAAAAATATTAAATACATAAATTGCTTCTATCATATTTATGTCCAGTATAATTACATACACAAGCCATTACCGTATTTGAAAACGTAATTTATAAAGTTCATGTACCGTACTTATTTATTTAACAATGAATATAAAATGTTTTATTTTTTTAATAATAGACACAATATTTCTATTTATTTTTCTAAATATATATAGAACTTCGGTATTTATATTAGAATATACCTGAAAGTTTTGTATTAGATAATTTTATAATACATGCAATTTTATTTACTTTACTATTCACGTAAAAGTTAAATGTTTTAAAGACATTATTTCCTCCAGTAGAAAACAAAAAAAATTGTCCTTTTACAGTTTTAATGTTTTTATTTTTAAAATAACCGAATTTTATTTGGAGCCATTTAAAGTTCTTGAAACTTCAAATAATATACGATCTTGGTTCATCATACTAAGCCGGGTGGTAGCGGAGAAAGACAAAATACACTTGCTTTACACAATCCTAATTTGTTAAGGGGTCCTGGAGACTGAGTAGGTAGATGCCTTTCTACAAAAAGAAACACTTGTAATACATTTCTTGTTTAATTCAGTTAAATATAGAATGTCCTGGAATAAAATTGCTGGAAGCTTTGTAAATTCTTAATGAATAGGAATTATTCTTAATGTATACGTTTATATTCTCTCATTCTAGATATGGCATTTCAAGCAGAGAATTACGTCCCCTTTCAGGTTATAAATTAGGTTATAACTTTTTATTCCTAAAGAGACATTTTCAGTCCAAGTGAATCGTGAAGAGTGATAAATAGGGCGTGTTTTTTTATTGGTCTTCTGCGTAACCCAAAATGTTCCAATTTTATTTTTGTGGTGTAATATAGAAACGATGAGTTAAAGAGTAAAGAATATAGAAATGTGTTTAAATGATCCAAATCCTTGAAATGCGTATTTTCATATATTAATATCAAGACGATTAGAAGAGAATTACAAAAATATTGACCCATCCATATTGTTAGGAAATCCCAGGCCAAATTTTAATCCCTCAGAGCCACTTACTAACTCGAGACTTCCCAAGAAATAAGTGACTTTCCGATAGAAAACTCCATCCTGCAAATATAAATCAGATGTCAGGGCATTATGGATTGCGATATAATTTGTCTCAGTTTGAAATGAACTCTTGCAAAAGTTTTCCTGTCCGAAGGTTTAGTGACGTTGAAACTTTTTATTAGAGTCTGATTTCCCCAGGCAATAAAAGAAAAAGATGTCAATTGAAATTTTATCTTTCTCTTTCTTTTTCTTAGTAATTTGTTTCCCCTCGAGATGGAAAAATCTAATGAGCTTCATAGAATAAAGCTATTTCAGAACCATTTGTTCAGTTGTTACAAAAATAAAACTTGAGAAATATGAACTGGAATAATTGATTAGTTTTATTAACTTTCACTTTTATACTATTAAAGCTGAATATATGACTCTTACTAAATGTAATATATATTTGTCAATAAACTATTTATCTATCTGAATACAAGAGTCTCTATTCTCTTTCAGATAACTTTATATTTACTATGAACTATGCTATTTCATAGTAAACGCGGGTCGCTAAAATGGACCTTATATAGTAGCCAATGATATTTTTTTCAATATTGGAATAAATAAATAAATGAAAAGGATAAAATATGTTTAAGTCTTACATTGCACAACTAACTTTTAATGGAATCTTTTGCGTTTTCTATATTTAATATTTAAATTTGGTCAAAGCTCATAATGCAGCATAGACGTATTTTATTCAGGTTAAGTTGGAAATAAAATATAACCTGGCTATAGAGACTTAAATCTGACCTGCAGACTTTCAGATTTTAAATATATTTATTTGAAGCCATTATTTCATTACGAGGTTGATGAATTAAATGTAATAATTTCAGAAATACATTTTTGCACACTCGTGGTGTTGAATTTCTAATCTAAAGTTATAGAAACATAGTAACCACCTTTGATTTCAGTAGATTAACAGTTTACAAGAAGTTCCGCACTGGCTCAGGGGACTCTACTTATACATACAAATTTTGCATGGAAATACAAAAAGGACCTTGACGCATGAGCTTTGAGCAAAGGGTAGGAAGAGAAAAATTATCAAATCATATTGAACATTTCATTGATTTCAATATGTATCTTTACTTGTGATTAACCAGTGCTTTTATTTTAAAGGCAAAGGAAGAAAAGGTCAGTAAGACATGAAAATGAGGACAGTTTGGTTGAAAGAGTGACACAAACAATAAACATGATAGCTCTGAATTAATCTTATGAAGACCTAATGGAAAATATGTACTTCTAAGTAGAGAGTATAGAATACAAACTTATTCCAAGCAATGTATAGCTTATCGGCAATGTATAAGCTTAAACTAATTGTGCCAATTTTAACACTTATTCATATGACTATTTCGTGAATTAATTAATATAGTACTTAAGGTACGTTCCTTGATATCTGAACTAAATCAAAAGCACCCTGTGCACTTAAAATCTAGAAATAAAGCTTGTCCTAATAAAGGACTTAATTAAAAGTCCCCTTTTTTCAATTATTAATTTTAGTTAGCATTGAAAAGGATCGGGTTTAACGTTTAATTAAAGCCTGAAGTACTCATTGAACTAATGGAGTTTAAATTGATGAGTTTTAGCTGCAGTTCTTTTTCATTCTCTAAACGATCTCAATATTTAAAGTCTGATTATTATACTTCTCTAAAATGATTAATTATTATACAGATCCTAGCTTAACGTAGTTAGAAGTTTACTCTCCTATTTAACTACGGGCTACATAGCTGGGATAGTCGTGTATTAAGTTTTACAGAAATTAAATTCTTAACAAAGGCCAATGGCTAGTTAAAAGGAACTACGTGATCTTATGTCGGCATGTTAAATATATAAAAGGAAAATCAGCTATTGTGGTTGTCCTCATGACGCGGTTGTTAAAAACAAAATCCTCAAATGTCCATGGATGGAAGGTGAGATCTGTCATGTCCACTCCCTGTTGTTCCTGAGATCGTCCCGCCCAGCTTCACACTCGCGTAGGGCTCTCTTCCCTATTTTTATCTTCTGTAACATCCAACAAAAATTATTCCAATGGTGCTATGACACGCCATCATAACTCCAGGAAAACGTGTGCGAAATGATCCCCTTATTTTGAAAAGTAATTGTGTTTTAATACAATTCGTTAAAAGAAGCTTCAGCAGTAGAGGGGAAAATGAGAGAACCAGGACTATTCTGTTAATTGGCCCATCGGTCGGGTATGCAGCTGCATCTTAAATGTCATGGTCTTTCACAGGTTCATTTCTCAAGGTCACGCCCACCTCATTCACCAAGGTCTTGGACCTTGGATTCTTTCTTTCCGACATGCAGCTTATAGTAAGCTATCTGCTTAAGCTCGCCCTGCCGTAGTCACTTCTTACCAAAATTCCATCATTAGAAACCCATCAAAAGCAACAAATATCTATTAATAAAAGCCGAGTAGTAGCAATAGGAATATCATTTAACTGTAAGTAAGAGAGCTTAGCAATTTACACTCATGGATATCGTTGAAAATCTGGAGAAAACAAACAAATCCCTACTATAGACGTTTTAGAAAAAAAAATCCACCACATGGATAACACACTCAACGTCACATAGGTTGTAATGTTCGATAATTCGCTAGACTTGTTTCAAAGATAATTTTGTTAGCTACAACTCTTAAGTCGCATGATTTTTCAATAAAATGTGCCGTTTTTGAAATAAAGATTTCTGCATTTTACGGCATGCGTAAAATCGAAAAATTCAGGACATAAACTCGTTTTAAAATTTGATTTTCTACAGGAATCCGTCATGAAAAGTATGCCATTCAATTGGAAATTCCAAAGTTATGGTTGCTAGAGAAGTAATGGAGAAGGTTACGAGGTTGAATATGGACTGAAAAGATTTTTCAGGGGTCACAATTATGCCACACCAATTCCAAGTCTTTTATAAATGCAATTAGACAAGGGGGGGGGTGGCACGGGACCATTGTGAGATACAGGCTCGCTTCTTGTAAAGAAGACATTTTCACGCTTTTTCTTAGTAGATTGCTAGACCATATTAAGTTAACATTTATTTATTATTTGCTATCAACTGCACGAGTTCGGAGACCAGGGGCCAATTTGAAGGCAATGTGTTAGACAATCGTTTGATCTCCAAGCACAACCAATAAGAAAGTCTGTATTTTTGTATCAAAAAGTTGTAACCTCCTTTAAATTATTTCAAAACTTATTCCACTTCCTGTCATCAAGTTGAAAACGGAATACTGCATGCTATTTGTTTTCAAAATAAAACTTTTATTCTTTGTTTGTGTGTGTGTACACATTTACATATGAACAAATTTTGAACGAACCTCATTTTCGTCATATTGCGTTTGCATACATTTTTAGAAAAAAATGACTAAAATCTCAATATCCGATTTCCCTTAAGGGATAATATAGTGTACCCTAGAAATTTAAATATATATATCACTCTTTCCCCGAAATGATAATTACTAAATTCACATCCTCAATTTTTTCTAATTGGATTACCTGATTTATTTCTGATAGCTTGCAATCACCTACCAACGGTTTCCAGGAATCTCTGAAATATTCAAAAGAGAGGTAATTATTGTTCATTCCTAGAAGTTAGTAAAAGGTGCACACATGGATTAAATAATCGCATTTCCCCCTACATATTTTATAGACTGCCCTAAAATGGCCCCGTAAACTGTATTTTATTGAATTCTCGGTGGACATAAAGTACTAATAGTAGGGCATAGCTTCGAAACCGCATACTAAACCACGATATATATCCCGAAATGTTTTTCTAACTTCCACCAATTAAGAATTTCAGAATACATGTTTTTTCAACTTTTATTAATTTTAAAATTCCTATATGAAGGATTCCTTATATATATATATATATATATATATATATATATATATATATCATAATGATCCAAAGGCAGCGATAATGTGTTCTTTGAGATGTCACTGTTCATCTTACCTTACCCACCGAAATCCAAAAGAAGTTTGATGTCTTCAACCAAAGGACCTTCAAATATATTTGCGATTATGTCGTTCTGCCTCATGATATGCCCACGAAGTTTTACTCTCCTTTTTTCCTCGGTTTTTATAAGTCTTTTGCTTTTACTTACCTTATTTTGAACTTCCATGTTGGATTTTGTTTGAGTTCCACTTGTTTTATTGTTGTGTTGTGATTCTATGCTAGATCTACATTTTCATTGATTCCAATATATTATATTCCCTTTTGTGGAGAGTCCAACTTTTGCACTCATAAAGCAGCACACCCGATCCGAAAGACTTAGCAAACATTTTTTTAGTATCCATACGTATATGCTTGTTAGTTAAAATACTTATTTTGCTTTTGTAGGCTTGTTTAGCAAGTGCTAATCTTCTGTTGTCTTCAGCTCTACTATCATTGTCTTCACTGATGATGATCCCTTGCAAAAAAAAAACACCTTCACTTTTTCAAATATAATATTTCCAATTCTATTATTTATATTTCCTTGCCTTTCTTTCTTCTCTACAACCAAAACTTTTCTTTTGTATGCATTTATCTTGAGTCTAAACTAATCTAGGCCGTCCTTTAGGACTTGCAGCATTCTATTCATCTCTATTTCGGACTTTGCGAATAGTGTAATGTCATCTGATTGCAATGAATGGATTTACCGGTTACCCTCCGGTTTTTTCTTTCATTTTCATTATTGCCTCTTCAATGAGCCCATTCTTAATTCTAGCTTCCCATACATATATTTACTTCGACGTAAACACAGCAGTGGTAATGGTATAAGCCACAATGTCTTATACCATTAAACTCAGTCCATCGATCCTTCCTCGGAGATATCGAAAATGAGATTCGTTCAAAATTATATATATATATATATATATATATATATATATATATATATATATATATATATCAGTTACCGCTGCAGCAGTAATGTCCATGGACTACTATTTTATACTAAGTAGTCAGAATTTGACCAAATTTTTTAACGAATGTATTATGTAAATATAAATTTAAATCCAATAATTTGTAAAGAATTTAATAGACATAATATTAAAAAATACTTTATAGAAAAACAAATGGCGTATTATATTATGTTATTATGATAACATTTAATGGAAATAAACACATTTCATTCAACGAGAATTGCGACCGCTAGTGCGTTAACAGACATATATATATATATATATATATATATATATATATATATATATATATATATATATATATAATATTGAACGGATTCATTTTCGTCACCTCCTGACTAGGATCTATGGACATTGTATAGAACCAATCTTGTTGTAATATGAGTTCTCTGTAAATGTTGTGAGGTCGTATTTTCTCTATCATGAATATTAACCGAGATATAAGCACTTTTTAGTTATCCTCCTTCAGTAAACACACACACTTGCTCATATCATGTTAAGAACAATCTGTTATATCATGAATCACTTTATTGGAAGCTTAAATACCAAATATCGTTCTAATTGAACTTTTACTGTAGGAGGTACGAACAAATACGTTGTGTTATGATATCATAATTTAAGGTTTTTCTGAATTTTTTTATTTGATAGATATTTCGATGTGAAGGACGTTTTTAATCAGCAGTAAATTAGTGTGCACTTGAGGTCATTAGAATTTTTCACGGAACTATAACATATAGTCTTCCTCCATAATCGAATTTCAATTTGAAATTAAAAATGAATTGTTAATAAAAGGTAATTTAAAACAAACCGATTTGATATAATAATATAAAAACCGGTTGAAATTTCTGAAAAGGTTATTGTTAAATTAAATTTTCCAAAATTCTTTTATTTCGCGGTGCAAAAGATAATTTCATTCTTAAAGGAGAGAAAAAAAAAGTTAAAATATGTGGCTTTGTTTAAAAAAACAGAATTGTTTTGAAATTTCTCGGAGTATACGGTTGGCCAATACAGTTGAAAAATATTATCTATGCATGGGCCAATAGAAAACTAAATTGTGAAAAAATGATGTAAACCACTAAACTATTAGCCAAAGTAGACCTTTGTCCTTAATAAATGCTTTTGATAACATTCTGGCCAAAGGGATTAAGTATTATCAATGGAATTTCAGGTTTGTAAAACAACGAATTTGTGCACTCGTTTTTGATATTCATCCCTCTTCATTTGAAGTGTCGAATGGCAGAAAAATAAGAGATGCAAAACCTGTATTTTCTTTCAATACAAAACAAAGTAAAATGAATTTCTGATAAACATTTAGGTTCTCGCTACCATCAGTTTTCAGTCCCATGCTTATCCAGGCATACATTTAAATAGGGTCGGTTCCTAAACCAAACATAACTTTTCCCTCCCATGTAAAATAGCCTTTACTGGAGTTGGTTTACTTTCCCCAAACTCCCTTCATTCGCAGGTATGAAAAACTAACATTCCAGCAAAAGCCTGTTAAGTTCTTTTAGCCATTTTGAAAGAGTGAAAATAAATTCTTCTCTGTTGTGAACTAAGGATAATGCTACCATTCTAGAAACAAGATAAACCTACTCGTTAACAGGATCTGTAACCCTGAAAATGTTAAAAATAAAAAATAAACAAAGTGTCTGTTTCATAAGAAATTTGCAATGAAGTTCTCGCCAGAAGACTTCAATTAACTTTATGCACTTCATTCTATACCTTAAAGAATGGCGGTTAATTTATTTTCCAAATGCAATTTTTTCCTTGGCCTAAGAAATGAGGCAAAACGTTAATCTGGCTCTCAGACAAAAATAATTATTTCCTTTACATATTAAAACCATTATAGAATTCGTGTTTTTGTTGCCCAATTTACCAATGCTAGTAAAATAAATTAAAGTGCATATCATTATTCCGCCTTCAGTAACCCCCATTCCGACTAATATCATATTAACAATAAGCTGTTATATCATGAACCACTTTATTGACAGTTCAAATATCAAATATTGCGTTCATTGAACTTTCAGCAGATTTCCCTTAACGGAAATCTGCTATTGAGGTTGTACTCATGACGCGATTTTCGAAAAATGTCTTCAAATGTCCTTTGATCCCGCCCATGAGACAACTCTCTCTCTCTCTCTCTCTCTCTCTCTCTCTATATATATATATATATATATATATATATATATATATATGTGTGTGTGTGTGTGTGTGTGTGTGTGTGTGTGTGTGAGTGAGTGTGTGTGTGAGTGTATGTGTGTGTGTGTGTGTGTGTGTGTGTGTGTGTGTGTCTGTTAACCCTCTAGTGGTCGCAATTTTTGTCTGATTATTACCAAAGTTCATATTTAAAAGTTTTATGTAAAAACGAAGATCAAGTTCGTTAACGGCTGAAATCGGACCAGTGGCGGGGGGGGGGGGGTTAGAGGGGAAAATTTTCGAAAATTAGAAATATCACTGTTGTTATGTGTTGGATGGGAGGGAAATCTGCTAATCAGCTGTGATATCATGAACCACTTCATTCCTACGTTAAATGCCAAATATGGTTTTCATTGAACTTTTACTTTGTGATTTATATGCAAATAGATTCTGTTGATCCCCCACCCTTTCTTTGGTTCTTGAATTACTAAAATTTGAGTGGTTGAGATAAAACTTATTCTGATTCATTATAAATTACAAAACTAGCTACTGTAAATAGTTTTCAATAACATTTATATGTAATATTCAGATATATCTCAGTAATTATTTCTCTTTCCGGTCTAGAATATTTTTATCTATCTATTTAACACCAAGAGGATGGCTGGACTGTTTGTTTCCGATTCAGACGCTCTCCGTTGTAGAGATTATTAAATTGTAAATTGACTGAATGATTTCTCATTACCGTTAGTATTAGTTCACGTAATATTCACGGCGGTGTAAGCAGTAGGTAGATTTATCTATTGTAATATTTCACCAGTGAAATCTGCTTATTTTACGCAGCGTGACGGGGGATTAAAATATTCCAAATATCTCAGTTATTTTGAGACGGATCAAAAATTGTATAGAACCAAACTGGTTAAACTACTGCTGCTCTACAATTGTTCTATAGAATTGGCACGTTCTTGTTTTCAGCCTTCGGAAACCACCAATAATACTGATAGAATTTTGGCTTAGAAATAGAGAATATATGACATTGCTAGCGTTTAATTCCAATAAGTGGGAAATATGCTTCCATTCTGCGTGACGTTTTTAAAGGTATTTTGGGAGGGACTTAAAAACGTCAGCCACGCGGGGGCTGCGTATACTAAACAAATTTCCCTCGAAAAGATAAATAATAGATAAACCTACATACTGCTAACACAACACCACTGTGAATATCTAGTGAATAAATACAAACGGTAATAAGAAATCTTTCCCCTGCCGGAGTGAAGCGTCTCAAATGTAAACAAACAGGTCTGCCAACGACTCAGCGGAAAGAAAAACAATCGCTGAAACATATCAGAACATAACATATTCATTTTATTGAAAACAATGTACTATACATAGTACTGTAATTTATAATAAATTAGAATAATTTTTAACTCAACCAATCAAATTTTAGTGGTCCAAGTATTTAAGACGAGGGTGGGGGGGGGTCTCAAGTATATATTTGCATCTATATCGTATAATAAAGGTCTCTGGAAAACAATATTTGGTATTTAAGCTTCGAATAATGTGTTTTATTATATAACAGAGTATTGCTTATGTAACCCGAATAGAAGTGGCGGTTTACTGAAGGCTGAAAAATGCAAATATCTCGGTTAATATTCAAGATAGTATTATAGTAGTAGTAGTAATATTTATAGTAAATTTAATTTTCAATAAGATTAGTTCCATACAATTTTTTGATCCGACGTATGGTAACGGAGATATTTTTATTTTTGGAAAATCCCCCCCCCCCCCTTTAACCCCCCCCCCCCCGCCCACTGGTCCGATTTCAGCTATTAACGAACTTGATCTGCCTTTTTGCATAAAACGTTTAAATATCGAGTTTGGTACCGAACAAACAAAAATTGCGACCACTAGAGGGGTAAAAGACATATGCATAGATAGATAGATAGATCTGTATATATACAGTTTTGAACGGACTTCATTTTCATCATCTACGGGTGTGGCTATTAAATAACGAGACTGACGCTGTAAAACATTTTATTTTTATTTTTATTTCATACATTTTTACTTATTATCACCTTCAATATACACCCCTCCTTTATCCCTACAACGCTCCATGCGAACCTTCCATTGTTCGAAACAGTGCTGGAAGTCTTTTTCTGTCAGCTCCTTCAGGACGCATGCCGCTTTCTCTTTCACAGCTTCAACAGACTCAAATCTTGTTCCTTTTAATGCAGATTTCACCTTAGGAAACTGACAGAAGTCGCACGGCGCAAGATCCGGATGTTCTAACACTGGGATGTTGAATTTGGCTAGAAACCTCTTAACAGACAATGCGGAATGAGCCGGCGCATTGTCTTGGTGGGGAACCCATGACTTGTCCTTACACAATTCAGGTCGGTTTTTCCTAATTCTTTCGCGGAGTTCAGCAAGAACTTGAAGGTAGTAATGTTGATTAATCGTTTGACCTTCAGGAACCCAGTGAAGGTTCACATCCCATGAATATCGAAAAAAAACAATCAACATTGCTTTGAATTTTGATTTGCTCATTGGAGCTTTTTTGGCTCTCGGTGAAGATGGGCTCTTCCAGTGCATGGATTGACGCTTTGTTTCACAATCATACATAAAAAACCATGATTCGTCACATGTTATTATCCTTTCCAGTAAGTTTGGGTCATTTTCAATGACATTTAAAGTGTCAGTACAGACATTTTTGCGAGCTTCCAGTTGTTCGAATGTGAGAATTTTAGGCACCATTTTGGCACACACTTTTTGCATGTTAAAATTGTTATGTAATATTTGCCGTACGGATTCTTTATCAATTCGTACAGTTTCAGCAATCGCACGAATACTTAACCGACGGTCAGATCGAATCAGATTACCGATTTTTTCGATATTGTCATCCGTTTTCGACGTGGAAGAGCGACCCGGGCGTGAATCATCTTGAACGTCTTCTCGGCCATCTTGAAAACGCTTAAACCACTCAAAACACGTGCACGCGATAAACATTCATTGCCATACACTTCTTTCAATAAATTATAAGTTTCAGTAGCGGTTTTTCCAAGTTTCACATTAAATTTCACTACAATTCGTTGGTCTACTGTTACACTTAACATTTTTCCGGCGAAACAAAAAAACAACTCTAATGCGAACGAAGGCTACGGCTGTACTGATCTGTTTACAGAAGCGAGAGGCACTATATTCGAAAGAGGAAGCTTCACGATAACAGCTGTTAGTTGCTGGCGTTTGACGCATGCGCACTTCTTCTGTAGCAGCGTCAGTCTCGTTATTTAATAGCCACGCCCGTATTAGGTAGGATCGATGGACATTTGAAGAAAAATGTCGAAAATTGCGTCATGAGTATAACCTCAATAGCTGATTTCCCCTAAGGGAAATCTGCTAAAACGTGGTGATTGAGGAGCAGGTTCCCTTCATGAACTGTAGCACCTACATTTACACTTACATTCAGAATGTAAGTCAGAGCAGGTAAGAGCTGTTGATCCATTGCTTCAGTCCTAACGAAGATTGTTTGGAGGTTCCTTTCCCTGCTTAAGCCATATTAACCCTAGAGCAACCTCAGGGGGTGTTCTGCAATATTTTCTCATTTTTAGACATTGTTTCTCTTTTTCAGCCCTGAGAAACCCTTATATCTTCAGGTGGGCTGAATGAAAGAAGCCGTTTATCACCATACTTTTATTTTAGCTGAGAGTCACGCTTATTTTCAGAGCCATACGAAAAAGAAAAAAAATCTACAACGATAATTAAGAAACGTAGCACTAACTCTGGACTTATGAAAATAATAGTTTGTAATAAAAATTTGTATGCACACAATGACTAAATGAAAGATATAAGTAGACATAAGTGTAGTATTTAAAAATGAAAGCTTATATGTAAGTAATAAATAACTAAAACTTCATACTTTTAGTCTAAACATTAGTTACGTAAAAACTTTCATAAAACTAATTACAAATTGTGTTTTTTAATTTTTTTTTATCTCATAGGACAGCTCTGAGTCTAGGAAATATTAAAGTCCTTAGTGAAAATAGAAATATTGAGAAAAGGAAAGAGTGCTTTGTTCATTTAGTTTCTCTACAGCCTAAATTTTCAACATTTTATTTACACATGTTTTCTTTCATACATCCGTTTTCTTTCATGTATTTCTAACCACACTGTTATGCAATAAAATAAAATGTTGCAGAAGACCGAGTTGTTGTTTAAAAAGTTATTATAACTGTGTTTTAATACATGAGGTTCATGAAAATTTCTTTGATTTGTTTTCTATGAATATAAACAAGTCAATAGATAAAAAAATGGTATTTTTAACAGTAAGATTGTACGTGTATGTTTAAACTTACTATGATCGTTATATAAAAAGAAATCAGAGACGGAGTATTCAGAAAAGTCCGTCACGCAGGGGCGTCGTAAACTAAGCTGATTTCCCGCGCGAAGTGAATAAATACAAACGATACTAAGAAACCTCCCAACGGAAAGCATCTGAAATGTGAACAAACAGTTCTGCCAATTTCTTACAGGAAAAAAAAAACAATTATTGTAATATATCTAACGTATTAATTTCATTGAAAACTATTTACTATATCTAGTACTGTAATTTATAATGAATCAGAATAATTTTTATCTCAATCAATCAAATTAAAGTCGTCCTAAAACTTAAGAAGGGGGGGGGTCACAAGAACATATTTGCGTGTATCTCGTATAATAAATGTCTCTTGAAAACAATATTTGGTATTTAAGCTTCAAATAAAGTGTTTCATAACCGAGTATTGTTTATGTAACATGAGTAGAAGTGGGGGTTCTCTGAAGACTGAAAAATGCAAATATCTCGGTTAATATTCAATATAGAGAATAAATGTGTATAACAATATTTATAGTACATTTAAATTTCTATAAGATTGATTCTATACATTTTATCGATCCGACGTATAGTAACCGAAATATTTCGAATTTTCAAAATTCTCCCCCTCTAACCCCCCCCCCTTCCCATGGTCCGACTTCAACCGTTAACGAACATGATCTTCTTTTTTCATAAAACGACTAAATATTGAGTTTGGTTATGATTAAACAATAATTGCGACCGCTAGGGCGGTAACAGAAATATACATATAGTATTGAACGGACTTCATTTTCGTCATCTCCTTGGTAGGATCGATGGACATTTGAAAAAAATTTCGATAGTCGCGTCATGAGTACGACCTCATTAGCTGATTTCCCTTACGGGAAATATGCTAAAAAAAAATTAGAAGTATTTGAATGTATTTTGCACAAGAGGCATAGTTATGAAATTTCCCAATTAAGTGATATCCTTAGAGTTTGCAATGGCATATTGTTCGTTTTAACACTACAGTGGGCGTGTTTTTAAAAAAGTCCAGAACGAAGGAACTGCGTAAACTAAGCAGATTTCCCACGTGCTGCTATGACACACACGATCTCACCTTACCACATATTGTATATTTCTATGAAAAAAAAAAACGATGAGTAGGGGGTGAGAATTCATACAACAGCAATAGTAGAACTTTATTAGTTTAACAAAATTGATTCCATAATATTTTATGACCCAGCAAATAACAACGGAGATATTTTGAAGTTGCTAATTACCCCCCCCCTCACTAAATCCCTACTATTCCTGGTCCAATTTTTGGAAATCACAGATAGGATCTTTAGTTTTGAGTAAAACGGTTTGATATCGGGTATGGTTTAGATCAAATGAACATTATCTAAACCAAAACGCAAACCCTAATTGATGACGCTAACGTTCAACGAATTTGCATGTATCTCGCATAACCCATGTACACAATATTTGAAATTTAAGCTTAAAACACAGAAGTTCATGTTATAACAGTTTATTGTTATTAGGACATGTGTAGGAGTGGGGGTTTACTGAAGGCTGAAAACTAAAAATTCCAAATAACTAGGTTAATATTAATCTTAGAGAAAATATGTATGCCACAACATTTATAGACAATTAAATTTACAATAAGATTAACACTATACACTTTTTCGATCCGACGTATAATAAACTAGAAATTTCTAATTTTTGAAATTCCTCCCCCCCCCCTCCGGAAATTTCAGCAGTTAACGAACTTGATCATCATACATAGAACTTTTATATTTCGAGTTTTGTAACGATAAAACAACAAGACCGCTAGAGTGGTAACAGACTATATATATATATATATATAAATATAGATATATATATATATATATATATATATTTACATACACAGCTTTCAACGGACCACATTTTTGTCATCTACTGGGCAAGATCGATGGACATTTGAGGATATTTTCGAAAATTGGCATGAGTACGACCTCAATAGCTGATTTCCCATAAGGGAAACCTGCGAAAATGGGATGAGTTTCTTGCTGTAACGAATTTTAAGTAGGCAAATTCAAACTGAGCTTATAGTTTCTATTAAAATATTTGAAACTAAAATGAAGTAACAGAAATATATATTTTATTATATACGGCCCATAAATAGATTATCTTCATCAATAAAACTAAGCTTTTACAGCATTTCAATTTAAATTACACAGGGATGATTTTTTTCTGTTGAGTACTTAAAGGTTATCCGAAAAATGGCACTCAAATAGTTGACTTCTGGTTCATGGCCGCTACGTCTGGGTCGTAGGTATTAAAAGAGAATGAGTGACCTGAATTGAGAAATGTTAGGTATTTGTATAAATATATGTATAAAAATTCTATCTGGAATTTCTATTCTCATTAGCGTGGAGTGCTTAAGCCTCTGTTTCACACATCTGCATGGTTGAATGTCCGCCCCCCTCCCCACCAACCACATCTGAACTATTACTGGATGCTGGATCTTCCACCAATTTTAATTAAAACTTTTATTAAATCTTTTTTCCAGGTGTATGATGCTTTGTGATAAAAGAGAAGAATAATTTAAATATTTATGTTATGAGGGGTTCTCTACTGTAGGCAGGAGGGGCGTTATATGTGTTTAGGAACCTATTTCTCCGTAAACTAAATATGGTAAAGCGACCTCGTATTTTAAAATAATTTTTAATAACTAATTCGTAACATAGTCTACTGGTTCTCTAAGAACAGTGAAATTTAATTTTTTTTCTCGTCAGGAATTGTGAAACTGTGCATTTTTTCTGCAAATCTGTAATTCCACAACTCAAAATTTAATTTCAGTTTCAACCTGAAAAAATTTTAGTTTCTACACTTGGACCGTAAACATTAGAGATTCAACAAATTACGTCAACATTAATTACAGAAACAAAAGTCCGTCAAGCAGGGGCTGCGTAAACTAAACAGACTTCCCACGTGATGTGCTACTATAGATAAAGCTATATACTGGCAGCATTTAACAACCACCGTGAATATTACGTGAATGAGAAATCTTTCAGTCATTTTTCGAAACTCCCAACGGAAAGCATCTGAATTGTAAAAAAAACAGGGATAGCCAACATCTCTGGGCTCAACAGATAGATAGAAATATTGTTCACCGGAAAGAAAAACAATTATTGAAATATATTTGAATACTACATATTAATTTTATTGAAAACTATTTACTATTATCCTAGTACTGTTATTTAAAATGAATCAGAATAATTTTCATCTAAAAACTCAAAACTTTAGTAATCCGAAAACTTAAGACGTGGAGGGGGGGATTAACAGAACATATTTGCATAGATCTCGTATAATAAGGGTCTCTTGAAAACAATATTTGGCATTTAAGCTTCGAATAAAGTGGCCTATTATTTAACAGAGTATTGTTTATATGACATGAGTTGGAGTAAAGGTTTGCTGAAGGTTGAAAACTGAAAAATGCGAATATCTCCGTTAATATTCAAGATAGAGAATAATGGTAAATAACAATATTTATTGGACACTATATCTATAATTGGTTTTATACAATTTTTCTGGTAATATTCCAACCATTAACGATCTTAATCTTTCTTTTTACATTCAACGACTAAGTATCGATTTAGGTAACAAAACTTTCCACCGTTAGAGCGTTAACAGGCAAATATATATGTATATATATATATATATATATATATATATATATATATATATATATATATCAAAATTTTCAAGTTGAAATGCCTTTTTCAAATTATGATGTAAATTGATCGAAATATGAAAGCAAGCTCTTTTGTAAAAAAAAAAAGTCCGTCACGCAGGGGCTGCGTAAACTAAGCAGATTTCCCACGTGAAGTTATACAATAGAGAAATCTCCATACGAGATCCGAACAGTTACGGCAAAGGGCCGAACTAGATTTGGCGGGAAACTCAGTCGTCCGTTATCGGCCCAAATTTAATAACAAAGCAAATATCTTGGTTAATATTCAAGATAGAGAATAAATGAATAGAACAATATTTATAGTAAATGTAACTTACAATAAGATTGGTTCTATACAATATTTTGATTCGACGTATGGTAACGGAGATATTTCGAATTTTCGAAAATCCCCCCTTTAACCCCCCCCCCGCCCACTGGTCCGATCAGCCATTAACGAACTTGATCTGTATTTTAGCATGAAACGTTTAAATATCGAGTTTGGTAACGATCAAACAAAAATGGCGACCGCTAGAGTGTTAACAGACATATATATATATATAATTTTGAACGGACCTCATTTTCGTCGTCTCCCGGGTAGGATCGATGGACATTTGAAGAACATTTTCGAATATCGCGTCATGAGTACGACCTCAATAGCTGATTTCCTTGAAGGGAAATCTCCTAAAAAATTAACGGGATTTGTTGATCGTATTTTTACAAAAATTTGCTCAACGGTAAACTTAAACAAGATTTGTCGGCAATGGACTATTTACGATTAGTAGTGAAGTAAGTGGGAGTGGGGGGGGGGATACACGCTCTTGGTAAACTCGCACCCTCTCCTCGATCGATAAAGTCAACGTTCTTAGTGGTGCAAATAGGATAAATCGCTACTCAATTTCCAATTACTCTGTAAATAAATTTGAGCTTCACCGCGGATGGTTGGTCCCATCTCGTCCCGTTTAATTCTTCCCGAGGCCGGGAGGCATTTCCCTACAACCACTTAGGTCTAAATTAAAAGTAAACGACGTTATTAATACTGCCAAGGAGGTGGCCAGAAAAAGGCCGGAGTAGTGATTGAGGATTTTGAAAATGGCTGGCCAATAAAATGAATGAATTATATCGTCTCGTGAGTCCGCTCAAGAAATAATAATTAGTATATTCTATTTTTTGACCGGCCTACAGTGGGACGATTCTCACAAATATTGGACATGCATACATAATTCAATTGGAAATGAGCGTACCGATGATCTCTAAGCGAAGGTTGATTAAGGAAATGTCCTCCACGGGGCTGCGTAAACTAAGTAGATTTCCCACATGAAGTTTTACAATAGATAAATCTAAATACTGTAACACTTAATACCGCCGTGAATATTAAGTGAATGATACAAACTGTAATGGAAAATCTTTCAGCCAATTTACATTTTTATAACAACAGAAAGCATCTGAATTGTAAACAAACAGGTTAGCCAACCTCTTAGAACTGAATATAGAGATATAAATATTCTTGACTGGAAAGAAAAACAATTACTGAATTATATCTGAATATAATGTAAGTATTTGCATGTATCTCGTAAAATAAAGATTGGAAATAATATAATTTGGTATTTAAGCTTCGAATAAAATGGTTTATTATATAACAGGATATTGTTTATGTAACTTGAGTAGGAGAGAGGGTTTGCAAAAAAGAAATGCAAATGCCTCGGATAATATTCAAGATAGAGAACAAATTTATATAACAACTAGCTAAGGTGCCCGGCTTCGCCCGGCGGTCATTTGAGGCTGAATGATAATGATATTTTTTGGGCTTTACTTTACAATATTTTTACATGTTCCCGTCTCAATGCTTAGGATTTACACCCGAGTCCGGAGTGTTGGGGATATGTTAATAATAAAAGTATTTGTTATGTGCTTAATTAAAAAAAATCCACCCGTTTCCTGTGCATGTTTCTTTTTTTATATATAACATAATCATAGATTATCATATTATCATTGTCAAAAATAGGGAGTTTCGTTGATTTAGTCTTTCGCGTCCAATAACATTGTTGACCCCTTCTATAGTTTTTCGAGTATACCTCATTTATACTTCGTTATATGGAAAAAGTCCATTTATCAAAAGTTACTTTAAATAACATAATAAACAACTTTTGTTATGTGCATAAATGCCGAAAAACCAATAGGAAACGAAATATCGCTATTTTTAATTTCAGGCCTCCGTTATAACCCCCACTCCTGTTCGTCTCAGAGATTATAAATACAGCCAGAAACCTAACCTGTTTTAGTAGTAATATACATACCAAGTCTATAAAGGACATACACACAAACATTCATATTTATATATAAGATATAGTAAGTTTAATTTCCAATAAGATTGGTTTTACACAATTTTCATCCGACTTATAATAACGGAGAAATTTTTAATTTTCGAAATTCCCCGTCTAAACCTCCTCCCTTCTACTGGTACACTGGCCATTAACGAACTGGACCTTCGTTTTTAAATAAAGGGATTATACATCGAGTTTGGTAACGAGCAAACACAAATTTCGACCACTTGATCGTTAACAGACATATGTGTGTATGTGTATATATATACAATTTTGAACGTACCTTATTTACGTCATCTCCTGTGGTAGGAGTGATTACGTTTCAAGAAATTATACAACCTGAATAGCTGATTTTCCCTACGGATAATCTGCTAAAATCATTTATCCCAATATTAACTCTTATTTAAACAAATAATAAAATTTAAAAAAAATATGGATCAAATATTAAATGATTGTATTATTATTCCTTTGCCCCAGTCTATGTAGTCCACGGATTTTGACTTAACCAGATCAACAGTAGTGGCAATTGTTTCTTTTTTCGGGCAACTGTAAATTACCCAAACATGGTTACTTTTCTCCAGTAAATCACATATACTGAGTACAATGTGAAGGTCCTCGCTGTATTATTATGAATCCTTCTGGGATGCGCAAAATATTGTTGTTATTTATTTATGCCTAATAAAAATTCGTAAATTATTAAAGCGGTGGACTAAGAAATAGTAACTTTTACAAGAAAAGCTTTCAACTTCAATTTGCAATTTTGTTGGTACTTCATAATAGGAATTATATTTCCAGCAGGAATATACAAATATGCATCACATAATCTACCGTATCATTCAAAAATATTTTTCATTAGTCGTTATTTTTTATGTATAATTAGCTTAACATAAAAGATTTTCGAAATTATTGATTTGCCCACTACTCGCTATCTATACGCGTATGATGTGAGATGATAAATATTATTTCATTAATAACATTTTATTGGCACTTATTCTATGCTACTGCCCTTTTATTATTTATTTAATTTCATTTTCAGGTACAATTATTAAATATATTATATGTTCCATCTTCAATGAAACATCAAAGAAAAACATTAAAAACCCCAATTTCTCCAAGCACATCTCTATCCTGTCAAGAGGCCTCCTATGGTGCTGCCATCTCTGGTCCACGCCTGGGAACCACCAGCAGCTAAGCCTTGGTTGACTCTGACCAGCAGACTCCTGATGCAGCTCAGAATAAGTCGTGAAAGGGCCTAAGCAGTCAGGCTATAGTTTTATAAGTGCACACTTATTAACAATATCATTGATGTCAGAAGATAGACTGCCCAAATAATGCTTTAACAAGCTAAGAGTGCTGGATGCAGAGAGTCCTGACATAGAATGTAACTGGGTCTCGCAAGTGAATATGATAGCCAATCAGTACGGATGTACCGAGGAGTTCAACACTTTTCACCCTAACAGTATTTTGAAGTATAAAGATGACATCCCTCAACCATAACCTCTCAACGGACATCAATAGAACTTTAAACTCAAAAACGGGAATCCCATTTACAGAGTATTATGCAGTTTTAATAATTTGCACCCTGAAACCTACCTGACATTCAAGATTCCTTTAAAAAAACTAAAATGCATCAGCCGATTAAGGGTTGGAAACCCTGAGCACATTAAGCTATACCAAGGAAGCAAACCTCTATTTCTTAATGCAAACGATCTTTGCCCATTTTGCAAGCAGTATATCAATAACAATAGCTCTCTCCTACACTGTTCAGCACTCAAAGAAAATAGACAGAATATTTTTAAGCCATCCATCTCAACCTCCTCTGATCATCAGTCAATACAAAATATGTTAAATATTAACAATGCCAATCAATTCAATAGGCTTTATACGTTCATTATAGCAGTTCTGAAAACGTATGACTCCCTTAGTATAAACGAGTAAACTCATATCATGAACAATTTGTGAATATATTACTTTTTGTGAGTGTTTTTGTTTTTTATTCTATAGTGCACATTTTCAAGGCAAACATCCGTAAAGAACTTATGTTGTTATTTTAGCTGTTCAAAAAATTGCAATGATAGAGATACCATTGAACAGCGTTAAAGTAGTTTTACCATTAGAATTAGTTAGTAAATTAGATTAGAATTATTGGAATTGAAATATATTAAATTCTCTTCAAGAAATCTATGTCACCGTTTATTGTAAAAGCATTTAGGATTTACCAGACTCAAAATGAAACAAAATGTATCTATATTGTTATTATTTGTACAAGATTTATCTTTAACAAATAAATATATATCTATCTATCACTTATTGACAATTTAAGTACTTTGTTTTTTCTTGGTGTTAACATGAGCCACCAACATGGCTGAGTAACTAGCCTTCAGACCAAGGCAGGTGGTAGGGGAGAAGGCAAGGATGGAGAGAAAACAAGCAGAGGGAAGAAATAAACTAGCAACTCTTCAATGCGGTAAACAACACCAACATTTTAATGCATCAGAAGCCAGGTACAACTATCCAACATGTTCAACATGAGAATTTATCATACAAAACTGTCATTTCAATTATTATATGCAGTGTTTAGTATCATTTCCATAGACTTATTTATTTTACCACTCAGTCCCCACAATACTGCCCACTAGCATATGACCAGCATTCACATAACCCCATAGTGAACAGGTAATATTCATTTCCAAATGAAATACCTTACACAATTAACATGATCCTCCGAGCCATGGATATTTAACATTACATAAATGATCTATACTCATATAATTATGCATACAATATTCTAATACTGAAAGGCATGCAACGTTATTTTAATTATATAGCTGTGACTTGGGATACTATGAAGGTAGCAAGGGGTTGTGAACAGAAAGTTATCTTTAGAGACAGTGTGGTTTTAACTAACATTTCAGACAAGCTTCCCCTTCGGCTCCCTTGACAAGTGATTCCAATCAATTTCAGAGCCACTGTAGCCAAAGCCACTAGGAGTCAATAGTGCAACGTCTCTTCATCAATTGAAAACGTTCATTAGGACAATCCAATTCTAGACACCATTTCTTTCTTTCCCTACTAGCAGAAAGGATTCTATTAACTCTGCCAGTCCTAAGTATTACAGGGACACAGGGAATGTTTTCGGGGTAAAAAAGGAAACCCTGAAAAAGACGTCTTAATTAGTTCCAGCCTTTTCATTTAGCTCCTTCTATTCCTTTACTTTGTGCTCCTGATGCAGTGAGCTTGCATTTGTAGGCTCAATAGACCCTACATAAAGGTATTTATTCGTAAAAGTAAATGACTAGTCACTGTAAATGTTTAAACTATTTAGAATTTTTTATATATTAACTGGGATTTGAATTTACTTTTAAACTTGTTATAGTTTATGTATTAAAACACCTCAGTGATAAAACTAAAGAATTTCGAAAACTAACAGTGCCGTTATATTTATCGTTTAGTAATTTGTTTTGCCTGAACTGTCTGATTTAACTGTTAAATGTAAATTGAATCATTTCTTTAATTTGCTTTTCCAATTATAATTAATTATTTTCAAGCCAATGATTTTAACAATTTTTATTTTTAAATTCCTTTTACTAACAAGACAGGTGAAGGAACCTGAAATACAATGAAATCTGAATTTTGTGTGCAAGTAGTATAATTTTATGTTCGTGTGGAACTACGATTTGAACGATCTAGGGGTTGCAATTTTTTTTAATCGTTACTAAACTTGTTATTTAATCGTGTTATGTAAAAAGAAAGATCTAGCTCGTTAATGGCTGAAATCGGACGAGTGGGAGTGGAGAATTTTAAAAATTCGAAATATCTTTCTTGTATAAAACCAATCTTATTGCAAATTGAATGATCTATGAATGCTGTTCTATGCATGTTTTCTGTATCATGAATATTATACTGCTCATGTCATATTAATAAAAAGCTGTTATATCATGACCCACTAAACTTAATTGCCAAATATTGTTTTCAAGAGAAATCTATTATGCGTGATGACGTAATCAATCAAGATTTTACGTTCTTGTATGGAAGATGTTGACTTCATTTATACCATACTCCATATTTATCTGTTCGGTCAACACTAAAGATAATATTTGTTATTGGCTGAAGACGGACCTGGAATAGGGGGGGTTTAGAGGGGGACTCGAAAATTCAAAATCGTTATTATGAGTCGAATCGTAAAATGTTATAGAACCAATCTTGTTCAACAATTGTTGCACTATTCATTCCTTCGTATCTCAAGTATTAGGCAATTTATTTGTACTGTTTTTATATTATTCAAATTTTACGGCAAGGGTCCCCAAAAATAAACATTTTTTCGGTGCAAACTTTATTGAAACTGCCCTACATGTTTCATTGCTTATTTGCCACCTCTTCAGGGACTATCCCTTTTAAAAGAAAAAATATAAAAAATGATTAATAACATTAATTTAACACATCCCTTAATAATTCTTTTGCGCTATATTGCCTACATCTATGATATATTTATTAATATAATTATAAATTGCTATTTACATTTCTGAAGTGCTCGCTTACCTTTTAGATTACGTTGTGACTGTACTCACAGAGGAGGCATATGATACTGAGAGGTTTCCGAGGTAGGTTAAATCAGCTGATTAAAAATCAGAATCAAAATTTACAAGTCAATCTTGAACTCGATTAATTCGCGTCATAATTTAAAGTCGAGTAATTCAAGATAAAATGTTATAGAATATACGTTTGAGGTATTTGATTTCTGTTTTTTTTTTTAATACCCCTTTTTCTATTTTTTATTATGTGAATGGTCTCTTTTATTTTTCGTTTAGTATTATTTCTTTCTTTATCAATTATTTGAAATTTTTCAAAATTGAAGGTGTGTTTCCTGGAGATAGAAAAGCAATTTTATTTTCATTATTGTCTATACTTTTTACATGTTGCTTTAACCTTTTATTCAGCAGCTGCGTGGATTCACCAATATAAGTTCCATTGCAGGTGTTACAGCTAATTTCATATATATATATATATATATATATATATATATATATATATATATATATTATATTTAGATTTTGATTCAGTTACTTTACATATAATTCTACTAAATTTGTTGTATTTTATTGTTATATTTCCAGGCTGTATTACATACCCTATTACAAATTAGTTTCAGTTTTCTATATATTTGTCGGTGATAGTTGAAAGAATAGAACGAATGAAATTTAATTTTATATAAGGTTTCTTTTAATTGTTTTTTACTATTTTGCAATAAAATGTGAGTGTTTAGTTTATTATTATTACTTCTCTGATTGTGATTTAAAGCTAAAAAATCTGTTATAGAGGCTTGTTGAAGCTTCTTTTTTGGGGGGGGGATTTATTACCTGGGTATTATGAGTCGAATCGTGAAATGTTATGGGACTAATCTTGTTCGACTATTGTTGCACTATTCATTGCTTCGTATCTCAAGTATTAGGCAATTTATTTCTACTGTTTTGTTTTCAGCCTTCAGTTAAACCCCCGCCGCTCCCCGCCCAACGGCCTCTTCTACTCATCTGTTTTTTAAAAAGAAATGGGGAATATTTTGTTATATGAGATCAAAAGTGTGTTATACCTGCACGTGGGAATATGCTTAGTTTGTGCATCCCCTGCTTGACTGAAATTTTTTTAGCAGATTTCCCTTAAGAGAAATCAGCTATTTAGGTCGTACTCATGACGCGATTTTCGACATTTTTCTTCAAATGTCCATCGATCCTACCCAGGAGATGACGAAAATGAGGTCCGTTCAAATATATAAATATATTTGTCTGTTACCGCTCTAGCGGTCGCAATTTTTGTCTTATTTTACCAAACTTGATATATAATCGTTTTATGTAAAAAGAAAGATCAAGTTAGTCGGACCAGGGGGAGGGGGGTTTAGAGGGGGAGAACTTCTAAAATCCTTAATATCTCCATTAATATGCGTCGGATCGAAAAATTATATAGAACCAATCTTATTTCAAATGTAATGTTCTATTAATGTTGTTCTGTACATTTCTTCACTATCTTGAATATTAATCGAGATTTTTGCATTTTTATTAAGTGTAACGGACGAGCTATGGTCGTTTCTATTCGTTTCCGCCGAAAGCTAGTTCGGCCGTTTCCGTAACTGTTCAGCACTCGTAGGGAGATTTCTCTATTGTATAACTTTACGTGGGAAATCTGCTTAGTCTACGCAGGCCCTGCGTGACAGACTTTTTTTTATTTCGGAAGAGTTTAGAGGACTGAAGATTTCGGTTGGAGAGAGCTAGCATCAACATCTTTGCTTAAGAGCAGTGTTTTCAATCTTTTGTCGAGAGAAAGCTGTGCGACCAAAGAGAGAGAGGGAGGGGGCTTTTAATAAAGCATATATCAACTAGCAGTGATGTGCCGGGAGGAGTGAAAGTCTTGACAATGGGCCCCAGAATCTAGGTGAGGCCATTGTGAACGGAGGCTTTGCCAGCACAAAGGTTATGCTCAGCAGTCCCCCCTCCCCCTTGGTGCACTGCCCTCAGACTCGGATTCACTCTTAAAGCCCTCCTAAATAATTCAGACATTAACCAGCATTCCACTCCTAAGAGTCCAACAATAGTCCTCATCCAAGCTCTGGTTAGGCTCAAGTCTTTCCATTTGAATATCAACTAATGGTCTTTTAGCAGATTTCCCCTAAGGCGGAATTTTTGAAATTTTTCTTCAAATGTTGCTACCCCCTGTTTGACTGAAATTTTTTTTAGCAGATTTCCCTTAAGAGAAATCAGCTATTGAGGTCGTATATATATATATATATATATATATATATATATATATATATATATATATATATTTGTCTGTTACCGCTCTGGCGGTCGCAATTTTTGTTTGATCGTTACCAAACTCATTATTCAGTCGTTTTATGTAAAAAAAAAGATCAAGTTTGTTAACGTCTGAAATCGGACTAGGGGGAGGGGAGGAGTTTAGAGGGCGAGAATTTTGAAAATACTATAAGTCGGATCGAAAAAAGTGTATAGAATGAATCCTATTGCAAATTAAATGTACTATAAATATTGTTATATACATCTATTCTCTATCTTGAATATTAACCATGATATTTGAATTTTTCAGTTTTCAGCCTTCAGTAAACCCCCACTTCTACTAGTGTTACATTAACAGTGATCTGTTATATAATAAAACATATTAATTGAAGCCCAAATACCAAATATTGTTTTCATTATTTTACCTTGTGAGATAAACGCAAATACGTTCTGTTGACCCGACCCCTCCCTTCTTTTGTTCTTGGATTAATTAAATTTGAGTGCTTGAGGTAAAAATGATTCTGATTCATTACAAATTACAGCACTAGCTTTAGTAAATTGTTTTCAATTAAATTAATATTTTATATTCAGATATACTATATTTCATTAATTGTTCTTCTTTCCGGTCTATCTATGCAGCACTACGAGGCTGGCTTGCCTTTGTTGGTTTGTTTACACTTCAGCCGCTGTCCGTTGTAGAGATTATGAAAGTGTATTGTACATGTACTGAGCATTCACGCTTGTGTTACCTGTATGTATATTTATCTATTCTATTTGAACTCTTTTTAAAGCAAATAAATTTAATTTAAGATAGACGGGGTCGACTCCCAGTAGATACAAGCATTTTCACCTAAAATAAAAAGTCCGTCACGCAGGGGGTGTGTAAGGGATTCCTCAAACCTCAAATATTGTTCTCATTGAACTTTTACTTTTGAAATAAATACAAATACGTGGCGCACGTTGGAAATATGCTTAGAAACGCAGCCCCTGCACGGTGGACTTTTTTTATTTTCGGGTCCATTTTCTATAACAAAGATCGTTTTGGAGTGCACAAAAAATAATTTTATTCCTTGGATGAGTTGATTGGATGAGAGTTGACATTTAAGAAAATTCTGAATATATTTGTTTGTACCTTTTATTGTCATTTTTGTAAAGATCATCTTACCGTTCATTTCTGTTGTATAAACCTGAACACACTTAAGATTGGAAACGTTTTCCAACTGACAGATTTCTCTAGTAGCCATTGATCAAATCCTTGGACATACCAGTGCCTATTGTATTTGTGTAGAGAGAAAGGGTTGGAAATTAATGAAGCAACTAGCCATCGTTTTTGTATTGCACAGTAATATACATGACTAAATGGTACAAGCAAAATAGAGGACTTCAAGATAAGGAAAAATGAGAATGGGTATAAATCCTTAACGATCATATTAAAAAGGTGGCTATGCCAGAATATCATCAAAAAGTTAAGTGTGCTTGAAATTACGAACCAGTTAGTGAGGAAAAATCAAGCAATTGTGTGTAAAAAGGTGGCTTAGAAAACACGGTTTTTTTTTTTAGAGTTGCTACAAAATAAGCCGTATATAAACCGCCTTCCCCTCGCCCAAAAAAAAAAAAAGATTTAGATTGCCAAATTAATTTGTAAAATCCCTTCGAGAACTGAGGAAGAGAGATATTTTTTTTTCTGACGAATCGAATATCAATGTTTCATATTGCAGGAAAATGCCCTCAAAAAAAAAGAGGAAAAGGCCAAACAAGACCCTCCCCCTTGCCACAGATGAAGAGGGTTATAACCCAAATACCGGGTTTCCAAACAACGATGAAGCTACTTCATAACTGCCGTAAAGGTGCCCTCTCCCAGTCGCCTTAAATGAGCTCGATTTAGAATTCGTAGACGCTCTCAAAGATACTTAATTAGAAATTAAAAATAGAAAGTGTTATATGAACGAGTTCAAATTCCTTTAATATTGATATATTAACTAGTATTTCTTGTAAAGATTCTGTGCTATTAAGGTTTCGAAACAAAATATTAAGCAAGATTTTTTTTTAAAATTGAATTGTGGTTGTTTAAGTAAATATTAAATTTAGATTAACTCATTTTACGTGTTTATAGTTTTTATTGTATTTATTTATACAGGAGCACCCGCATCTTGGCGATTTGGCTCCAAGTTTCACAATGTAAAATGAAAAAAAAATTATAGAAAAATAACAAAAACTGAAACAACAAATAAAAAATTAAATACAACAAATAATCATTAAATACTAGTAATAAAGACAATTAATAAACATTAGACTAGTAATAAAGACAACCATTTGAAATGGTTTTAATAAGAAAATTATGCTATTCCTATATACTTGTACATTTATATTATTTTTTTTATTTTATTTATTTAATTTTGTGCTCCACAGCGATGGTTGGCATTATTAGAATGATATATTTACTCCTTCATGTGCTTACCTTTTTTGTACTTTTATATTATGGAAAATATTTCTTTAATATCTGATTCCTTCTCATATCCGTGCTTTGTCCAAAGAATATAATAAAAGTTAACCCTTTTAAATCTTCTTAGGTATGCTGTAGACCTAGTGTTGATAGTGAAAATTTTATTATATAATATAATAATAATAATAAAGTATGTTTATTTAGAACATTAGAAAAATTAATTACAAATTTACAAGTTTTTGAATAATAAAAGAAAAACGATTTTTTTTCTAAAATATACACACATACACAACTTGGACTGACAATTATATTAGGAAAGAACAATTATAACCTCCTCGTATTTCTCCTCATTTATTTTTTATTTTATTTTGGGGCGCCTATTTTCAAGAATAATATTTTAAGAAATAATTTTAATTTAGCCTGGTGTTCGCGAGGTGGTGGAGGTTTCTCATAAGGAAGGATTCAATAAATAGTGTAGCGCATTGTAGTAATTAAATCGATATCTCCCACAGCTAAATTGTATCTAGTCTAGCACTGTATGTTTGATAATAATTATAAAAAGATCTGTTGGGGTGCGTTAAATAAGCAGATTGCCCACGTGCGTCGCGTATTTGCATTTACCTCAAAACGTACAAGATCAGTGAGTACAATATTTGATATTTAGGCTTACAATAATGTGCTTCATAGTATAACAGCTTATGGTTAATATGACATGAGTAGGAGTGGGGGTTTACTGAAGGCTGAAAACTAAAAAATGCAAATATCTCGGTTAATAATCAATATAGTGAAACATTTATAGAACATTTCATTTCCAATAAGATTGACTCTATATAATTTTTCGATCAGACGCATAATAACGGAGATATTAAAAAGTTTTGAAATTCCACAGCATCTAAACCCCTCTCCTACTTGTCGGATTTCAGCCATTAAAGAATTGTAGCTTTACATAAAACGTTTAAATATGAACGATCAAACAAAAATTATATATATATACTCGTATATATAAACATTTTGTGTTATAGTTTAGAATGGATCTTATTTTTGTCATCTCATGGGTACGATAAATGGACATTTGAGGAACGGGTGAATACTACCTCAATAGCTGCTTTCCCTTAAGGGAAATCTACTAAAAGTTGTATGATCCATTATTATTCTATGGAATTATCTCTATTTAGCCGTTAATTCAGACGACATTATCGTATGTTTTTGTTTATGTTGTCTAAATTTAATATAATGCAGTTAATTTAATAATAATGACCAAAAACCAAGACTACCTTTCTAAATTTCATTAAAATTATATCTACTTTGATTGCATAATATATATATATATATATATATATATAGCGATTTTCCATAAATTTCTTCAAATCTCCATCAATCCTACATAGTAGAGGACAAAAATGAGATCCTCACACGCGCGCTCACACACACACACGCACACACACACACACACACACACACACACACACACACACACACATACACACATACACACACACACATACACACACACACACACATATATATATATACGTATAAACACTTTTTTAGAAGGTTAAAACCCAGATATTGTTTACTGGGTGAGATATATGAAAATATTCCGTTGTGGCATCATTTTACTTTCTAAACGTCTTGGTTTTTATTTGATCTTTATAAAACTCAAAATACAGACGTTTCATGTATAAATAAAGATCAAGTTCGTTAACGGCTAAAAGCTTACCGGAGGGAAGAATGAGGATTGGAGGTAAGTAAATCGAAAATTCTAAATATCTTCGTTTCTAAGTCCGATTGAAAAATGGGATATAAAATCAATATTGTTGTAAGCTTAATTGTCTACATAGGGGTGGTTGGCTTCTTAGTTAGAATATATTAAGAGTCCGTCACGCCGGGTCTGCGTAAAGTGACCAGATATCCAACGTGCTGGTATGACGCTTATGTGAACTAATCTGATCACATATTCTCTATTTATATACAAAAAAACCGATGAGTAAAGAGGTTTCTGCGATCAATTTGGACCAATTAGAGATTTTGTAGAACCTATTTTATTTTTCATGAAAATGTCTTTAAATGATTTACATTGTTTGAGTCGATGCATTGGAACGAAGATATAACATATGACTTTCAAACGGATTGCAGCTTTACAAAAATCGTATAAGTATAGAGTTTGGTAACCATTTACTTACTTTTGAATGGACCTTATTTTCATCAACTCCTGGGTAGGATCGATGGACATTTGAGGAAATGTTTCGAAATTCACGTCATGAATACAAGCTCAATAGCTAAAATGATATTGACAGACATCCTAGTTGATACAATGGAAGCCAGTTTTTCATTGGAATTTCACTTGCAAAAGTCATATGCATACATAATAGTGCATGTTGTACTGTACAATTCATAATATGTATTGTATTAAAAGAAGGAGAGAGCGGGAATAGTAAAATATAGTGAAACAATGCGCCCCAATTTGGGAAAGCATTGAATAGCGAACAAGAGCCATCCCAAAAACCACAGACTACAGCCAACAACTCTCCAGCTTCCTTCCCTTTCCCATATTCCCATTCACATATTCTCTCTCTTTTGCCCATATATACTCACTATACTTTCAGCCATTCAGACCCCTAATTGTTAGAATATATATATATTTTACGAATATTCAGAGAACATTAAAGAAATTTAGATGTTTACCCAGTAGTGAATAGAGTCTTTTAAAGCGGAGGGATTGAATATTGTCGTCATGACCTAATTTTCCATTTGTCGAGTGTATTAAATACTGGCTAAGGTACCCGGGGTTGTTTGGAATATGTTAATAATATAGGTATTTGCTATGTGAGACTTCACTATTCACAATATTTTTATATTTCCCGTCTCCTGTATATGTATTTTTTTTTTTAAATCATCATGGATCTTATAATTAATAATCATGGTTAGTATTCTCTATTCCAAACCATGGTTTAATAAAAGCTCCATGGTCCACAACCTAACGATGACGCTATTTTATGTACATAATAACCATTCCTACAAAACACTCTTTTGTATGTCAGGAAAGTAAGCAATATATTCATAATGGTACATAGTATTTTCAGTAAAGTATAACATATTAATGAAACAGTTTAAATAAATTCCAGAAATAATTAAGTACATCTCCCCGGGGCTTTCACCCCCCCCCCTTCCAGCGTTTATCCTTTTAAATTATTTATTTCTCAGAATTAAACAAATTCAACTTTCTGTGAATAACACTACCTTACATATCTCCAATAAAAGTATAACCATCAAATCGCATGTAAGCATAAACCAATGTGAGGTCGGGAGGAGGGGGGTCTTGCATTTCAACCATAATACGACGGTCACAAAACATGTTCTACTCATGACACGATTTGTTTAATGTACAAATAAAGACCAAGTCCGTTACCTGCTGAAATCGAACCGTGGAGGGGGGGGTTAGAGGGTAAATTTATCATCTATTATACGAAGGATCAGAAAAGTGTATAAAGCCAGTCGTATTGCAAATTGAATGTTCTATCGCTATCTTGATTATTAGTCAAACAATTTCATTTTGTATTTTACACCGTCCAGTAAACCCCCTTTCCTACTCACGCCATATTAATAATAAGCCGTTACATCTTGAAGCACTTTATTAGAAGCTTAAATACCAAATATTGTTTTGAATAAACTTTTACGGTGTGTGGTACTTGAAAATACGTAGTGCGATGAAGTTACCATTTAAGAATTTACGGCGTTTACTAAAAAATGTGTATTTGTTCGACGCCATACTCGATATTTAATAGTTTCATTCAACACTAAAGGTTATATTAGTCAATCGCTGACATCGTAAACAGAATTGGGGGGGGGTGAAAGAGTGGGAATTAAAAAGTTCAAATTATCTCCGTTATTATGAGCCGGATCAAAACATGTTATATATCCCAACTTGTTAATCGATAGATGCTCTACAATTGTTGTCCTATTAACTCAATTACTAAGAAAGCTATTAGCAGTTTATTCTTTTTTGTGTTCAGTAAACTCCAATTCTACTCATCGAATTTTGACTTAGAGTATATATGGTGATAAGACATTACTAGTGTGTTATACCAGCACTTAGAAAATCTGCTTAGTTTTCACATCGCCTGCGTTAGGGGCTTTATGTATACCTAGATCTCGTATTACAGAAGAATGTAAGATGGCGTCAAGAACGTGTCATTATATCATTGGGGAAGAACGCTTAGTTTTGTACCACCTGCGTGAATGGAGTTTTGCCTTTTTTTGAATGTCCATTGGGGAGGGATGTGTTAATTTGTGAATTAACCTTCGCAATTCCCTTTTGAGAGTGAAGGTTTTCCTCAGGACGAATGTGTACTTAAAAACTCTAAGGATTGCTGTATTTTTTAGAATGAACCGGTTAGAATGATAAATCTTATGCATTACTGACCATATACGATTGTGCCTACTTCATTTATTTGTAAGATATAAATTAAATCCCACTTTTACGTTTTAACTAGTTCGTCACTTAACTTTACATTCATTCAATTTATTTATACTAAAACAACAACTTTTACAACTTCTTAACAAAAATTAAGAATTTTTTTGTCTGAAAGAACCATGAACTATAATTTTGAAGTTAGCTTTTTAAAATATTTTTAATAGTAAACTTTCATTCAGTTGATTGATCTTTCAATCAATAATTCGTTAAATGCAATATTTGAAGTAGAGCATAATTTCTTTGAACTCACCTTTTTTATTTGTACATTAAAAGCTAGAGACATCTTTTTCCTACATAATAAATCAAATAATTGCCATAAATTAAAATTAAATAAATTAAAATCTATTCTGAAGTAAAAAAAGTCCCTTACGCAGGGGCTGCGTAAACTAAGCAGATTTCCCGCGTGAAGTTTAACAATAGATAAATCTACATACTGGTAACACAACACTACCGTGAATATTTAGTGAGTAAATACAAACGATAAGAAGAAACTCCTGAAACGTAAACTAACAGTTTTGCCAACTTCTTACCGGAAAGAAAAAGAATTGCTCTTATACATCTGTATATAACGTATTAATTTGATGGGAAACTATTTACTATATCTAGTACTGTAATTTATAATGAATGAGAATAATTTTTATCTCAATCAATCAAATTTAAGTAGTCCAAAATCTTAAGAAGGAGGGGGTCACCAGAACATATTTGAGTGTATAATAAATGTCTCTTGAAAACAATATTTGGTATTTATGCTTCGAATAATGTGGTTTATTACATAACCGAGTATTGTTTATGTAACATGAGTAAAAGTGGGGGTTTGCTAAATGCTGAAAACTGAAAAATGCAAATATCTCGGTTAATATTCAAGATAGACAATAAATGTATATATCAATACTTATAGGACATTTAATTTGCAATATGATTGGTTTTATACAATTTTTCGATCTGACGCATAGTAACGGAGATATTTCGAATTTTCAAATTTCTGCCCCGCTAAACCCCCCTCCCCCTGGTCTGATTTCAGCTGTTAACGAACATGATCTTTCTTTTTACATAAAACGACTAAATAGCGAGTTTGGTAACGATTAAACAATAATTGCGACCGCTAGAGCGGTAACAGACAAATATATAGATAGATAGATCTATGCATATATATATATATATATATATATATATATATATATATATATATATATACACATACAGTTTTGAAGGACCCTCATTTTCGTCATCTCCTAGGTAGGATCGATGGACATTTGAAGAAGAATTTCGAAAATCCCGTCATGAGTACGACCTCAATAGCTGATTTCCCTTATAGGGGAAATCTGCTAAAAGAGTCCTTAACAACACAGACTCAGATGTTTTGGATATTCGTGCTGTATTTATTTTGTGGTTTCAAGATCGGAGAGATTTTCCGTCCGACGAAAATGAATTCTTTATTTTAAGAAAAAGGAGAACGTTAATACAAGTAATTCGTAATTATTAAATGAGGATATTATTCTCACACACTAAATCGAAAGTAATTGTTTACTCAGTTGCCCCTTGATAAAATTAGAATGTAGAGGAAAAAAGTTAAATTGAAATTTACCGAGTTTAAATTATATGTAAATATTTTCCCTTTCCTAAAGGAAGACCACTTTATCAAGCCACTTATTGAACGAGAATTGTTTATCGAACAATTTTATTTTATTTTTAAAACAAGTTAATAGAAAAGTGATGAAATGCCTGTCCTTTGCAGCTGTTTTATTGATGAACTGCATTACATTATAACGTCCGTTATATGTAACATTGTAACACATCTTTCATTCACTTCATTAAATCACATATACAGTGTTTCGGCGTTCAATGCCTCATCAGGAGTACAAACATATTACCAAATATAAAGCCCGTCGTGCAGGAGCTGTGTAAACTAAGCAGATTTCCCACTTGTGGGTATAACACACTATTGATCTCACCTCGTCATATATTTGGTATTTCTAAGTAAAATCCGATGAGTAGAAGGGGGATTTACTGAAGGCTGAAAACAAGAAAGTATGAATAAATCGCTCAATATATGAGCTTTGAAAAAATATATAGAACAACAATAGTTTAATGATAATCGGACATACGTATAATATCGGAGATAATTTGAATTTCCGAAATTGCCCACTCTAAACCTCCACTCCCTGTGGTGATTTCAGCCATCTCAAAGACGAACACACACACACACACACACACACACACACACACACACACACAAATCTGCTAAAACGTAGTCACCCCATGTCCCAGAGAGACCTTTTATATATAGTCCGGCTTCATCAATATTTATAAGAAGGCACTACTTGCAACCATAAATCGGCTGATGGTTACAATTGATATTGCTACAATATAACTTTACAATCGATTTTAGTATTAAAAAAAAAAAAAATGTTAAAAGTCAGAAATTTTGTAGTTTGCGCAAATTTTTAGTTAATACATTGATTATATGTGCCAATCATTAAACAAATATGGGGCTCAGGTTAGCCATGCGAGTTAAAGCGTTGACCTTTATCTCACATGGTAAAACCTAGAGTGGCGAGTTCGATTCTCGCTTGGGCAAAGGAAATTATTTAGTGACGAAATTCATTAAATAACATCCTAAAGTTCCACCCTGGCTAGAAAAGGGTGGTGACCTGTAGATAACCCGTCCCAATTAGCCTAAGTTGCAAAATGTGGACGTTAATAAATAATAATAATTAAAGAAATATTATATTAATATAGCTCAGATTAATAATAATATAAATCAATAATATAATTTCGATAATAATCGGGGAGAAATTTCGAAATCCTGATTTTATCCAATATATGTCCTTCCCCTTTCCCTGATAGGATTTTACCATTAGCAAACTTAGTCATTAGTTTTACATGAAACTCTTAGAAACCAAGATTAGAATCGATCAAACAAAAATTACGCTCCCTTGAGCGGTAACAGGAACATTTATATAAATTTACGGGCTCAGGTTGGCCCTGTGAGTTAAGGCGTTGGTCTTAATCTCGCGTGGTAAACCTAGAGTGGCAGGTTCGATTTAGCGTCGGACTCATTAAAAAAACTCCTTGTGCCCACGCTGGCTAGGAAAGGGTGGTGACCTGTAGATAACCCGTCCCGATTAGCCATAGTAGCATAAAGTGGACGTAAATATTAATAAACAAACAATGCTTATTATAGAACAAAAAAAAATAACTAAAGTGAAATAGAAAAATCATAGGGACTTAAACATTAATAAAATATCAACATAACAATAGCTCTTCCCCCCCCCCACTGGTCCGATTTCAGTCGTTAACGAACTTATATATATATATATATATATATATATGTGTGTGTGTGTGTGTGTCTGTTATCAAAATCGATATATAACCGTTTTATGTGCGCCCTCAATAGCTGCTAACACAGAAAGAAGATGAATATAAAAATTAAAAAAAAAATCACACACGTTGGAATTAAATTTTTAAAAAATTATTTTACATTTAATCAATATTATTTAGGACTAATTAATTTAAATACTGTTCAATATAAGTAGTAGTGACAATTACAGTCATAACGAGCTCTGTTCTGTGTGTACATGGGAAAGTGGTTCTCGAGCCAATTGTTATGCAAACCCTATATAGGTTAACCGAGGTAATGGATGGCTCTGTCACTCATGATTATAATTTAGTATTGTGCCACTGCATATGCCTCTCAATTGGAAGCCATTATCTACTCCATTCGTAATGTGATACTGAATTATGAGCATTCATAATGCTCAAGCAGTAAAAAAGGTATTATTGACTCATTCATTAACAGTCTATTAGAAGATTTCCCTTGAGAGAAATCAGCTATTGAGGTTGGACTCATGACGTGGTTTTTGCAAGATTTACTCAAATGTGCATCCAGAAGATGACGAAAATGAGGTCCGTTCAAAACTATATACAGGGTGTCTCAAGTTCACGTTCCAGCTCCATTAAAATTGCTAATTGTATTAATAAAAGGCTGCGACTTGGATTGGCATAATTGTGACCCCTGAAGTAATCTTTTCAGTCCATATTCAACCTCGTAACCTTCTCCAGTACTTCTTCAGCGACTATAACTCTGGAATTTCCAATGGAATATCATACTTTTTATGACGGAATCTTGTAGAAAATGAAATTCTAAAACGAATTTATGTGGATGAATTTTTTATTTGACGCATCCTTCAGCCGTAAAATGCACAAATCTTTCTTTCGGAAACGGCACATTTTATTGAAAAAGGTTGAGACATAAAAGTTGTAGCCAACAAAATTATTTTTGAAACTAGTGTTGGTGAAAATCAATGGATTCTGAAATAATTAAAAAATAGTATTTAAAACGAAATAACGCAAAAGTATTCTTAAATGAACCCAAAGAAAGTTTTACTTCAAAAAACACCAACATTACAAAAAACGTTCTTAGTATTAATTTATTTTAATCTAATTACGTGGTAATTATTTCCCAAAGATATACTTTACCCACACGGTAAGAGGGAGGAATTTCAAAAATTCTTAATATCTTTTATAAAACCAATCTTTATGCAAGTGTAATGTTCCATAAATGTTGTTCTTTCACTATCTTCATTATTAACGGAGATATTTGCATTTTGTTGTTTTCGGCGTTCAGCAAACCCCCACTTATTCTCCTGCCATATTAACAATAATAACAATAAATACCAAATATTGTTCTCATTGAAATTTAACGTTTTGAGATAAATGCAAATACGTGACGCATGTGGGAAATCTGCTTAGTTAACGAAGCATGTGCTTGATGTACTTTTTGTACTTGCATTTACGAAATAAAACGAAGTATTACGAAAGAAAAATTGAAAAAATAATCGGTTTTCAGATTTCTCGGCGTGACGTATGTATGTATACGCGAATTTTAAGTGAATAAATACAAACGGTAACAAGAAATCATTCCCATGCCGGCGGGAAGTGTCTCAAATGTAAACAAACATGTCTGCCAACGGCTCAGCAGAATGAAAAACAATAACTGAAATATATCAGAATATAACATATTCATTTTATTGAAAACTATGTAATTTATAATGAATCAGAATAATTTTTATCCCAATAAATCAGATTTTAATAGTCCAAGAATTTAAGACGGGGAGGGGGCACAAGAATATATTTGCATCTATCTCGTATAATAGAGGTCTCTGGGAAACAATATTTGGTATTTAAGCATCCAATAATATGGTTTATTATATAACAAAGTATTGTTTATGTAACACGAGTAGAAGTGGGGGGTTTACTGAATGCTGAAAACTGCAAAATGTAAATATCTCAGTTAATATTCAAGGTAGAGAATACATTTATGTAACAATATTTAAAGTAAATTTAATTTGCAATAAAATTTATTCTATGCACTTTTTCGATTCGACTTATAGTAACGGAGATATTTCGAATTTTCAAAATTCTTCCCCTCTAAACCCCCCCCCCTCCCCCTGGTCCGGTTTCGGCCGTTAACGAACATGATCTTTTTTTTTTTTACATAAAATGACTAAATACAGAGTTTAGTAACGATTAAACAATAATTGGGACCGCTAGAGCGTCGCTCGTTTCTTTACTGGGGAGGTCGTCAGTGAGGACAGTCACAACGAACGTAACAAGGAAACGAGCACTTCAGAAATGGGTAGCCCCTTGGCGAGGTGGTATATTATTATTATTATTTATTAACGTCCACTTTTTGCAACTTAGGCTAATCGGGACGGGTTATCTACAGGTTACC
The DNA here is from genome assembly GCA_019009955.1 of Riptortus pedestris. Classification (NCBI taxonomy): domain Eukaryota; kingdom Metazoa; phylum Arthropoda; class Insecta; order Hemiptera; family Alydidae; genus Riptortus; species Riptortus pedestris. Next base: position 78,771,970 of record CM032233.1, read on the forward strand.
ACCCTTTTCTAGCCAGGGTGGGATTTTAGGACGTTATTTAATGAATTTCGTCGCTAAATAATTTTCTTTGCCCAGGCAAGAATCGAACTCGCCACTCTAGATTTACCATGTGAGATAAAGGTCAACGCTTTAACTCGCATGGCTAACCTGAGCCCCAGGTGGTATATAAACCATGAAACATGTAGGACAGTATGAATAAAGTTTGACCGAAAAATGTCTTTTATTGGTGACCCTTGCCATAAAACTATTTTGTAGATTGTAAATAATATATAGAAATAGTAAATAATTTTCAATAAAACCAATAAGTTATATTCAGATATATTTCATTAATTGTTTTTCTTTCCGGTCTAGAATATATCTATCTATCTATTCAGCTCTGCGAGGTTGGGTTGCCTATTTGTTTATAGTTCAGACGCCTTCCGTTGTAGGGATTATTAACTTGTACATTGACTAAAAGATTTCTCATTAATGTTTGTATTTATTCACTTAACGTTCACGGTGGTGTTACCAGTATATAGATTTATCTATTGTAAATCTTAGCGTGAGTAATCTGCGATCAGTTTACGCAGCCCCTGCGTGGAGGAATTTTTTTTGGGGGGATCTACATATTTCCTTGACGAAAGCATTTGAAATCGGAAGGAAATTGCAGATCTGTTGTCAAAGGTATGTAGTTAGGTGGATATGTAGTAAATGTGTGTGGTCGGGATTATTCTGACAAAGGATGGTTGCGTTTCCAATCAGGTGTGGAGGAGGAAGGAATGGAATGGAGACCATCATTACTAGGGCATCTATGAGCGATGCGGCTCGTGGCTTGGGCAATGGCTCACAGATTGAAGCCACAATCACCAATGGTAATCGCACCCTCTCATCTCATTAGCTCTAGATCCCTTACAATTCCTTACCAATCTCACTCCCTTTCCTTCAATAATTTGTGTGTCCGATGAAATCACTAGCGAATGTTTAACTTCGGAAAAGGGCACAGGAGAAGAAAGACAGTCACGCAGGGGCTGCGTAAACTAAAGCACATTTCCCACGCGAATGTTTTCAATGAATTAATCTACATACTGGTGAAACCGCCGTGAATATTAAGCGAATAAATAAAACGTTAATGAGAAAACGTTCAGTCAATTTACAAGTTAATAATCTCTACAACGTCTGAATTGTAAACAAACAGGTTACCCAACCTCGCAGAGCTGACTAGGTAGATAGACATATTTTTGACAGGAAAGAGAAACAATTTAATGAAATATATTTGAATATAACATATTAATTTTATTGCAAACTATTTACTACTACTAGTTTCTAATTTATATCTAGTGACATTCACCTTTTAGGTTGCTGACTGTGTTTATTTTAGTAAATATTTTAGTTATTGAGCTGACTAAATACAATATGTATTGTTTTACTGTTGTCCTAGGGATTGACTTCAGTTGCTGTGTGCTTCAGCATCTCAACGTAATTGAGCAGCCCCACAAACTGTATATAAATTTGTACAATAAAGTGATTCTCTCTGGTGCTGAAATTTATAATGAATCAGAATAACTTTTATCTCAATCACTCAAATGTTAGTAACCCAAGAAAAAAAGTAGAGGGGGTCAAGAGAACGCATTTGCATATATTTCACAAAGTACAAGTTCAATAAAAACAATATATGGTATTTCATCTTGTAATGAGTTGATTTATGATATACCAGCTTGTTATTAATATGGCATAAGTAGGAGTGGGGGTTTACTGACGGCTAAAAACTGGAAAATCCAAATATCTCGGTTAATACTTATGATACTGAAAATATAATAATTATTACTTGTTGTTAAGGTATTTGTTGTTATTACTAGTTGTTAAGGTATTTGTTATTGTTACTTGTTGTTAAGGTATTTGTTATTATTACTTGTTGTTAAGGTATTTGTTATTATTACTTGTTGTTAAGGTATTTGTTATTATTACTTGTTGTTAAGGTATTTGTTATTATTACTTGTTGTTAAGGTATTTGTTATTATTACTTGTTGTTAAGGTATTTGTTATTATTACTTGTTGTTAAGGTATTTGTTGTTATTACTTGTTGTTAAGGTATTTGTTATTGTTACTTGTTGTTAAGGTATTTGTTATTGTTACTTGTTGTTAAGGTATTTGTTATTATTACATGCTGTTAAGATATTTGTTATTATTACTTGTTGTTAAGGTATTCGTTATTATTACTTGTTGTTAAGGTATTTGTTATTATTACTTGTTGTTAAGGTATTTGTTATTGTTACTTGTTGTTAAGGTATTTGTTATTGTTACTTGTTGTTAAGGTATTTGTTATTGTTACTTGTTGTTAAGGTATTTGTTATTGTTACTTGTTGTTAAGGTATTTGTTATTGTTACTTGTTGTTAAGGTATTTGTTATTGTTACTTGTTGTTAAGGTATTTGTTATTATTACATGCTGTTAAGATATTTGTTATTATTACTTGTTGTTAAGGTATTCGTTATTATTACTTGTTGTTAAGGTATTTGTTATTATTACTTGTTGTTAAGGTATTTGTTATTATTACTTGTTGTTAAGGTATTTGTTATTATTACTTGTTGTTAAGGTATTTGTTATTATTACTTGTTGTTAAGGTATTTGTTATTGTTACTTGTTGTTAAGGTATTTGTTATTATTACCTGTTGTTAAGGTATTTGTTATTATTACTTGTTGTTAAGGTATTTGTTATTATTACTTGTTGTTAAGGTATTTGTTATTATTACTTGTTGTTAAGGTATTTGTTATTGTTACTTGTTGTTAAGGTATTTGTTATTATTACTTGTTGTTAAGGTATTTGTTATTGTTACTTGGTGTTAAGGTATTTGTTATTGTTACTTGGTGTTAAGGTATTTGTTATTATTACTTGTTGTTAAGGCATTTGTTATTGTTACTTGTTTTTAAGGTATTTGTTATTATTACTTGTTGTTAAGGTATTTGTTATTATTACTTGTTGTTAAGGTATTTGTTATTGTTACTTGGTGTTAAGGTATATATTATTGTTACATGTTGTTAAGGTATTTGTTATTATTACTTGTTGTTAAGGCATTTGTTATTGTTACTTGTTTTTAAGGTATTTGTTATTATTACTTGTTGTTAAGGTATTTGTTATTATTACTTGTTGTTAAGGTATTTGTTATTATTACTTGTTGTTAAGATATTTGTTATTGTTACTTGTTGTTAAGGTATTTGTTATTATTACTTGTTGTTAAGGTATTTATTATTTTTCCTTGTTGTTAAGGTATTTGTTATTATTACTTGTTGTTAAGGTATTTGTTATTATTACTTGTTGTTAAGGTATTTGTAATTGTTACTTGTTGTTAAGGTATTTGTTATTGTTACTTGTTGTTAAGGTATATATTATTGTTACTTGTTGTTAAGGTATTTGTTATTGTTACTTGTTGTTAAGGTATTTGTTATTGTTACTTGTTGTTAAGGTATATATTATTGTTACTTGTTGTTAAGGTATTTGTTATTATTACTTGATGTTAAGGTATTTATTATTGGTACTTGTTGTTTAGGTATTTGTTATTGTTACTTGTTGTTAAGGTATTTGTTATTATTACTTGATGTTAAGGTATTTATTATTGGTACTTGTTGTTTAGGTATTTGTTATTGTTACTTGTTGTTAAGGTATTTGTTAATATTACTTGTTGTTAAGGTATTTGTTAATATTACTTGTTGTTAAGGTATTTACTATTGTTACTTGTTGTTAAGGTATTTTTTGTTATTGTTACCTGCTGTTACTTTTGAAAGGGCAAATCACCTTCGATGTGGTGTCCATGAATTAATAATCAAATCTGTAATGTTTCGAAAAAAAACAAAAAAACATGACATGTTTACAATCTCTATTACTGATTTTACTGAAGAGAAATCTGTTGGAAAGGGTAGCTTCTAGGCGTTGGGTTGTGAAGCTCTTGCTGAGGGTGATAAGGAATGATGGTGATGTGTTGTTTGGGAGGTAGAGGGTAGAAGAGTGTGTAACTGAATATGTAGGGGTGGCTGGGACCCTTCCGACATCCGTCTTACTCCCCTCCAGCTACACCTACCCTCCTACCAACATCCACCATCCACGCGCTCTTATACCTTTTTGCTTAAGGGAAATCAGCAATTGAGGTCGTACTCATGATGCGATTTTCAAAAAATATCTTCAAATGTCCATCGATCCTACCCAGGAGATGACGAAAATGAGGTCTGTTCAAAATTATATATATGTATATATATATATATATATATATATATATATATATATATACTAGCTCAGATACCCGGCTTCGCTCGGAAATTCATTTGAGGCTGAATGGTGATGGTATACTTTTGGCAAGGCTTTACTTTGCACAATATTTTGACATTTACCCGTTCCAGTGTTTAGGGTTATACCCGTTGTTGGCATTTGTTAATAATAAATTTATTTTTTTATGTAAGACTTCACTGTCCTGCATATTGTCATATTTCCCGTCTCCTGTGCATTATGCATAGATGTGAATTATTAAGGAGAAAATATTACATACATTTGAATTACTTTTTTCAGGTGAGGTACCTGGTAGTTCATATTGAAAAGAAGTGTTCAAAAGAAGTGAGCAAATTTCTCTAAATAACAAAATAAACAACTTTTGTTATGTGCGTATTTGCCGAAACCCCAATAGGAAATCGTTATTATTAATTTCAGGCCTCCCTTATAACCCCCACTCCTGCCCGTCCCTAGAAATGTTAGTATGGCTTACTATAAGGAAGGCGTTAGTGCTAATACACATACTGAGTGTTTTATTTAGTTCGGTTGAGTCTTTTGTGCCAAATAAAATTGTTGTCTCCAGCTATAATTTTTAGCGTATAAATCATTAATGCTTCCGTATAAGGCAAAAGTTCATATAACAAAAGTTACTCTAAATAACAAAATAAACAACTTTTGTTGTGCGCATATTTGCTGAAAAAGCAATAGGAAACGAAATATCGCTATTTTTAATTTCAGGCCTCCCTTATAACCCCCACTCCTGCCCGTCCCTAGAAATGTTAGTATGGCTTATTATAAGGAAATTGTTAGTATTAATTCACATAGCGAGTTTGGTTTAGTTCGGTTGAGACTTTTGTGCCAAATAAAATTGTGGACTCCCGCTATAGTTTTTAGCGTATAACTCATTTATACTTCCGTATACGGCAAAAGTGCATATTACAAAATTTACTCTAAATAACAAAATAAACAACTTTTGTAATGTTCATATTTGCTGAAAAAGCAATAGGAAACGAAATATCGCTATTTTTAATTTCAGGGCTTCCTTACAACCCCCATTCCTGTTCGTCTCAAAGAATATTAATATAGCCTAAAGTCTAAGTTGGGTTAGTAGTAATATGCATACCAAGATTCATAAAATTCGGTTTTGCCGTTTATGCGTGAAAAGGTAACAAACAAACAAACAAACAGACACGAAAGAAACAAAATGCAGTTATGGTGTCTATGACATGTGAAACGAAAAGTTATCGTGAAATTTCGCGAAAAAAATCAATGTACAGACAGAGATTACAATTTTATATATATATATATATATATATATATATATATAATGCGGTCGTAATATTGTTTCAATCATTACCAAACTCGAAATTTAATCTTTAATCTGTAAAAAGAAAGATCAAGTTCGTTAATGGCTGAAATCGGACCAGTGGGAGGGGGGGGGTTTAGAGGGGGGATTATTGAAAATTCGAAATATCTCCGTTATTATGTGTCAGATCGAAAAATTGTATAGAATCAATCTTATTGCAAATTACATTTACTATAAATATTGTTATATAACTTTATTCTAAATTGGTTTAGAGATTCGTTACCACTACCGTTCTTAGTAGGCAGATTTCTCTATTGTTAAACTTCACGTGAGAAATCTGCTTAGTTCACGCAGCCGCTGCGTGACGGACTTTTAGCTTAAGGGAAATCAGCTATTGAGGTCGCACTCATGACGCAATTTTCGAAATTTTTCTTCAAATGCACATTGATCCTACCTAGGAGATGACGAAAATGAGGTCCATTCAAAACTGTGTACTTATATATATATATATATATATATATATATATATATATATATATATATATATATATATTTATATATATATTTGTCTGATACCGCTCTAGCGGTCGCAATTATTGTTTAATCGTTACTAAACTTAATATTTAGTCATTTTATGTATAAAGAAAGATCAAGTTCGTTAACAGCTGAAATCGGACCAGGGAGAGGAGGGGATTTAGAGGAGAGGAATTTTGAAAATTCGAAATATCTCCGTTACTATAAGTCGAATCGAAAAAGTGTATGGAATGAATATTATTGCAAATTAAATGTACTGTAAATATTTGTACACACATTTATTCTCTATCTTGAATATTAACCGAGATATTTGCTTTTTTCAGTTTTCAGCCTTCAGTAAACCCCCACTTCTACTCGTGTTACATAAAGCATACTCTGTTATACAATAAAACACATTATTCGAAGCTTAAATACCAAATATTGTTTCCCAGAGACCTTTATTTTACGAGATACATGCAAATATGTTCCTGTGACCCCCCCCCCGTCTTAAATTAAATAATTATCCAATATTATAATGCCAGTTGAAAATATGAATTTGTAAGGGAGAACATATATGTTTATGTACTATAATATATACTGCTCAAAAATGAATAGGGATATTGGTAGGTTGGTAGGTTTTGTGGTATTTATGGGGCCTAGCATTTTTTTTTTTTTTAAATTATAAATATCATTAATATTTAATAGACATTATTGTCTTTTTTCCCCCCATAAAAAAGTTATTTAATTAAGGTCGATTTAATTAAAATTAATAGGATAAGAAAAAAATAACCAATATCCCTATTCATTTTTGAGCAGTATATAAAGAAAAAAAGTGTATATACTATTATTATATAGGATAAGTAAGTATATTGCCAGTATTAAAAAAATATACAATAATTATTAATTATTGGCCAAATATAAAGGCAGTTAAAAATATAAACCAGTAGTAAGAAGGCCATACTAAAGGTACACTAAAGTGTGAGAAAAATATAAGCATGTTTAAGATATTCTGTAAATTGAAATTTCAGCATTTATTTTTTAAACAAAGATATGATTTCAAGCGTAATATCAAATTGGGGCTCAGCAGAAGCCTTTTTCAAGCCTAGATTATTTTAGAATTATTAACATACACTCCTAGATACTGCCCTTTCAAATTTAGTCTTTCAGGAAACACATCACAAAATCGATCTTGAGTTCAACTTATATAATAAATATAGAGGAATATTTCCAGAATATTAAAATGATGCTATGGCCGTGGGATCTATGATTTAAGTTTGAATAAATGTTCTCCAATTCCACTTGTAGTTTTATAACTATTACTGGAATAGAGAACATTTATTCAACCTCCTGGGAATATGGTTCCCTATATAATTCAAATGAGATGAGGGATCTTATCTTTGATATTTGTTCAATTTATTTACCAACTCGGTCGTGCTTGAGTTCTATGAATTCCAATTCAACTATATCAGACTAACTGTTTTCCAACCTTGTAAGAAAATTTAAAACTGAAAATATATTCCACCATTTTTACAGGCAAAAGAAAGGATGTCTCAAACCAGCTATATTTATTTTCTTATTTTCAATAGCAGACGTTTCACCCTCCGGGGTATTAGCAATGCTCAAAACATAAAGGTAAATTTTTATATCACATCCATTGAGTAAATTCATAATTTTCTTAGACAGTTAGAGTACTAAGTAACCTTTTAAATTATTCCTCCCAGTCAATATAAATTTATTCTCCATAGGAGAATAAGGTAAAGAAAGTTTAGGGGGTGATATATATTTATTATTCGGAAATGATTTAAATTGTTTTGGCTGCGATACTTTTAAATAACTATTAACCTTTTAATTATTCATTTTATTTATTTATAATTGGTGAATATAATCTAGGTTTTAGCAGATTTCCCTTAAGTACTCATGACGCGATTTTCGTAATATTTCTTCAAATGTCCATCGATCCTACGATTGAACCGAACTTAACAAAACTCAGTATGTCAATTAGCATTAATGTATATTTGCCTGTTACCGCTCTAGCGGTCGGAATTTTTAATTTATAGTTACCAAACTTGATATATGTTCGTTTTATACAAAAAGAAAGATCAAGTTCGTTAATGGCTGAAATCGGACCAGGGGGAGGGGGGTTTAGAGGGGGAGAATTTCGAAAATTCTTAATATCTCCGTTATTATGCGTCGGATCGAAAAATTGTATAGAGTCAATCATATTCTAAATGTAAAGTTCTATAAATGTTGTTATGTTCATTTTTTCACTATCTTGATTATTTACTGAGATATTTGCATTTTTTAGTTTTCGGTTTTCAGTAAAGCCCCACTCCTACTCATCTCATATTAACAATATTCCATTATGTAATGAAGAATTTTATTTGAATCTTAAATACCAAATATTGTTCTCATTGAACTTTTAAGTTTTGAGATAAATGCAAATACGTGGCGCACGTGGGAAATCTGTTTAGTTAACACAGCCCCTGCGTGACGGACTTTTTATTATTGTTATAAATTTGTGATTACAGTTAATTGTGGCATAGCACTAATGAGGGTTATAGAACCTACCTGTGCAGAGATTAGATATTGTTTGACTTTACCACTTGGAGAGAGTAGTAGTAAGAGATTAGATATTGTTTGACTTTACCACTTGGAGAGAGTAGTAGTAAGAGATTAGATATTGTTTGACTTTACCACTTGGAGAGAGTAGTAGTAAGAGATTAGATATTGTTTGACTTTACCACTTGGAGAGAGTAGTAGTTAGAGATTAGATATTGTTTGACTTTACCACTTGGAGAGAGTAGTAGTTAGCGATTAGATATTGTTTGACTTTACCACTTGGAGAGAGTAGTAGTAAGAGATTAGATATTGTTTGACTTTACCACTTGGAGAGAGTAGTAGTAAGAGATTAGATATTGTTTGACTTTACCACTTGGAGAGAGTAGTAGTAAGAGATTAGATATTGTTTGACTTTACCACTTGGAGAGAGTAGTAGTTAGAGATTAGATATTGTTTGACTTTACCACTTGGAGAGAGTAGTAGTTAGCGATTAGATATTGTTTGACTTTACCACTTGGAGAGAGTAGTAGTAAGAGATTAGATATTGTTTGACTTTACCACTTGGAGAGAGTAGTAGTAAGAGATTAGATATTGTTTGACTTTACCACTTGGAGAGAGTAGTAGTTAGAGATTAGATATTGTTTGACTTTACCACTTGGAGAGAGTAGTAGTAAGAGATTAGATATTGTTTGACTTTACCACTTGGAGAGAGTAGTAGTAAGAGATTAGATATTGTTTGACTTTACCACTTGGAGAGAGTAGTAGTAAGAGATTAGATATTGTTTGACTTTACCACTTGGAGAGAGTAGTAGTAAGAGATTAGATATTGTTTGACTTTACCACTTGGAGAGAGTAGTAGTTAGAGATTAGATATTGTTTGACTTTACCACTTGGAGAGAGTAGTAGTTAGAGATTAGATATTGTTTGACTTTACCACTTGGAGAGAGTAGTAGTAAGAGATTAGATATTGTTTGACTTTACCACTTGGAGAGAGTAGTAGTTAGAGATTAGATATTGTTTGACTTTACCACTTGGAGAGAGTAGTAGTTAGCGATTAGATATTGTTTGACTTTACCACTTGGAGAGAGTAGTAGTAAGAGATTAGATATTGTTTGACTTTAACACTTGGAGAGAGTAGTAGTAAGAGATTAGATATTGTTTGACTTTACCACTTGGAGAGAGTAGTAGTTAGAGATTAGATATTGTTTGACTTTACCACTTGGAGAGAGTAGTTAGAGATTAGATATTGTTTGACTTTACCACTTGGAGAGAGTAGTAGTAAGAGATTAGATATTGTTTGACTTTACCACTTGGAGAGAGTAGTAGTAAGAGATTAGATATTGTTTGACTTTACCACTTGGAGAGAGTAGTAGTAAGAGATTAGATATTGTTTGACTTTACCACTTGGAGAGAGTAGTAGTAAGAGATTAGATATTGTTTGACTTTACCACTTGGAGAGAGTAGTAGTAAGAGATTAGATATTGTTTGACTTTACCACTTGGAGAGAGTAGTAGTAAGAGATTAGATATTGTTTGACTTTACCACTTGGAGAGAGTAGTAGTAAGAGATTAGATATTGTTTGACTTTACCACTTGGAGAGAGTAGTAGTTAGAGATTAGATATTGTTTGACTTTACCACTTGGAGAGAGTAGTAGTTAGAGATTAGATATTGTTTGACTTTACCACTTGGAGAGAGTAGTAGTTAGAGATTAGATATTGTTTGACTTTACCACTTGGAGTGAGTAGTAGTTAGAGATTAGATATTGTTTGACTTTACCACTTGGACAGAGTAGTAGTAAGAGATTAGATATTGTTTGACTTTACCACTTGGAGAGAGTAGTAGTTAGAGATTAGATATTGTTTGACTTTACCACTTGGAGAGAGTAGTAGTTAGAGATTAGATATTGTTTGACTTTACCACTTGGAGAGAGTAGTAGTTAGAGATTAGATATTGTTTGACTTTACCACTTGGAGAGAGTAGTAGTTAGAGATTAGATATTGTTTGACTTTACCACTTGGAGAGAGTAGTAGTTAGAGATTAGATATTGTTTGACTTACCACTTGGATGGAGAGAGTAGTAGTTAGCGATTAGATATTGTTTGACTTTACCACTTGGAGAGAGTAGTAGTTAGAGATTAGATATTGTTTGACTTTACCACTTGGAGAGAGTAGTAGTTAGAGATTAGATATTGTTTGACTTTACCACTTGGAGAGAGTAGTAGTTAGAGATTAGATATTGTTTGACTTTACCACTTGGAGAGAGTAGTAGTTAGAGTTAGATATTGTTTGACTTTACCACTTGAGAGAGTAGTAGTAAGAGATTAGATATTGTTGACTTTACCACTTGGAGAGAGTAGTAGTTAGAGATTAGATATTTTTTGACTTTACCACTTGGAGAGAGTAGTAGTTAGAGATTAGATATTGTTTGACTTACCACTTGGAGAGAGTAGTAGTAAGAGATTAGATATTGTTTGACTTTTACCACTTGGAGAGAGTAGTAGTTAGCGATTAGATATTGTTTGACTTTACCACTTGGAGAGAGTAGTAGTAGAGATTAGATATTGTTTGACTTTACACTTGGAGAGAGTAGTAGTTAGAGATTAGATATTGTTTGACTTTACCACTTGGAAGTAAGAGATTAGATATGTTTGACTTTACCACTTGAGAGAGTAGTAGTAAGAGATTAGATATTGTTTGACTTTACCACTTGGAGAGAGATGTTAGAGATTAGATATTGTTTGACTGATTAGATATTGTTTGACTTTACCACTTGAGAGAGATAAGAGATTAGATACTTTACCACTTGGAGATAGAAGAGATTAAGATATTGTTTTGACTTTACCACTTGGAGAGAGTAGTAGTAAGAGATTAGATATTGTTTGACTTTACCACTTTGGAGAGAGTAGTAGTAAGAGATTAGATATTGATGACTTTACCACTTGGAGAGAGTAGTAGTAATGATTAGATATTGTTTGACTTTACCACTTGGAGAGAGTAGTAGTTAGAGATTAGATATTGTTTGAACTTTACCACTGGAGAGAGTAGTAGTAGAGAGATTAGATATTGTTTGACTTTACCACTTGGAGAGAGTAGTACTAAGAGATTAGATATTGTTTGACTTTACCACTTGGAGAGAGTAGTAGTAAGAGATTAGATATTGTTTGACTTTACCACTTGGAGAGAGTAGTAGTTAGAGATTAGATATTGTTTGACTTTACCACTTGGAGAGAGTAGTAGTTAGAGATTAGATATTGTTTGACTTTACCACTTGGAGAGAGTAGTAGTTAGAGATTAGATATTGTTTGACTTTACCACTTGGAGAGAGTAGTAGTTAGAGATTAGATATTGTTTGACTTTACCACTTGGAGAGAGTAGTAGTTAGAGATTAGATATTGTTTGACTTTACCACTTGGAGAGAGTAGTAGTAAGAGATTAGATATTGTTTGACCTTACCACTTGGAGAGAGTAGTAGTTAGAGATTAGATATTGTTTGACTTTACCACTTGGAGAGTGTAGTAGTATGAGATTAGATTGTTTGACTTTACCACTTGTTAGATATTGTATTGACTTTGACTTTACCACTTGGAGAGAGTAGTAGTAAGAGATTAGATATTGTTTGACCTTACCACTTGGAGAGAGTAGTAGTTAGAGATTAGATATTGTTTGACTTTACCACTTGGAGAGTGTAGTAGTTTGAGATTAGATATTGTTTATTACCACTTGTTAAGGCTGATTGTAATATGGAGTTTTTATTTTTCTGTGGAGATTTATTGTTACATAGACGGGGAGGAATAATTTTAAAGATTAGTTAGTACTCTAAGTATCTAAGAAAATTATGAGTTTCCTTAATGGGTGTGAGATAAAAATTTACCCTGTATGTTCTTAGCATTGCTAATGCCCAGGAGGGCGAAACGTCTGCTGTTGGAAATAAGAAAATAAAGATAGCTGGTTTGAGATATGTTATATCGTTTTTAAACAGTACTGTAGGTCGTTCATTTTAAATTAGTAACGTAATATAAAGACTTTTCAGATTTGATTAGTATTACCTCTACTGTTATAATAAATATTAAGATGGGCATTGCATGTTTTTTATCAGATTTACCTTAAGGGAAATCAACTATGGAGGTCGTACTCATGACGCGATTTTCGAAAAATTTCTTAAAATATCCATCGATCCTACCTAGGAGATGTCGAAAATGAGGTCCCTTCAAAATTAATATATATATTTATCTGTTAACGCTCTAGCGGTCGCAATTTTTGTTTGATCGTTACCAAACTCGATATTTAATCGTTTTATGTAAAAAGAAAGATCAATTCGGACCAGTGGGAGGGGGGGGGGTTTAGAGGGGGGATTTTCGAAAATTCGAAATATCTCCGTTATTATGCGTGGGATCGAAAAATATTATATAACCAATCATATTGCAGATTAAATTTACTATAAATATTGTTATATACATTTATTCTCTATCTTGAATATTAACCAAGATATTTGCATTTCTATTAAGTGTTTGCGGATAACAGAGATGAGATCGGCTGAAGTCAGTTCTATTCGGGACTTTCCGTCGGCTCCGGTGAAATTGGTTTAGAGACTCGTTATTACAACTGTTACTAATATGCAGATTTCTCTATTATAAAAATTCACGTGGGAAATCTGCTTAGTTTACGCTGCCCGTGCGTTACGGACTTTCCTTGTTTGTTCTTTAAAATGTTTGATTCGATTGCTTTGTTTTGGATAAAAATGAAAATATTTAGGTCAACAGCCCATGAAGGTAGATGAATAAGGTGATGACCTTGTGATTGAGATAAGGTGATTGATTATCTCCAATGCTGTTCGACTTAGCCTTGGAGAAAGTTATGCGTGAATCTTCCAAAGCAAAACGGGGAGTACACGTAGGCCAGATACACAAATTACTTCCGTATGCAGTTGATGTAACTGTCCTTCCAACCAAGCCGGATCGTTGGCTTTCAAGTATACCAAGATAAAGACTGCATGGTAGTGAGCCGAACCCAACATCTCGAAAGCAGCTTAGGGGGCGCACGGTGGTCTGAAATGGCCGGTTTGGCGAAAAAATTACATATCAAACAACATATTATTTTTTCTTTTTGAAGATTCTGGTATAAATAAAGACACACTTATATCTGATGTATATTATGATTTATTTACAAGACTAATGAAAAATTCTTTGCTTTATAAGATTAAACAACTTCATGTAATTTTATATAAATTTTTTAAAAACTAATGTATTTCCTATAAAATTTATTCAATTAATAATAAAAGTTTTTTTCACTTCTGGATGGAAATCTAGTCTGTCTTTAGTTGTAGGCTCTTTGCGAAATTTATTAATGTAGGGATCTGACGTCACAAGTAGCATATGAAAAACACCTTCGTTAGTCGAAATTCTACTACATTTTCTTGATTTGTTGAGACGATATTGACGGTAATCTTTGTTGCGCGCCTCCTGTGCCTCTTCAGTCAACATCCCTATCGGCAACATCGCAGCTGAAATAATGGTGATTCCGTGCCAAAGAACCTTGTGCACAGTATTAGGCATGTTGTACCATCTATATAAATTTACAAATAAAGTGGCAGTTTCTTGACAATAATTTCCAAATTTTGTTGGATCTACAGCAGCGCCACTGTTGATTACATCCAGGATAACTCCAAAACGGTGAATAAGTTCTTCATTCACTCCAGTTATATTAGCTGTAGTAGGTGGATCTTGAAAAAATCGTCGTGAGGTATTCCCATCATGTCAACATTAAGTCCCAACATAGCTCTAAACTTGTTTTGAATTTCACGTTTGGTGTCTTCCATTACTTGTTTGGTGTCCTTCGTTGTTCTCCATTCTTGAAACGGTAATCTATATGCAATTTTCAAAACACACTCTATAAATTTAATTCTTGCATGGAGAGGAGATAGGCCGAGTTGAATTGCTTCTTCAGATTCTGGTAGATTCCGTTATATTTCTAATTCGTTCATCTGAGAAGGTTTAGCTTTGCATATCGGACAAACAGCCATGGAAGATGTCTCAGTTAGTGACTGTGTGACTTTTCCATCGATCATTGAGAGAACCATTTCATGATGAATTCTAAAAGTTATATTGTGGAGAATAACAGTGGAATAAGTTGTAGTTAATATTTCGAGTTTAACTTTTTGAACTTCTTCTCGAATTGTGTTTGATGTTTCTTTCATAAATTCAAATTTAATGGGTCTGCAATGTCTTGTAGACGATGGCCTTGTGTTTTTCCAAACAATTGTTGTCTTGTCATCCTTATTAGTCAAAAGCAATGGGACAAAAGATATTAGAAACCTATTTGTATCAGTAATATTTTGACCTACAAATGTCTGTTTATATTCACTATGTCCTGAAGAGCCATCGCATCCCCATTTAGAGACTAGAGTAAGGTCGTGGCTTACAAAATTTAAATCGGTCTCCTGATATGTCATCAAAATTCTTTTTACGGTATGATCAAGCAGTGATTGTAAACTAACTTTGGCCAAACTCTCAGTGACTTCAATATTTTCAGGATAACACTGCATTTTGGCTTCCAGTAATCTTTTGTACGATGGATATATGTAAAAACCTTGATCCTTTGCCGTTTGCCTTAGAATTTTATATTGTAACTTTGAAAGAGAGGCATCCACTAATAGCGCCAAAGCTTTTTCAGAACTGAAACCTGGAGGCTTTTCCTCTTTTGCCTGTATTGACTTGGCTGCAGATGTGATCAACCCATCGGAAAAAGTGTCTTTTAAGTGTTTAATTTTCGATTGTTGACTCCGTATGCCACACTCCTCGAAAGGTTTTTCAGGCCGACCTCTTTGTGCAATTGGCTTGTCTAAAGAATCAATATTCGTTATTGAAATAGTATTTTTCAGCCAAATTTCATTTTTTTTTAAGAAAGCGGTCGTAAGTGCGATTTGCTTCTACCCATCTACGATGAAAATGCGGTAAAAATACTTTTTTTAAATACCTGCTAACTTCATCCAAGTCCTCCGGAGTTAGATAAGGGTAATCACTTTTCAATTGTTTTAAACACTTAACAACATCACGGTCACTTGCTAATATTATATCAACTATTTCTCGATATGTGCAATGAAAATTTTCCATTATGAAACAAAAATATCTTGGATGTTAACCTTTCTCATTGGAACAGTTCAAGAGACTAAGGAAAATAAATAAATAACATCGACTGGGGGTATTAGTGCTTTTGTTTACTTTTGAACAGCTCAATCTTTTAATACTCGAGTTGGAATTATTGAATGACAAAGCACAGAGGCAAGTTGGGGCAGGTAAATCCAATTAGGTCTTTTAGATAAAGGTATTAGTACTATTTTTAGACAAGAATGAAAACGGAGCATGACGGAGCTCAATAGTTGTGGATTACTAAACATTCGTAAACTTTGTTGTTTGACCATCTACTTAAAATTTTTGTATTTAATTGTAAACCAAAAATTACAACTGAACAAAGCGTTTGCTGTTTTTTAGGCATGTTGTAGAAACGGAAAAAAATATATAAAATTATAGCTTTGTTTTATAACAGATTTTTTAAAAGCAAAATAGGAGCCATACTGTTACTCTAAAAAAATATGTGTACGTATGTGACGAATTGTTTGATCTGTTAAATAACATAAAATGCACGACCACCCTTCCTAATCATGGGGTTGTAATACTCAACTATTAAGCATTCAAAATATTAACTTCATTTGTTTTTTAAAAAATTTCGAAAAATCGATTTTTTTCGCCTCGTTGACCACTGTGGGGCGTAGGGGGGCTAACCTCTTTCAACGGCGAGTTACCAGAAAACGACCAAAGGATAAATAGTGCCAACTCAGCTTTCAACAAGGGTTCTCGAGTCTTGAAACTACGAGCCTATAACTCCTTTATGAAACCTATACTTTTGTGTGGGTGTGAGACATGGGCTTGAGGGGTACCCTGGATATATAGGTTGCAGGGTTGGAGCGGAAGGTGAAGCCGGACATTTCTGAACCAAGGAGAAGTTAGACATTTCTCATGATATGAAAGCCAATAGGTTAAAATGGGTGGGAAATGTTGCAAGAAACAACCTCACCGGCTCCCTATACAAGACCATCAATGCGACAGTGATGGGTAGCCGGCCACGAGGGAGACCGAAGTGGAGATGGGTCGACAGAGTGAAGAAGGACGCTACGGAGTTGCACGTTGTGGAATGGAAAAGCATCGCCCATGATAGCATGATAGGCAGAGGTGGAATAGGCTTGTAGCGTCGGCTAAAAATGTCAAAGGTCTGTAAAGCCAACCGAAAAAAAACTGGTCAATTTTCAGCCATTAACGAACTTGATCTTTAGTATTAGGGAAAATGGTTTAATATCGAGTTTGGTAATAGTCAAACTAAATTTGCAACCACTAGAGCGTTGGCAGACAAATGTATGTGTGTAAAGTCTGGACTTTACAATATTATCATTGCAAACGGAAAAAAATAAAGAAAATATCAATCTTTAACTACTTTTGTCATACCTGTCGTTGGAGACCGTCGTCACTGTCAGATGGTCGAGTACAGCTGGCAACTTACAACTTTTGACGGGCTTGAAGTTGGCGCTTGCCAGCTGTATTGGATCATCAGCCAGTGACGACGGTCTCCACCGACAGGCATGACAACAGTATCATTTATACTGGCGATTCTAATCCTTTATTTAACTACTTTCTTCACAAGCAACTGGATTTGGCGATAGTATGTATCACCATCATATGATTCAATAAAACAAAATATTGTATTCTACATCAAATTTTCAATTTACTGTGACCTGTTCTCAATTCTATAGTAAGTTTTATAGTGCTGGGCGGCGGCGTCTTGGATTGGGTTCCAAGTTAGTTTTTATATAATATGCATGGATTGTTATTAGGTGTGAAGGTTGCTTAGTGGTTGAAAAGAAAAATGAGTGATAATGGTAATTTTGTATTTTTGCTGCGAGGCGATTCTACACTCCAGTTAATATTAACAAAATGTGATGAAATAAATGTTACCAGGGGGCCTTTCTTTTATACAATTAGCCATGTTATGAAACTCCCACTTCTCTTAAAGTTAATGAAACAAGATATATTGAAGAATACCAAACAATATATAATTCGGTTCCGTTAATGTTCCACTGTATTGAAGTGTTTATTACTGTTTTGTTATTCGTGGAGGGATGTTGAAGTTAATATTTGATGTGGACTCAAAAAGCTTAAAAAAATTATCAAATCTTATCTTAGTTCAGATACTATTTATGAGGTGATAGTAATTTTTGCATAGTTTCATTTGTTATTATAATAAATTGAATACTCTACTTCTAGGTCTCACATAATAAGTAAAACCCTTGACTGATTTTAGTTGATTAGATTTTGAATATATAACCAAGATATACTATTCCAAATTTACTACTAGTAACTAGTGTGGTAGATTTTTCGACAAGTAATTGGTTTTGAAACGAAATATAACTACGTTACGTAGCGGTTGGATGGAATCATATTGATACTGGCAGGGGAAAATAAACCAATACAAGGGAGCAGTACTACAAGTGCTTCGTTCGGAGAATTATTATACAATCACTACTGTCTCTGGGTTACATAAACATGACCGTTTCTAATTAATCAGAGCTTCTTACAGCCCTAATGGCGCTGTAAGCGTATCAATTAAGAATCTCATTTCATTTGAAACGTTAAGCTTTAGAGTTATTTCAATTTAGACAAACACATTTAATGGAGTTCACAAAACAACCAACTAACATTTATGTGTGTCGGATGTTATCTATACAACATTCTATAATGTTTGGAATTACCTTATTCAATGGTACGAGATACAATGTCAATATGTTGAAACAGTACAACATTTATTAAGCATTACTTGGCTATAACATGTTACTATTAATTGAAGAAACTATGAATTCCAGTCCACAAACCAACTAAAATGTGTTTTTCATACAGACTGACAAAAGTAAGGAGTCAGAATCCCGACAATTGGAGTTTCTTCTTATTCTTCCTCTCCTTCTAAGGCTCCGGGGACTTCCGCTTTTTAACTAACGAGATTATTTCGCCTATTTCCGCCCTTAAGGGTGACGCTGGTCCCTTAATCTTTTTATAATTAGATTTGCAGATTTAACTAGATGACGACCAACAGGTCTTTACGTTTAATGTTTTTCGTGAATCACAGGGTGGGTCCACCTTCCATTGATTTGGCGTCATTTGGAGGGGCAGTTCCCCTGTTGGTTCATGTAGAATTTACCCTACAGACTGAATATATGCCGGAGGTATATAACCCTCTTTTTGGTAGATTTCCATTCCCTTCAGCTATTGGGGTGACGCGCATTTCAAAACATATCCGCAAATGTCCATCGATCCTACCCAGGAGATGACGAAAATGAGGTACGTTCAGAATTATGTATGTATATATATATATTGTAACAGTCGAGCCTGTGGTTCTCCGCTGTCTCTCTATATCTATGAGATCAGAGTGATTAGTACTAGGCTTTAAACGAGGTAGCAGCACCTGTCAAGGGAGGACAGCGGACCCCTGTGAGTCCAAGGGTCAATCTCGTGGGACAGGAACAGGCAGTCGACTCCCAAGATGCAAAGAGAGAGTAATTGTTAATTACTTAATTACTTTAATTCTCTAGTCTAATTGTGCTATATCTCTGATTAAATAGATAAATTAGCTCTTATAGCAGAGATGGTGGAAACGATAATGCTTGCCGTGCAATATAAGACCCTGAGAAGTAGCCGGTACATAGATTAAATTTAAATAATAATAATTATAATTAACCTTTCATTATAATATATATATATATATATATATATATATATATATATATATACTGCTCAAAAATGAATAGGGATATTGGTTATTTTTTCTTATCCTATTAATTTTAATTAAATCGATCTTAATTAAATTTATTTTTAATGGGGGAAAAAAGACAATAATTTCTAATAAAAAAAATATGCTAGGCCCCATAAATACCACAAAACAGCTAATATCCCTATTCATTTTTGAGCAGTTTATATATATACCAAACTCGATATCGATATTAATCGATTTGTGTAATACTGAAAATCAAGTTCGTTAATGGGTTAAATCCGATTAGTTAGAGTGGGGGGGGGGGGTTAGAGGTGGAATTTCGAAAATTCCAAATATCTCCTTTATAATAAAATTGCATAGAACCAAACTTATTCTAAGCTGTTTCGTTCTTTAATCAATAATGATTATTTGATATCTACCATACTTCATATTTGAGCGCTTCAGTTAATGTTAAAGATCACATGTGTTATTGACTAACATCAGACTTGGAATGGGGAGGGGGTTAGAGGAGAGGGAATTCGAAAAATCAAAATATCGTCTGATATTAAAATGTTATAGAACCAATCTTGTTAAATTATTAACGCTCTACAATTGTCATTCTATGTATTTTTTTCTTAACTCGAGTATTAGACGAGTTATTCGTACTTTCTTGTTTTCTGCCCTCAGCCTCACCTCCCCCCCCCCCCAACCTTCTACTCATAGGTTTTTTTTTCCATATAAATATAGAGTGTGCAGATGAGATGATGAGATTAGTAGTGTACTATACCAGCAACAGAGAAATCTGCTTATTTTACGCAGCTCCTGAGTGACGGATTTTGACATAGGGATTTTCGTGCTTACATATGCTTCCGTACACCTAGGAGTTTAATGAATTCATAAGTTGTTTCCCCTTTTTGGAATATGGAATATTCCAATGATGATCTTTTCTTTGGGGCATCATGGATGAGCTGGGACTCATTTTTTAGCAGATTTCCCTTAAAAATCAGCTATTGCTGTCGTACTCATGACGCGAGTTTTGACAAATTTCCTCAAATGTCCATCGATCCTACCCAGGAGATGACGAAAATGAGGTCCGTCCAAAATTATATATATATATATATATTTATATATATATGTATATATATATATTTGTCTGTTAACGCTCTAGCGGTCGCAATGTTAGTGTGATCATTACCAAAGTTCATATTTAATCGTATTATCTAAAAAGAAAGATCAAGTTCCTTAATGGCTGAAATCGGACCAGTGGGAGGGGGGGTTAGAGGGGGGATTTTTGAAAATTCGAAATATCTCCGTTATTATGCGTCGGATCAAAAATGGTAAAGAATCAATCTTATTGCAAATTAAATGTACTATAAAAATCGTTCTATACATTTTTTTTGTATTTTGAATATTAACCGAGATATTTGCATTTGTATTGTGTGTGTGGTCGGCAGAAGTCGGCTATGTTCGGCACTTTCCGCCGAGAGCTAGTGCGGCCGTTTTCGTAACTATTCGTCCCTCGTGAATAGGCTTAGAGATTCCTTACTACTGCTGCCTTTATTAGGCAGATTTCTCTATTGTAAAACTTCACGTGGGAAATCTTCTTAGTTTACGCAGCCCCTGCGTGACAGACTTTTTTCTTTAAAACATTGTCCTCTCAAATCACGAATTTTATTGATCACATTTCCTTCCCCAAATACGTCACATCACAACGTTTTAAAACATATCTCTAGTTTCAGAGTTTCTTCTAGTATTCATGACATCGTTAATAATGTACAAGCATGTTTGAAATGTTGAAAGACATCAGGTACTCCTCGCCTATCTGAGCATTTAGATCTCCGAGAACTGCCATGGTGTCGTGCGTCGGAATTTCATCAAGGCTTTAAACGAGGTTAGAAGGATTCTTTCTTCCACTCGCCTGTTCCCTCACAAAGGGCATGCATAATTTCTTTAAACCTGCAGTCAATATATGCCTGCCCTACCTGTGCAGTCCGGGTGCTTTTATATTGCATATACACCATATACTTACGGTTGTCGGGCGAGGCCATGAAAAGGAAATGTCCCCATCAGATCTTACGTAAAGTTACTACGTATATCCTTTTGCGAAGCATCAAACGTTTTGCTCTCTCCTGGTAACAATATACTTTCCATGCTCCATGTCGTAATCTTATATCCTAAACCCTCTTTTTTTATTTCCAAAAGCTTATATAGGGGTATTAGCTGGACATGCTGGACCGGAATAGCGTCCTCCGAGATCTCATATCTTTCACCGTTACACTCTTTTTAGCAGTTTTACTTTAGAAAACCCCTTTAGGGTTGGTCAGATGACCATATTATGTAAAAATCCCTTCAAATCATCAGGAATCTTACTACGACGGAAGATTTGAAGGAATTTGTTTGCCACAACATGATCAGATTGAACTTAAAAATTTGGTACCTACGAATCTATCTATCACCTGCTCTATAGCGACCGCATATTTTGAAATGTTGAAACCAGACATCATATTTGAACTTTTATCTGGAAAAGAAAGGACGATTTCTCAATCGGGCATATTCGATTTAGCGGGAGGGGAGGGGGGGGGGCTTATGCGGGATAAAATGAAATAATAAATAGAAGCATCTCCTTTATTCAAATTAAGTTACATAACCAATATTGTTGCAAGTTTAATTTTCTACAATTGTAAATGTTCTATGAAATGTTTTCATAGACTAATCGTGACCCCATAGCCCCTCCCCATCAATTTGGTTTTCCACAATCTCATTCCACTGTGCTTTTGATAAGGTTTGCCACCAAGGTTTATTAGTTAAAATAAAAAATACACTCCCTTTTACCTACTACCTCATCCCTAAATAATACCTTCCCGACTGACACTTTCAAGTTTCATTTGATATCTCCCTTATTTCCCCAACTGGCAGGTGTACCACAGTGGGGCATTTTAAATCCTTTTCTATTTCTTGCCTATACTACCGACATCCCATCACATCGTGAAACTGCCTTTTTCACGTATGCGGATGACACAGCAATCTTAACGTCTAACTCAGATCCAAATATAGCATCTCTACAAGAACACCTAGTTCTGCTAGAATCCTGGCTGACTCAGTGGGGGATCAAGGTCAACATCAGCAAATCAAGTCATGTAACATTTGTCTTCCAGTTGCACTCAATAGAGCACTAATTCCTCAAAATCGCCATTGTAGCGGAATGGTTCTATTTATTTTGTACATTTGTAACATTTAGCTTTGTAAAAATTTTAATATTTATCTAATTTTGTAAAATTATATTGAAACATGTCAAAAGATGAATCGCCATTGTAGCGGCATCTCAAATAAATAATAATAATAGTAATAATTCCTCAAAAATCACGAATTAGGTATCTAGGACTCACATTAGACAAGCGACTAGCTTGGAAACCTCACACCACATTGAAAAGGCAAGAATTGAATAGAAGGTACAGACTTCTACTAAGATTACTTGACAACAGATCTAATCTATCACTGCACAACAATCGATTAATTTACACGACAGTACTGTAATGAAATTGACATTGCATTACATAAGCCCATTATAAATGGCCATATATTTTATATTCTGAGTATTCCCAGCACAGAGCACATTAAGATTATTATGTATGAATGCTTAAATGTATTGTTTTTACCTTTAAATAAGAATTATATCCAATTTAGAGTGAAGTCACCATGTGCTCTAGCATTTTCATAGATAACGCCGATGGATTTTGATAATAACATTCACAGCTCTTAACGTCGGTACACTAAGTAATAATACGGATGAATTTCGATAATTAATTCACGTTAAATGCACTTTTTGAGCGTATTTCGATCGGCAGTTCAAAGTTCACTCCCGGATTAGCCCTATAAAAGGACCCTCTTGCGGAGGATTAGGTCAGTCATATTCGGCATCCTCTGGAAGGGAGATCTTGCTTCTCGGAGAGTTAATCCTTCAGCTTGTTCCTGCCTGCCTAAGCTACACTATCTCTCACGGCTAAGTCAGCACTTCTATTACACAGCTAAGTCTTTCTATTGTAATATAGACTAAGTATTATTAAGTGTCCCCCATTATAATTATAAAGGTGCCTTTTCATTTTAATTATTAATATTTATAATTGGTGAATATTTTTATTATAAATAAATTTATATATTTGAATTTGGACTCGAGTCGATTGTTGGTGGCCCTTCCTAAATTCTTGTTAGTGGTTTGATTGTGGGATTTTTTATATATTTCAGCTTCCACTACTTATCACCGCAGCCAGATCGCAACAGTACTCAGACCAATATGGAAATACGGACTAGAACATTGAATAAACCATCAAATTCCTCAAAATTCCAAACCCTCCAGTCCAGAATGCTCCGAAAAATTAAATATTTCCCATTTTACTTATCCAATTTAACTCTCCATAACGACCTCAACATTCCTTTTGTCCATACAAATAAATGATTTATATAGCCGGGACCCGATACTTTTTTTTATTAAATTAATGAAACTATTCATGTTTATATCCATTAGAATATAACATATTACGTTTTAGTGTTCTTTTCCTTATTACAGATTTTTTTTTTTAAAAAGTGATTAAATTTAAGTAACTGTACAAGGCACAAGAGCTACTATTGTATGTGATTTTCTTTATACCTGTCAATATAATATTACTATAATTTGGTTCTATTTAACTGTCTGCTAGATGGCTCAACACAGACAATAATTTCTAAACAGACATGTTTGATTTCACTCAATTCCACAGTAATAGAGTTCTTTTCAAAAGGAAGTTTCTGAAGTTTACATCAGGCTTGATTTTTTCAATCTTTTTAAACTTGTGTCTAACTTCGTTGTTCTTAAAATAGAATCCCAAAAACTTGTAGTTCTGACTACGTAACTAAATAGTTAACAACTGAACGAAGTTTGGCCTTGTTGCTAAGTAGAAGACAGAGTTGCAACTTTCCAAACTCAATTGAATCTAATTTTTCTTTTACAGTCACACAAATCCTTTTAGGGCGGAATAATCTAGACTAGAAATTATTTGTGGCTAATTCTAAAGTAAAATGTGTCCCGGCATATCAAGTAGTGTTTTGGTTCCGCCAGCACATTCTAATATAGTAGAATATATCCTTTTCACTTTTAACTAAAAAAAAAAAATACAAATACGGGGGGGGGGTCTCAGGTTAGCCATATAATATAAGGGGTCGGTGTTTATTATCGTCGGTAAACCTATAGTTGTGGTTTTGATCTTCACGTGGGCAATAGGAATTAATTTAGTGTGGCAGTGATGAAATTAAATCCTTAGTCCCGCCCTGGCAAAAAAGAAAGGTAATCTTTAGATAACTGGTTCCGTTTAGGGGTAACAGCATAAAGTGGGCGATAATTAATTCTAATCTGAAAATGATATAGAATAAAAGTTAATCATAATAAACCTGCAAATCTGATTAATTTATTTCAACATATAGATAACAAATACTTGTATTCCTATAAGTATAATCTCTCTCTCTCTCTCTCTCTCACACACTCTCTCTCTCTCTCTCTCTCTCTCTCTCTCTATCTCTCTCTCTCACTCACTCACTCACTCACACACAAACACACAAATATACACAAACACACACACACACACACACACACACACACACACACACACACACACAAACACACAAATATACACAAACACACAAACATACACACACACACACACACACACACAAACATACACATTTTTTTGGTTGGTTTTCCATAACTTTAGCTGCAATTTCGAGTCTCCTTCACTGCAGTCTATCCAATGACTTTCCAGTCCACTACATTGAACTCCCTAACGCCCTTCTTCACTCTGTCGACCCATCTCATCATCGGTCTCCCTCGTGGCAGGGTACCCACCACTGTCGAATTAATTGCCTTATAGAGGGACCTGGGGTTTCTTCTTCCCACATATCTCCCACATTGTAACCTTTTAACAAACACATGTGTGTGTGTGAGTGTGTGGGTGAGTGAGTGTGTGTGTGTGTGTGTGTGTTTATATATATATGTTTTATTCAAACATCTTTGTTTTATGAAGAAAATGGCTAAATAAGTCTAATACATATTTAGGTACAATAAATTAAGGAAATCAATGTTTAGTTTGTGAAATTTCCAAACAAAATTGCTTTAATCTCAATATGATTGTACAACTGATAGATCTGATAAAAACATTTATTAAGTAATGAGAAATAAACTAATTACTGTGCTCATTTTCATTCAATTTTAATACTTTCATAAATAAATTGAATTTATGTATGCACCTTACCTCCATGTTTCAAGTTAATGGAACTTATAACCGCTGCAAATTAAGAAATAAATTTATTTTGGAAAATATAATTTTTCTTCAACTTCTTTAACCATTCAATACAAACTATTACATTAAGTTTAAAGATCTTTTTCATAGTCACATCCGTATCACAAATGGTCTCTTTTGGGACTAATTCTGTTTGCCTATTGAGTGCATTAGAAATCTGTGCACGTCGGCTTGTAGCAATAAACGTGTTCTGAATTCCAAAGAGGCTTGTGCATGGACCATTCACCTGTCACATACTACGGCCATACTACCAATCCGAATATCTGCTATTCAAATTCCACGTTAAAACAAACGGATAATGAATAATGTTGTTTTAAAACTAATATTTGCATAAAATTATTAACTCTATCAACTGCGATGCCCCACACGAGTTGTAGCCTAATTTAATAATGCCTGAAATAAACCTATTTCCATAGCATCCCGATGAGAAATGCATTTATTTAAATATCGTATATATTCTATTACCATTCTATTCATGATGTATTAGATTACTTTATAAATGAAATATAATTTTATTCACAATTTTATATAAAACTGTCCAACAATAAAATACAAAACAATAAATAAAGCAAAATAAAAAGGAATAGATATGTCACTGAAATAAATGTCAATTCAGAAGTACATGTATAAAATGGAGAATATATTGAATCATAATCATTATTTCTACAAATCATAACAATCATTTCTAAAACCATTTCTATATCATTGATAAACGTCATGAAACCATTATCAGGTTTATTAAATTGTATATTCCGTAATTTTGGACCACCACTGCAACTAGAAGGAATATAAAAAAAGGAACGTGCTCCAAATTATTTATCTCTTCGCCAAACAGATATGCTTAGTAACATACAAATTCCCTCCACTGAGGGAGAAACACACAACACCATTCCAATCTTCTTTTAACAAAAAGTCCGCCACGTAGATGCTACGTAAACTAAGCAGGTTTCCCTCGTGAAGTTTAATAATAGATACGTCTACATACTGGTAACACAACACCACCTTGAATATTAAGTGAATAAATACAATCGGTAATAAGAAATTTTCCCGTCCCGGGGAACATGTAAACAAACGGGTCTGCCAACCCGACTCTCACCGGAAAGAAAAACAATAACTGAAATATATCAGAATATAACATATTAATTTGATTGAAAACTATTTACTATATCTAGTACTGTAGTTTATAATGAATCAGAATAATTCTTATCTCAATCAATCAAATTTAAATAGTCCTAAAACTTATAGAATATATTTGCATATATGTCGTATAATAAAGGCCTCTTGAAAACAGTATTTGGTATTTAAGGTTCGAATAATGTGGTTTATTACACAACCGAGTATTGTTATTTTAACGTGAGTAGAAGAAGTGGGGGTTAGCTGAAGGCTGAAAACTATAAAATCCAAATATCTCGGTTAATATTTATGACAAAGATAATATGTATAGAGCATTATTTATAGATCATTTAATTTGCAATCAGATTGGGTCTATATAATTTTTCGACCCGACTTATAGTAACGGAGATATTTTGAATTTTCAATATTCCCCCCTCCCACTGGTCCGATTTCAGCCATTAACGAATTTGATCTTCTTTTTTACTTAAAACGATTAAATATAGAGTTTGGTAACGATCAAACAAGAATTGCGATCGCTAGAGCGTTAACAGACAAATAAATGAAATTTTTCAAAACTCGCGTCTTGAGTACGACCTCAATAGGTGATTTCCCTTAAGGAAAATCTGCTAAAATAGGATTAATTGTGGCCATATTACTAGGGTGAACATCATGGCATAGTCCCTAGCTATTTCTTTAAATATTCAGTGCTGGGTTTTCTGAGGTTAACTACATATTATGATGATGCCATTGGCTTTTGCAACACCATGACAGATGTGTGTTAACAATTGTTGCAAACTTTATAAGTCAAGACTTGATACGAATTCGCTCCAAGTTTTATAAGTATATGATCGATGTAAACTTACCAGAATTTGGAATCAACTTACAGAAGGCTTGATAGAACAAGCATTGAACATGTTGATGTCTCATCAAGTTTCACCTGCAAAGTTTTTGGTAGTAAACTGACAAGCAAACTTTTAGCAGATTTCCCTTAAGGGAGATCAGCTATTGACGTCATGGGTACTACGCGATTTTTCAAATATTTCTTCAAATGTCCACCGATCCTACTCAGGAAATGACGAAAATGAGGTCCGTTCAAACTTTGTTTGTTAGATCGTTCCTAAACTCGATATTCAATTGTTTTATGTAAAAAAAAAAGTTCGTTAATGGCTGAAATCGGACCAGTGGGAGGGGGGAGGGGGTTTATAGGGGTCATTTCTGAACATTCAAAATATCTCCGTTACTATGCGTCAGATCGAAAAATTGTGTAAATCTAATCATATTGCAAATTAAATGTAGTATACGTATTGTTATATACATTTATTATCTATCTTGAATATTTACCGAGATATTTTCAGTTTTCAGCCTTCAGCAAAGATCCTCCTCATGTCACATAAACAATACTCTGTTATATAATAAACCACTTTATTTAATGCACATACCAAATATTGTTTTCATGAGACCTTTATTATACGAGACACATGCAAATATGTTATGTTGTTCGCCCCCCCCCCCCCGTCGTAAGTTCTTGGATTACTAAAATTTGAGTGATTCAGATAAAAAATATTCTATTTCATTATAAATTACAGTAGTATATATATTAAATAGTTTTCAATAAAATTAATATGTTATATTCAGATGTATTACAGTAATTGGTTTTCTTTCCGGTGTAAAATATTTCTATCTATCTGTTCAGCTGTGAGAGGTTGTCAGACCTGTTTGTTTACAATTCAGACGCTTTCCGTTGGGAGATTATTGAAATTGACTGAATTATTTCTCATTACCATTTTTATTTATTCACTTAATAATCAGGTGGTTTTAAGTGTTACCAGTACTTAGATATATCTATTGTAAAACTTATAACTTGAAAAAAGATAAATACCAAATATTGTTCTCATTGAACATTTACGTTTTGAGATAAATGCTTGTACGTGACGCACTTGAGAAATCTGGTTAGTCTAGCAGCCTGCCTGGCGGACTTCAACATCCAATAAGTTTTGTTCTTTGAATTGCAGCCATAGCGAAAATATTCTTTGCTCTTCAGAAATTTTATAATGCAAATAAAATGATATAATAGTTTTATGAGTGTCTATAATAGGATTATTTTCATAGTCGTAGATTTCGGCGGTCCTTGTCAATATTACAACCGAGGTATTCGGGTATTGACAGTCTTCTTGTTCTGGCCGGTGTTTTGCTTGACATACTTCTTGCTTGCTCAGAGCACTCTTTGAGACTGAAGAGTTATGTTCCATCCAAGGTATATGTTTCTGTCTAACCCAGTTTCGGACGGTGAGCGAAGCCTTCCCTTCCAGATACCTCCGAGTTCTTTCTCCTGGGAAAGTTCCCTTGTGATTTCGTCTTCTCCGTCTATAGTCTTGTATCGAGGTGGAATGGTGGTCTTTCAAAGTTTGCTTAACATATAGCCACCTTTTTTGTTAATGTTGGACATATCAATATCTCTATTCCTTCGTGCACAATTCTTTCATTGTGTCGGTCAATTTCTGTCAGCACCTTGACTTTATCAAATTTGATGTGATATTTAGTTTTCCAAATATGTTCTGCTATTATTGAGTCTTCTGCCACGAATTGATGGCCCAAATCCGAAGACCTCAATTGCAGTAAGATTATTCTGTTATTTTAGGAACAAACCACAGACCACAGACCATCCAAAAGTTTGGCTCAAAGTCAGTCTAAAAAATAGCCCGTCACGTAGGTGTTGCGTAAACTAAGCAGATTTCCCACGTAAAGTTTTACAATAGAGACAACAGTTGCGGAAATGGCCCAACTAGCTTTTGACGGAAATTCTCGACTAGACCCGAAGTTAGCCGATCTCATTTCGTCCGTTACAATTAATAAAAATGCAAATATCTCGGTTAATATTCAAAATAGAGAATACATGCATAGAACAATATTTATAGAAAATTAATTTGCAATAAGATTGGTTCTATACAATTTTTTGATTCGACGTATGGTAACGGAGATATTTCGAATTTTCAAAAATCCCCCCCTCCAAACCCTCCCTACGAACATGATCTGTCTTTTTACATAAAACGTTTAAATATCGAGTTCGGTAACGATCAAACAAAAATTGAGACCGCTAGAGCGTTAACAGACACACACACACACACACACACACACACACACATATATATATATATATATATATATATATATATATATATAATTTCGAAAGGACCTCATTTTCGTCATCTCCTGGATAGGATCAATGGACATTTGAAGAAATCTTTCGAAAATCGCTTCATGAGTACGACCTCAATAGCTAATTTCCCGCTGATTAAGGGAAATCTGCTAAAACTTTACCCAGTGAACTAGTGTAAATATAACTCAACAGTGGATTATATATATATATATATAAATATATATATATATATTTATATTCAAGTTGATGAGAACATACTTTTCACAAGAAAATACAAAATTGTATTAATCAGTAGAGTTATTCAGGTATAAATCGTAATTACTGATAATATATTATATTTTGAATACACATAAAATTATAATTAGCATTTTTAGGGGGAAATTCCATTTTAAATAAATTCCTTGCTACAATTAATTCAAATTTAGAACAACATTTATCTGAAACCATTATTACACAAAGCACGTCGTAAGCAAGAGATATTGAATCTCTTAATTGCTATAATAAAATCCTTATCTACATTTAAATATAATTAAAAAGGTTTAATTCGAAAGTTACAAAGGAAAGATAGGAAGGGGGTGGGTTAGGAACTATTGGCCGTTGGCCATGGTGGATACATTTGAAAGCCCTAAGTTTTTTAATTGGAGTCGTCCTAATGGGCGGGCGTGTTTTGTATACCGAAGGGGTGGAGTGGGCCAACCAACTCCTCCACTCTTTCATCAACTTTCCCACTCCCCCTCAGCCCCCATTAATTAACTACAAAACTACCAGCTGTATTATCTCACCCCCCTCCCACCACCTGATAATGGGAACTTATGATGGGAGTCCTCCCTTCAACTCTACCTTGGAGACATAACTAACAAAAGTTGATCTTCGTGGTGAGTCTAACACTGTGGAGGCGAGAGGCAACATGAGAAAAACTTTTATTTTTATTAGTGGCACATTAATAATATTATTAGGAAATATATTTTTACTTGAGTGAAAAACTCATTAAATAAAATCCTTAGTCACGCCCTGGGTGGAAAAGGGTACTAACCTGTAGAAAACCAGTTTCAATTAGTCATAGTAGAAAAAGTGGACGTTAATAAACAATCATATTTTCACTTGATGCAATGTTCATTCACTTTTGTACTTTGGGCAAATCGTACCAAAGAGGGGTTGTTATAAAGGACCATTTTAAGCCATCAACTACGGCCTGGAAGTTCTTATAGCCCACATAAATGATACCGTTTGTAAACAGTGCAGCACATTTTTTATGCAGCCACGCGTGCTTATTATTAGGGCTCAACTAACACTCCATTAGTCACGTGTCATCTGAGAAATGACTTGGAGAGACTTTTTGAACTGCTGAGTAGAGGATAGAACCTGGGTGCCCCCCCACCCTAGCTACCTTCCCCTTATGTCTAGAGCCTTCCACCAGTACTGTTTCAACCCTTTTCTGATTCCCCAGTACTGTGCATGACCTTGGTATCTGTGAGATCCCGTACGAGTACCTTTGTAAGTAGTGCAATGACAGATTTCCAGGGAGCATAAAAGTACAAAAAATAGGGAAATAAATTCAAGCACTTTGCTTATAGGGCACCCTGGTTTCCTATGCCCCAAAAAATAAGTCCAAAATTAGAAATGTATTGGCTATATCAAGTATGCATTTTGATGGAGAAATAAATGAGAGAACAGGAGAAAAGAAAAAGCCTTTCATTATAACACATTATAATCAAACCAAAGTAGGTGTGGACATATTGGATAAAATGTGTTCACTTTATAATGTATCGAGAAATACCAGAAGGTGGCCTATGGTAGTATTTTTTTCTCTTCTGAATATTGCGGGGATCAATTCTCAAGTAAGTTATTTAGGAAATGGCAATATTTCATTTTTGAAACCTACCTTACTATTTTATTTTATTTTATAAACCTGACTATATAATGCGTATGTATATCATATGTATATATCAATTTTATATTGTGTAAGCCAAGAAAATGTGTGAACTTTTTATTTCATATTATATAATCATAATTCATGTATATACTTCATATAATGTACCAATTATAACATTTATATAAATATTAGAACTGGTTTAATTAAAACTAACCTTCTTACTTTAATACTAAAGGAAAGGTGGTAAGTCATCTGAGAGATGAAATGGTCCCACTCTTGTACTGACGAGTGGCGCGACTACTGCAGTAAGTATTACTACGTAACGCAAGCGTTAGGTTGAAATATCGGTGTCTAAGTTCGATTAGTTCGGTTATTTCTGTTCCACCAGTATTGCTGTTTGTTGGAAGTTATTAGATACATTGTACTCAGATTATTTAGCAAGCTTCAAGAAAGGTAAGTGTGAAGAGGGTCATTTTTAAGTAAAAATCCGATTAGGAGTGGCGTTTACTTAAGGCTGAAAACAAGAATGTGTGAATACCTCGCTAAATACTAGTGTTGCTAGAAAATGCATAGAACAACCGTCAATATTTTAACAAGATTGTTCCTGTTACATTTTTTGATCTTACTCATAATAACAAAGATATATTGAATTTTCGCCCCCCCCCCACCTCTATTCCGTCAGCCATTAACGAATATGATGTTTAGTGTTCAATTAAACGGTTAAATATCAATTATGGCATAGATCCAATAAACCAGCATTTTTGAGTAAAAAATGTATAATCTTAATTGCTGAGGTCTTCACACAACGTATCACAGTGGTCCAAAGGCCACAATAAGCGGCAAAAACCTATTAACTTTGAAACTAATTTAAAAAATACTTTGTAATATTTATAATATATGTTGACGTTGTTGAAAATGTTGTTTTGTAATAGAATTAAACAAAGAGCTAAACATGAATACGTTTCAAAACGTCTAATCGTTAAGGATAATGTAAAGATTTTCAGATATCACTAAAATTATAAGGAAATTGACTAATTATAATCAATCCAAGTAAAATTTACACAAAAATTTATTTCGAATGAAAAAATAAAAACATTCTTCCTTCAATATGAACAATTTATTTACATTTTCTTATTCAATTATTTTATTTATTGAAATTCATAATTCATTAAATAAATAAATCAATAAATTTTTCTAAAAATGTCGACTTCTTGTAATGCACTTGCCTCAGTCTTTTTTTAATTTCAGCTATAATTTGCGAAATAACTTCGTCGGGCAAATGCTGGTACTTTTTCTGAACGAAGAGGTCTAATGATTGGCTCGTTTAAAAAACACATTGCATAAAACACTGTAAGGAACTGTAAAATCCGACATTTTAAAATATTTTAAACACCATAAAAACTACTTTATAAGTTCGCCCAAGCACTTCGAAACATGAACTGAAAAAGTAAAATACCAGTAATAAATAAATCCTCGATCCTATAATTCCATTTAGTAAACATCCTGAATAAACAGAGCGCCTAATGCCCGGTATTTATTGTTGGTAAATTTTCTTTAAACCTCAATTTCTCACAAAAGTGGACGAAGGTGGATGAGATATTTATAAAATAGTTACTCATAGGCTTAATCTTGAAGAAAATATAAGTTAGAGCTTGGAGCTTTGTGGAGCTTTTTTTGAAACCTTATACGAAGAAAGAAATTTAGGAATTTATCTCTATTTTGTTAGAACTCGTTTTAAGGGCTTATAAACGGATTAAAAACAAATTAGAAACCAACAAAAAACATACAGTATTAACGTTGCCAGAATGAAATTTGTCAATAGACAGTCTTAAGGGTCAGAATTTATCTTTTAAATTTGGCTTAGAAGTTAGATTATTTTGTGAAAAACATGAATGTCAATTTAAATGTTATTCTATTGGCAATTGAAATTATATTAATTAAAAAGGCCACCCACACACAAAGGTACAACCACTAAACTATAAAGAAATCAAATTCTCAAAACCAAATTTCAGCTTTTGCTGAAATAGGTTTTTGCCGGCTTCTCACCACTGTGCGTATACGCATGTATCTCACATATTAAACGTCTGTAAAAAACAATACTTCGTATTTAAACTTAGAATAAGACGTTTCATGATATAACAGACTATTGTTAATATGACTTGAGTAGTCGTGGGAGTAAACTCATCGCTGCAATCTAAAAAATGCCAATATCTAGGAAAAGCCTGGTATAGATCAAATAAACAATTTCAGAACATAAAATTTTAAACGGTTCCGTCATCACACAACGTATTTGCATGTATCTCCCACTGTAAAAGTTCAATGACAACTTTTTATTGAAGCTTCCAATAGATTAATGTAACAGTTTATTATTAATATGATATGAGTAGGAGTGGAGGTTTACTGAAGGCTTAAAACTTAAAAGTCCGTCACGCAGGGGCTGCGTGAACTAAGCAGATTTCCCACGTGAAATTTTACAATAGAGAAATCTTCCTAATAACAGCTGTAATAGTAAGAAACCTCTAAACCTATTCACGAGGGACGAATAGTTACGAAAACGGCCGCCAGTGCTCACGGCGGAAAGTCCGAACATAGCCACTGCTGCCGAGCACATGCAGAATACAAATGCAAATATCTCAGTTAATATTCAAGATAGAGAATAAATGTATAGAACAATAATTATAGTAAATTTAATTTGCAATAAGATTGACTCTGTAATATTTTTCGATCCGACGTATAGTAACGGAGATATTTCGAATTTTCGAAAATCCTCCCCTCTAAACCCCCCCTCCCACTGGTCCGATTTCAGCCGTTAACGAACTTGATCTTTTTTTTACATAAAACGACTAAATATCGAGTTTGGTAACGATAAAAAAAAATTGCGACCGCTAGAGTGGTAACAGACATGACCAGGAGTGGGGGTTTACTAAAGGCTGAAAACTAAAAAATATCTCGGTTAATAATCATTATAATGAAAAAACGTATATAACAACATTTATTGAGCATTACATTTGCAATAAGATTGCTTATACTATTTTTCGATCCGACGCAAAATAACGGTGATATTAAGAATTTTCGAAATTCCCTTTAACCCCCCCCCTTTTTTCCTCTCGACAGATTTCCGCCAATAACGAACTTGATCTTTAGTTTTGCATAAAACGTTTATATATTGAGTTTGTTAACGATCAAACAAAACTTGCTACAGCGTTAACAGGCAAGTATGTATATATATATATATATATATATATATATATATATATATATATATACACACACACACACACACACACACACACACACACACACACATATATATATATATAATTTTGAACGGACCTCATTTTTGTTATCTCCTGGGTAGGATTGATAGACATTTAAAGAACTTTTTCAAAAATCGCGTCCTGAATAGCTGATTTCCCTTACGGAAAATCTGCTAAGTAGCCCATTTCTAGGTTAGTATTCAAGATAGTGAAAACATCTATGTAAAACAAAATTTATAGGGCATTAAATACTCATTAAGGTTGGCTATATACAAATGAGTTATTTTGAATTTATATCCCCCCCCCCTTCAAACGATCCGTTCGATTTTAGCCCTTAACGAACTTGAACTATAATTTTACTTAAAACGCTTACATAGTTTGGTAAGGTTCCGACACAACCTCAACTTTAAGGGGAGTCTGCTAAAAAGATCAATCGAGACCGAAGCTAGACTGTCCCGGAAGCAACAGGCTCATGAAAATATATATGTTTGAGTTGAGACGGCGGGGAGGGGGTAAAGGACATCCCCGAGGAACAAGAGTAACTCCAAATCCGCCACATAAGCGTCAAAGACTGAAGAATCCAGGAGAGTTCTTGGATTAGGCTGGTGAGGTGGATTCCAAGGTGTGCGGAGCCCTCCTAATGGCCCGGCCCACCGCTCCGATTTACTGCCTCCCATTTGCCCGGCCCTATCTCCCCTCCAGCACCAGCACTCGCCTAGGTGTTAAATTGTTGTATGTGTCATTCCGTCGGCTTTACCTCGAGCCGCTTTAAATGAACCACCCCCAAGGGTTTGGTAAGTGGGCAAGGGAGATATATTCAGCTTCCGTGGGAAGCATACCTCCAAGAACAGCCTGGATCCGGAAAACAACTTTACTTCCCCTCTTGTCTCAAGATTTTTCGGCCCGTCAGAATATGTTCATGTTTTGGATGAAGCCGCGTTAAAATTTACTCCAAAGACTCTATTGAGGTGCTAAATTCTTCTTTGTATATTACTTGAACTATTGTTTGTTTATGAGGGAAAATTTGTATAAGTAAAAGTATGAAAAGATTGTTTGTTACTTATTCATTTTCAGGAGGCCACCCCTTTAAAAACGATTATTGAAACCAAATTATTTATTTTAGCAGATTTCCATTAAGGGAAATCAGCTATTGAGGTCGTACTCATGACGTGATTTTCGAAAAATTTCTTCAAATGTCCATCGATCGTACCCAGGAGATGGCGAAAATGAGGTCCGTTCAAAACAAAATATATATATATATATATATATATATATATATATATATATATATACATATATTTGTCTGTTAACACTCTAGCGGTCGCAATTTTTGTTTAATCGTCACCAAACTCGGTATTTAATAGTTTTATGTAAAAAGAAAGATCAAGTTCGTTAACGGCTTAATTCGGAGTAGTGGGAGGGGTGGTTTAGAGAGGGGGAATTTCGAAAATTCAAAATATCTCCGTTACTATCCGTCGGATCGAAAAAGCGTATAGAACCAATCTTATTGCAAATTAAATTTCCTATAAATATTGTTATGTACATTTATTGTCTATCTTGAATATTAACCGGGATATTTGCATTTTTATTAAGTGTAACGGACGAGCTATGGTCGCTTCTATTTGTTCCCTCCAAAAGCTAGTTCGGCCGTTTCCGTAGCTGCTCGGCACTCGTATGGAGATTTCTTTATTGTATAACTTTACGTGGGAAATTTGCTTAGTTTACGCTGCCCATGGGTGACGGAGGTTAAGTATTAGTATTGATTTTCTGGGGCATTGGTGGGCAGAAGGAAGTCATACAAATAAGTGGAAAATAGCTTAATTGCCTCCGCTTTGCAAATGATGTGGTTTTAATTGCGAAAACCTCAGAGGAGCTTATATCTATGATTGCTCTATTGATAGGTTAATGTAAGGAAGTAGGTTTGACACCGAATTTCAGTAAAACAAAGGTAATGTCAAATGGGTATAAAGCTCCCACATCAGTAGGACACTAAACTCGATTATATATGGGAATACATATATTTAGGCCAATTTTTGTCCTTCAAGAACAAATCAATGAAAGAAGTAGAGAGAAGAATAGCCCTGGGTTGGAATAAATATTGGACATGAAAATCTAAATGAAAGGGAATTTACCAATCGAAATGAAGAAAAGAGTTCCGACAGTGACATACGGTAACTAAACATGGACTATTACAAAAAGCCAATCACGGAATCTGGAAGTATTGGAATGATCAGTGGAAAGGAGCATGCTGAACATCAGGAGGAAAGACCATATCAGAAGTTTCATCATTAGATAATAAACAAAACTGACAGATATCAAAGTCTGCATGGAATCAGTGAAATGGAAATGGACAGGCCACCTCCTCAAGACTCCAGATGATAGATGGTCGAAGCAAATAAATCTGTGGACACCATACAAGCTAAAATGAAGACTTGGAAGA
The DNA here is from genome assembly GCA_019009955.1 of Riptortus pedestris. Lineage (NCBI taxonomy): Eukaryota > Metazoa > Arthropoda > Insecta > Hemiptera > Alydidae > Riptortus > Riptortus pedestris. Next base: position 78,809,535 of record CM032233.1, read on the forward strand.
CAGTCCAAAAGATGGGCAGACTGGATGATAGAAATAGCAGGAGCAATGTGGTGGGGATAGGCCAGAGATAGACATGCTGGGATGAAGAAGAACCAAGAGATGGCGACGACTTCCGCTTCATGAAGACTGCTCACCTCTGGATGGTGTACCACAACTACTCCCAAAACTATATAAGTGAGGATGTAATTAATTACTTATTGAATCACATTTTTATTTATTTTTACTTTTATTAGTTGTAAGTATATAACAATTTTGTAAGTTCAAAATAATTTAGCTTAATTTTTTTAATTGATGAACTATTTTGTTCATGGCACTTGAGGCATAATAAAGGCTATTTTTCATTCATTCATTAAATCTGATTTTTTTTTTTTAAATCACTTTTTAATTTAATTGAACGCTTCTACAATTTACTTGAATGGCAAAATGAATGATAAAATAAAATTAGAAATTTGAGTTAGCCGAAAACTGGACGATGTCGCGGAGTATCAGCATAAAGCGATCATCCCCAGGCGTCGTCTACCACATGAACTGTTCACACTATTTTAAAGAGTTTAATTCACTGCGCGAACAACACATAAAATGTAGTATGGCAACAAAAGGAAGTCAGGTACGATTGAACACAGCATCCCCGCCAACCAAAATATACTAATATTACACTGCAAAAATGGTTTATCTTCCGTGAAATATAACCGCACTTGATGTCCATTCTGACACCATTTTGTAACGGGCACCAGCCCTTTTGATTGAAGAAAATATACAACTTCTTCTTCAGTTCTGGGCAAATCTCAAATTACTAAACGATCACTCATATTCTGATAACAAAACAAACAGAATGACAAAGATAACCTACTTAAGTATGAACAGGGAATAGCAATAAGGGGTTTGTCAACCATTAAATATTTTATGTATAAATAATGAGTGGCCTCCCGTTAACTATACTGTGATTTATAAATTCATGAAGAGTTATTTTAAACGATAAATTGATTTTCTTTTAAATTCTGATTTAATAATGGTCTTTAAATGGGTGGCCTCCCTATAATCTATGAGAGCCGATTGTCTTAGTAACAATCTTCAAGAAGAAATACGATTAGCCCAGGCAAAAGGAACAAGGATTGGCACATAGTAGTAAGAGTAGGAAGAATCAACCATTAAAAAAGTCCGTCACGACGGGGCTGCGTAAACTAAGATTTCCCACGTGCTGGTATAATACACTTTTCATCTCATATTACATGCCTATTTCTATGTATATAGAGACGAGTAGAAGGGGTGGAGGGGGGGGGGTTAATGAAGTCAGAAAACAAGAAAACACAAATAATTCGCTGAATACTTAAGTTACGAAAAAATGCATAGAACAACAATTACAGACCATCAACAGCTTAAAAAGAGTGGTTAGGTCCTTTCTGCCACCTGGTAGTCAGGAGATAACGAAAATGAGGTCCATTTAATTTTATATAAATGTTTGTATGTTAACACTCTAGAGGTCGAAATTTTTGTTTAGCCGTTACCAAACCTATAATATATAAACTTTTGGTAAAACTAAAGGTCAAGTTCGGTAATGGCTGAAGTCGGAAAAATGAGAGGGGGATTTAAAAAAAATTGAATAATTCGCTGAATACTTAAGTTACGAAAAAATGCATAGAACAACAATTATAGACCATAGACAATAGCTTAAGAAGATTGGTTCTATACCACTTTACGATCTGACTCATTATAACGGAGATATTTTGAATTTTCCAATCCACCGCTCTTTACCCCCACTATTCAAGGTCTGACATCAGCCAAGAACAAATTTGATCTTTTTTATTGACTGAAACGGTTAAATATCAAGTATGGTTCAGATCTAGTAAACATATTCCAAACAAGAACGTAAAATCTTAATTGCCGAGTCGGTTCATAAAATGTTAAAGAACCAATCTTGTTAAACATTGATGGCCTACAATGATGGTTCTATGCATTTTGTCGTAACTCAAATATTCATTTCCAAATGAATTACCCCATCACAAAACAAATATTAAGCGAATCATTCGTACTTCCTTGTGTTCAGCCTTCACTACACCCCTCCCCTTCACGCCCCCTTCTACTCATCGGTTTTTTTAAAAAAGAAATAGAGAATATGAGGTGAGATAAGCTCGCAAATGCGTTATACCAGCCCGTGGGAAATCTGCTTAGTTTACGCAGCCTCGGTGTAACGAACTTTTAGCAGATTTCCCATAGGGGAAATCAGCTATTGAGGTCGTACTCATGACGCGAGTTTCGAAAAATTTCTTCAAATGTCCATCGATCCTACCCAGGAGATGACGAAAATGAGGTCCGTTCAAAATTGTATCTATATATCTATATATATATATATATATCAATAAGATCAAGTTCGTTAATGGCTGAAATCGGACCAGTGAGAAGGGGGGTTTAGAGGGAAGGATTTTCGAAAATTCAAAATATCTCCGTTACTATACGTAGGATCGGAAAATTATATAGAATCAATCTTATTGCAAATTGAATTTACTATAAATAATGTTACATTTATTCTGTATCTTGAATATTAACCGAGATCTTTGCATTTTTCTGTTTTCAGCTTCTGAGATGAGATCGGCTAACTTCAGGTCTAGTCGTGAGTTTCCGTCAAGAGTTAGTTCGGGCCGTTCCCGTAACTGTTCGACTCTCTATTCTGAAATTTCTCTATTGTATAACTTCACGTGGGAAATCTGCTTAGTTTACGCAGCCCCTGCGTGACGGACTCTTTTATCATGTAGTTGGAAGGATTGGTGGATATTTGATTACATTGCGTCATATGTACAACCTCAATAGGAATTCCCTAATGGAAAATCTGCAAATATGAGAAAAATAGTATTATTCACTGAATTTTATAAATTAATAAAAATAAAGTGTTAGCATTAGCACTTTAATTTCAGTTCTTCTAAATAAACATAATCATGAGTCGCTCTTTCATTTGAAGCTAGCATAATTTGTTGAATGGAGTAAAATGCCCACTAAGCTAGCCTATTTTATAAGAATATAAACTCACATATTGGGAAACAGTGATCCAATACCAATTTTTTTTTAACGAGAATTAAGCCTTTTGTGGTTGGTTCTATTCCATATTCAATTAAGTTGACTCAAAGCCTTTCAACTTCATTCAGGCTATGTTAGTGAATACATGTATGACGTGAAAAGTGGAACTCTTAATTTGAATTCCTTTTCAAAACCAAGGCAAATATTATCATATTCCATTGCCATCAGTGTCTCTGAGAAAGGAGCAATGCATGCGCTAACAGTTACTGCACAGGTCGTTCTAGTGCCTTTCAACCAATTCCTCTCACAAAAAATAAAGTTGGACACGCAGGGGCTGCGTTACCTAAGCTGATTTGCCACCTGCTGCTATAACACGCTTTTGATCTCATATTACAACATATTTCCTTTGATTTGCATTTATCTCAAAATGTAAAAGTTCAATGAGAACATCATTTAGGCTTGAATTAAAATGCGTCAAAATATAACAGCTTATTGTTAATGTGACATGAGTAGGAGTGGGGGTTTACAGAAGGCCGAAAACTAAAGAACGAAATATCTCGGTTAATAATCAAGATAACGGAAAATCATGCATCATTTATAGAACATTACATTTTCAATAAGATTGGTTTTATACAATTTGGCGATCAGAAGCATAATAACGGAAAATTTAAAGAATTTGCAAAAGTCCCCCTTGGCCCCCACCGTCTCACTGTTAGGATATCAGCCATTAACGAACTTGATCTTTCTTTTTCAGACTAAACAAACGAGACTCTAACTTTGCCAACCACTTGACAATTACTGTCACAACCCGACAGTATGAAACTCCTATACGGACAAACAAAAGGACAGAGATTAGACATACTAGAGAATATGGAGATTTACAAACAACGGGCATTCAACGGGAACATAATTAACGAATAGTTCAAGACTAGCTCAGACACGATATTCAGACCATTGCAGCTATTTTAACCGAATAAGAAACTAAAAACGCTAACTGACGAACACACGCAAGAAAATCAACAGCCGAAGCGATGACGGAAGTAGGTCTGGATTCTAATTTAATTATACAGAAACGCAAATAACGTATTATGTAAAGAACGTAAAAAAACCTATTACGGAGAACGGACAATGACCTACTACACGAAGATAATTTACATGGACACTCACTAAAACTGCCCTTCGCTTCACGGATCTAAGATATAAATAAACAGACCACGACTAAAACGTAAACAATCGAATACGGATAATAAACGTATAAATCCTACTGACTAACAAACAACTAAATCAGTACAACTTTTGACGGGCTTGAAGATGGTGTCATCACATAGAATGCGCTTGCCAGCTGAACATCAGCCAGTGACGACAGTCTTTACAGATAGGTATGAGAAACGAAAAAAAACATACATAATTTAGAGGTTATTACATTTGCAATAAGATTGAATCTATACAATTGTTCAATACGACAAATAATAACGGAGATATTAAGGATTTCCGAAATTCCCCTTAAGCCCCCCCCCCACCCGTCTCACTGTTCCGATTTCAGTCATTAAAGTACATTATCTTGATTTTTAGATAAAACGTGTAAATATTGAGTTTGTTAACGACCAAACAAAAATTACGACTGCTAGAGCGTTGCTACATATATATATATATATATATATATATATATATATATATATATATATATATAAAATCAATTCAATCACACCATGAGTACGACCTCAATAGCTGATTTCCATTGAAATCTGCTAATATATAATAAGCTTACATCCATCTGAGGAGTGTAGTTATAACATGTTGACAACTAATCTGCTGTTAGCACCACTGTTCTTCCTCTTATTTTAAAAATAACAAAATTTTAGTTTGGGCATAATTTAAAGTTATTTCCTTTAAATGTGATATACGATATCGCCATTCTAATCCACCGCATCGAAATCGTCATAGAACATAATTTATAGATAGATTCATGATAAATGAATCTATCCTCTACATATTTTTGTACCAGTAATATAGAGATATTTTTTTTATTTTGACCCTTCTTGGTATTTCCCTCTGTTTTTTAAAAAGAGACATGCTTAACTAGATGTTACAGGAATCCAAAATATGGCTTTATTAGGTACAAACCCATCTTAAAAAGAAAATCGTTGGATCAAAAGCCAAAGAAGAGCCTACTTGACGCTTCCTTTGCCATTTTTTTTGTGAGATAGCTACTTCTTTATTCAAAGAGCTAGGTCGATTGCTTTACGATACTGGTAGAAGCTCAACCTCATACATAGGTGATTTTAAAGCTAAATACCATTTAATGCGTCGCCATGATCTGATCTTGGTTCTTCTAACATTGTTATCCAGTTCATTACCACTGAACCACCGATCAATGATGATTGAAAACCCACGTTATCCTTCACGGATTGATCCAATCTGTCACTCTCAGAAGGTCTACCATCTTCAGTGCTATGCCATAGTAAGAAAACTAATTTTAATTAGTAACAATTGAATTTCAAAACGATAGTATGAAATTCTCCTATTAAAAAAAGTACTTGCAACTATTATGTAATGAAATAAAAACTTCAATCTATGTTAAATAACAGATGCCAGTTTCAAGTGAAGCCAATCACGTGTATACGCTCAAAATGCATTGTGTAACAGAAGGTATTATATAAAATTCAGGAGTATATTGATTGCACATGTAAGTAGTAACGGTAAAGAAGAATTACTGAACAATTTTTCTATATTGAGATGAAAGGGGGTGACAAAAAATACGCACAGCTTCACAAAGGACAGGATACCAAGGGGCAGAAGATCAAGAGTGATGCCACTACCTAATCCCGAACTGTTATAATCGGAAAGCTTATTTGGATTGCTCGCGTAACATAGGGCTTTATCAATTTTTAATTCCATGCACTCCAGTATGCCCAGCTTTTCCTCTCCCGTTGCATTATTAAGCAGGAGCACAGAGTGTTTCGTTTGTTTGTTTTTGTTTAGGGAGGAAAAAGACAAAGGTCATCATTGGCAAACTTTTGTAATAACACTATATTACTTCACGCTTCTCGTAAGGACAGCAGATGGTATGTGTATATTAAGAAAGGTCTTGAGCTGGGCATGACGTAGAAATCACAAAGACAACCGCATCACATAGGACTTTCTTTTTCCATTTAACACCCTTTTTATTTCATTTCATATTTTCCTTACTTTTTTTTCTTAAAATTTTGTTTTATGTAACGTTCTATTAGATTTTTCTTATGGGAGAGAAGCTACTGAGGTTGTTCTCATGACGCGATTTACGAAGTATTTCTTAAAATATCCATCGATTCTACGTAGGGACTATAATTGTGTGATGGAGTAATTCATTTTGAAATGAATATTACCTTCTCACTGGGGGGTTATGCAAATGCTGGTTTTCATGAGGGTGGACTGTATAAATGTGGTTAGATGGTGAAAAAACAAATAAGTCTATTGAAAGTGTTACTACATAATACATATAATATACATTGAAAATATTGATTAAAAATTACAACATTGAATGCTGATGACCTGATGGGCTATTGTGCCCGGCTTCCTTTTTCTTTGATGGTTATTCATTCCCCTTTTTCTCCTCATTTGTTCCATTTCTCTCTCCATCCATATCTTCTCCCTTACCACCCGCCTTGGCTTGAATGCTATTAGCCATGTTTTTGGGGCATATTAACAATAAAAAAAAATAATTCTTTTATGAACGAGTGCGCTCTCTCATCAAAAGTATACTGACTGCTAGTGTCTTTTTTTTTCTTATGCTGCATTTTGTTCAATGCTACCGGCTGGGTTGCTCTTGGTAGTTCCCAGGACTGACACATAGATGGCAGCACCATGCGGGGAGGCTCTTGAAAGGTAGAGAACGTATGGTTTCTTTCGTCTGTTTCATTGAAGATGGAATATATATATATATATATATATATATATATATATATATATATATATATATATATATTTGCATGTTACCGCTCTAGCGGTTGCAAATTTCGTTTGACCTAATCAAATTCGACATTTAAGCGTTTCATGAGCAATTATTGATCTAGTTTGTTAACGCCCGTAATAAGACCGGGGGAGGGCAGAGTTTTAGCAGATTTCCCTTGAGTGAAGTCAGTTATTGAGGTTGTACTCATGATGTAATTTTCGAAAAATGTCTCCAAATGTCCATCGATCCTAGCCAGGAGATGACGAAAATGAGGTCGTTTAATTTTATATAAATGTTTATAATCACTCTAGAGGTCGAAATTTTTTGTTTGGCCGTTACCAAACCTGATATATAAACTTTTTGTAAAACTAAAGGTCAAGTTCGTTAATGGCTGAAGTCGGACAAATGGGAGGGGGATTTAAAAAATTTGAAATATCTCCGTAATGACCTAAAACTGTTATTATATATGTTTTTTACATCTTAATTATTAATCGAGATATTTACATTTTTTAGTTTTCAGCAATCAGTGAGCCCCACTCCTAACATGTCATATTAGCAATAAGCTGATATATAATAAACCATGAAACTTAAATACCAAACATGTGTCTTCATTTAACTTTTATTACCTGAGATACATCCATATACGTAGCTTCAATTAAGATATATTTTAGCATATTTCCCTTAGGGAAATCAGATATAGAGGTCGTACTCATGGCGCAATTTTCGAAAGATCTCGATATTTAAACGTTTTATGCAAAAAGAAAGATCAAATTCGATAATGGCTGAAATCGGATTAGAGGGAAGGGGGTTTAGAGGGAGAATTTTCGAAAATTCGAAATATCTCCGTTACTATACGTTGGATCGAAAAATGTTATAGAACCAATCTTATTGCAAATTAAATGTACTATAACTATTGCTATATACATTTATACTCTATCTTGAATATTAATCGAAAAATTTGCATTCTTTAGTTTTCAGCCTTCAGCAAATTGTTCACATTGGTCGAAGCTTAAATACCAGATAATGTTTTCAAGAGTCCTTTATTATACGTGATACATGCAAATATGTTCTGGTGACCCCCCACCCCCCCACTCCCTCCTATCTTAAGCTCTTGGACTTCTAAAATGTGATTGACTGAGATAAAAATTATTCTGATTCATTATAAATTACATTTCTAGATATAGTAAATAGTTTTCAATGAAATGAATATGTTATATTCTGATATGTTTCAGCAATTGTTTTCTTTCCGATGAGAGGTTGGCTGACCAGTCTGTTTTCATTTCAGATGCTTCCCGTTGGGAGGTTTCTTATTGTCGTTTGTATTTATTAACTTAATATTGACGGTGCTGTTGTGTTACCAGTATGTAGATTTATTTATTGTTAATCTTCACGAGGGAAATTTACTTATTGTTGCTCTACAATTGTGTCCTATACACTTTTTTAGCAGATTTCCCTTAAGGTACTCATGACGGAATTTTCGACATTTTTCTTCAAATGTCCATCGATCCTACCTAGTAGATGACGAAAATGAGGTCCGTTCAAAACTGTATATATATATATATATATATATATATATATATATATATATATATATATATATATATATATTTGTCTGTTACCGCTCTAGCGGTCGCAATTTTTGTTTGATCCTTACCAAACTTCATATTTAAGCGTTTTATGTAAAAAGAAAGATCAAGTTCGTTAACGGCTGAAATCGGAGCAGTGGGAGGGAGGGTTTAGAGGGGAGGATTTTCGAAAATTCGAAATATCTCCGTTACTATACGTCGGATCAAAAGATTGTATAGAACCAATCTTATTGCAAATTAAATTTACTATAAATATTGTTCTATACATTAATTCTCTATCTTGAATATTAACCGAGATATTTGCATTTGTATTCTGCGTGTGGTCGTCACCAATAGGCTATGTTCGGAGTTTCCGACGAGAGCTCTGGCGGCCGTTTCCATAACTATCGTCCCTCGTGAATAGGTTTAGAGGTTAGGTTAACTGTTTTCTGGGCTAGAAACTACTGGGTTATTACGCCCTAAATAATGTTTTTTAGGTTTAGAGGTTTCTTACTACTACAGTTGTTATTAGGCAGATTTCTCTATTGTAAAACTTCACGTGGGAAATCTGCTTAGTTTACGCAGCCCCTGCGTGACGGACTTTTTTAACTCATATATTACGCGAGTCATTCATACTTTCTTGTTTTCAGTTTTCAATAAACCCCACATCGGATTTTTATTTAGAAATAAAGTATAGTTTACGCAGCCTCCGCGTGAGGTATTTTTTTATTGGTATCCATTTGGCCCGGTTCTGCTTAAAGCTGGGCATCATGATTCTAAATCTTAAATTTCCAAACTCAAGTTTCACTCTGAACTTAATATCAGCTTAGAGTCCCAAATGATAATGTGGTTCTTATCGGATATCGAGAGGCCACCCACTTAAAGGCGATTATTAAATCATATTAAATAAAAACACGTTATTATTTAAATAACGCTGATAGAATTTATTTGAATGACAAAATCCAATTATAAATTAGAGTTATTCCAAAACTGGACGATGTCGCGGAGCAGTTAATAAGCGGTTTTGAACAAGTAAATCTTTTATCTGTAAATAATAAGTTGCCGCCCGTTAACCATTTGGTCATTTATAAATTCAAGAAGTGTTATTTTAAATAATAAAGTGATTTTCTTTTAATTATGATTTAATATTCTCGTTGGTAAATGGGTATGCTCCGAAAACCTATACCTGATTTAGGGCTGATTCTAATTCCCTTGCTACTTGCTCATCATATTCTGCATAAGCACCAGAAACTAGTGTTATCAATATGGGGACAGAGATGTACTCCAGTCCTTGAAGTAATATATATTATAGGATTAGCTGGCGATGCACCTCCCGTTACTCACACTTCATATTGAATATATTTACATCTAGATCAAGTTGGCTAACTTAACCTTATTACCTGTTTTGTACATGAGCATGGTATTACATTATTATTTACTTTAATATCACTTATGAAGCTATTTTGCAGCATTTACAATGAGCATACATTAGATATTAAATTAGGGCCACTTAAAGTTACTGTAGCGGTTATTTTAAAAAAAAAAAAAAAAACATATGATATATTAAATTAACCTAAATGCTTGGTTACCAGTGAAAGTTTGTGTATCTCGCTAGAGCCCAATCTTTGAAACATTTTTAAAAAAGTCCGTCACGCAGGGGCTGCGTAAACTAAGCAGATTTCCCACGTGAAGTTTTACAATAGAGAAATCTGCCTAATAGCAACTGTAGTAGTAAGAAACCTCTAAACCTAAAACATTATTTAGGGCGTAATAACCCAGTAGTTTCCAGCCCCAAAAAACGGTTAACCTAACCTCTAAACCTATTCACGAGGGACGAATAGTTATGGAAACGGCCGCCAGAGCTCACGGGGGAAAGTCCCAACATAGCCTACTAATGCAAATATCTCGGTTAATATTCAAGATACAGAATAAATGTATAGAACAATATTTATAGTAAATGTAATTTGCAATAAGATTTATTCTATACAATTTTTCGATCCGACGCATAATAACGGAGATATTTTGAATTTTCAAAAATCCCCCCTCTAAACCCCCCCTCCCTCTCACTGGTCCGATTTCAGCCATTAACGAACTTCATCTTCCTTTTTACATAAAACGATTAAATTCCGAGTTTGGTAACGATCAAACAAAAATTGCGACCGCTAGAGCGTTAACAGACAAATATATATATATATATATATAATTTTGAACGGACCTCATTTTCGTCATCTCCTGGGTAGGATCGATGGACATTTGAAGAAATTTTTCGAAACTCGCATCATGAGACCTCATAGCTGATGATGATATGACCTCAATAGCCGATTTCCCTTAGGGGAAATCTGGTAAAAAGTGTTGTGTGCCCGCATTGACTGTTGAATGCAACCGGTAGTGAACGTGAGTGCAACACGTACAAGTTCGCTTAGCCGCTTCTAGGACAGTGAGTTACATATTATAGCTACAAAAATGATTTCAGCCTGGTCGAGATTATGAAGCAACTATCGGTTAGGGTGTACTTAGCATGTGTTTGTTTTTATTTTTTCTCAAATATAAATGTTTACGTCAATTTATTGGTTAAGTTCATATCTAAATATAATAACTTAACATTACTATAAATAATGGCTACGTATAAATTATGGCTTCTTTCATAAATTTTCTTCTCATGAAATGAATGTTCGTTATTAACAATTCATATTTAGAAGAAACTTTAGAAAACTTTTGAAATCGGAATGTTTTCTTTTTTCTAACTAGCTTTAATAAATAAATAACACAATCCAAAATAAAGTGCATTGAAAACTAGCTAGACTAAGCTCAGACAAGGCGGTTTGGCATTGATTTTTATTATATATACTTCCCACATACTGGGTGTATACGGGTATGTGCGTTTTTTTAATAATTGCTCCGATTCCCTGATATAAGCTTCATTGCAGTCATTACATTTAATTTTATAACTATGTGTCTGTATTCTTTCTTTCTATTATATATATATATATATATATATATATATATATATATATATATATATACGCACACACGCGCGCGCACACATACGACGCATACACTCTAGCGGACGCAATTTTTGTTTGATCGTTGCCAAACTCGATATGACGTGGGAGCGGGGTTTAGAAAAGGAATATAATAATTCGGATTGAAAAATTGTATAGAATTAACCTTATTGAAAATAAAATTTACTCTAAACATTGTTATCTAGATTTCTTCACTTTCTTCACTATTAACAGAGGTATTCGGATTTTTTTAGTTCTCAGCCTTCAGTAAACCCCACTCCTACTCATGTCACATAAACTAGCTGTTATATATTGAACCCAATTATTTGAAGCTTAAATACCATATATTGTTTTCAACGGATATTTACTAAACGAGCTACTTGCAAATACGTAGTGTGAGAATATCATCATTTAAGATATGTCGTTCTTAACAAGAAAATGTTTATTTGTTCTACAACATACTCGATATTTAACTGTTTCATTGAACACTAAAGATCAGAATAGCTAATGGCTGAAATCGGACCAGGAATAAGGGAGGGGGGATTTCTAAATTCAAAAAGGTTTATTTTTTTTTTTTTTTTTTTTTTTTTTTGAGAATATGCTGTGAGATGATATCACAAATATGTTGACTGAAACATTTCTTATTTCCGTTTGTATTTATTCACTTAATATTCACGGTGGTGTTGTGTTAGCAGTATGTAGATTTATCTATTACAAAACTTCAGGTGGGAAATCTGCTTAGTTTACGCAGCCCCTGCGTGATAGACTTTATATATATTTATTCCTTGTCATCAGCTCATGTATGGTGAAACTAAATGAATAAACACGTAGTAAATGCTGGTTAACTGTAATTCACTAAAACACAATGGGGAAGAAGTAAATTCCATCGTGCAGAAGCTGCACAAACATTCTTAATGATGTTAAATGAGTTTCCATTTCTTTGAAGATTTCTTTGCACTCCTTGACAAAATGTGTTAACAATTAAAGTGGTTTGTGTGGGAATGTTTATAGGTGGAAAACCAACCTAAATGCTGGGTAACCTGAAGAAATAAATGAAAACAAATACATAAATCTACTTTTTGGTGTGAAAAAATAATTTCATCATACTTTTAAATGTAATATTTAAAGCTGACTCTATTGTAATGAGATCGTTACCAGAGGTGAAAAAAAGTGGTCGTTAAAACAAGAGATTTTCCGTAGATTACGAAGGATTTATAGAGGGATTAGACTTACAAATAAGTCAGGCTCATCATCTCATTTCCTAAATTGTTTTGCTCAATTTAAGAAAATTTTCATGAATGAGGTTCCTAGTAATAAATAATACTAAATTACAGATCTGAAACTTATTTTATTTATTAAGAAGTCCCGGTATAAAATCACCCTTCATTTATTTCAGTTCCTTTGATATACTACACAGCAATGGATAAGGTCGTACCGATAAAACATTAATCAATGTACTCTTAATACTTAAATAAATTATTATTGGTAATAATTACAATAAGTAATTAATATTATTAATAAATAAATATTAATGACACTAAATGAATACTACTAAAATGTTTTATAAATACTAGAATTATATTTGAATTCTATTTATTGCTTGATTTGCTGAAATGACTCCATAAACTTAAATAAAAAGTTAAATAATGTTAGACATAAATCAACTTGCCATTTTACCAGATTAAACTATTAAGCTGTTGAAGTTGTACTCCTGATGCGGTTTTCAAAAATGTCTCTCTACCCAACATAGGAGATGATAAAAAAGATGCTAATTAATTTCTTTTTACAATGTGTGTGTGTGTGTGTGTGTGTGTGTGTGTGTGTGTGTGTGTGTGTGGGTGTGGGTGTGGGTGTGGGTGTGGGTGTGCGTGTGCGTGTGCGTGTGCGTGTGCGTGTGCGTGTGTGTGTGTGTATATATATACACACACAAATATTGTGTTGTTATTGTTTCTTGGAGTTTTGGTCAATGTTGATGAAAAAAAGTTTAGTTTATGCCAGTATTTCGAGAATATTTATTTTCTCTTCTTGAGGGCTGTAAAAATGCAGGTGCTACTTAATATATATTGAACATTCTTAGTATACTTTTTATTTTGGACACAATATTTTTAAATGGTCTTCATAGTTTATGGAAGGGTCACAAATGAAAAACATTTTTTCCAAGCAAACTGTATTCATATTGCCCTAAATGTTTTATGGCTTAAATAGCACCTCTTCAAGGGCCATCCCTTTTCAAAAAATAAAAACATTAATTTAAAAAAAAAAAAATCAACGATATTTATTTGATAGATACTGTATTAATAAGTGCCTACTTACGTGGCGTGTTTATTAAATTTAACTACAGATTGCTGCTTACATTTCTGAAGTTGCTCGTTTCCAGTTACGTTCGTTGCGACAGTCCCTTCCTCTCTGGGGAGGTCGTTGGTACTGAGGTTCCCGAAGCAGGTTAAGCCAGCTGACTACAAATCAATTATTTACAAGTCTACCTTGTACTCGATTCTTTCGCGTCATAATTTAAAATCGATTATTTTGAGATAAAATGTTATAGAATATATGATTGAGGTATTTATTTAATTTCTGTTTTTTTGTTTACCGAGATTTTTTTTATTATGTGAATATTCACTTTTATTTATTGTTTAGTATTATTCTTTTCTTTATCAATTATTTGAACGTTTTCAACATTGAAGGTGGAATGATCCATCAAGGCAGCTTTATTTTCATTGTCGTCAATATGTTTTACGTATTGCTTTAACCTTTTATTCAGCAGATGCGAGGATTAACCAATATACGTTCCATTGCAGGTGTTACATATTTTGTATATGGCCCCTTAAGAGGTGGTATTTAAGCTATGAAATATGTAGGGCAATATGAATAAAATTTGTGTGGGAAAAATATTTTTTATTGGTGACCCTTGCCATAAACTATGAAGAACATATAATTAATATATAATATACGGCGTAAACTAACAATAAATATATCTATATCGTTCTGAACCAGTAATGGAAAATAAAAAACACCCGTCACGCAGGGGCTGCGTAAACAAAGCAGATTTCAGAAGAAGGGGGGGGGGTCAACAGAACGTATTTGCATATATATAACATTTATATATAAAGTAAAAGATCAATCAAAACAATATTTGGTATTTAACCTCGTAATGAAGTGGTTCATAATACAATAGCTTATTGTTAATATGACATGTGTAGAAGTGGGGGTTTGTTGAAGGCTCAAAACTGAAAAATGCAAATGTCTCCGTAAATATTCAAGATAGAGAATAAACGTATAGTACAATATTGGTAGTAAATTTAATATGGAATAAGTTTGGTTTCATACAATTTTTCGAGCCAACGTATAGTAACGGAGATATTTCGAAAATTCGAAAATCCTCCCCTCTAAACCCCCCCCCCCCCTGCCTCCTCCTACTGATCCGATTATAGCCATTAACGAACTTGATTTTTCTTTTTACATGAAACATTTAAATATCGAGTTTCGTAACGATCAAACAAATTTTATTAGTATTACCAATTTTTGACATTTCTCTCATCTCCTTTCAATTATTATTCGAACCAATTATTGGGGATGTAATGTCTGCTCTGGAGTATATAAAAGTGGAATTCTGTTAACACCTTGCCATCTCCTAAAGGCAAATAAAAAAAAAATAAGACGATAATTGTTAGCTGTAAATCTGTTGAGACTTGCAGACGTCTATTGGCGATCAGAGAGCCTCTCACAGCTGAGTTTGTTTTCATTTATGCCCCGATTCGATGTTTTGATTGGGGAGACAGGCCATTTTTTTGGTGGTGAATTCCTCCTAGGAGCACGGATTTCCTGGCATTTAATAAGCATCTCCGACATACTTCTGATATCTCTTATTATTTCAGGTAAAGCCCTCTTAGATGACTCTAGCTGTGCTTAAATTTATTATTACATATTGGTTAGTCTTAGTTAGTTAAACGTATTTTTTAGCAGATTAGCCTTAAGATCAAACAAAAAGTCCGTCACGCAGGGGCTGCGTAAACTAAGCAGATTTCCCATGTGAAGTTTAACAATAGAGAAATGAGTAAATACAAACGGTAATAAGACATCTTTCAGTTAATTTTAATAAATTCCCAAATGAAACGGCTTCTGAATTGTAAAAATAATTTATAATTTTTCAACTCAAATTTTAGTAGTACAAGAAGGAGGGGTGGCGGTGGATGAACAGACCGTATTTGTATAAATCACACAAAGTAACGAAGTTAAGGTAAGGCTAGAAACGACAGGTAAGGTTAGAAGAAGCTTCCATCTAAGCCGAGCAGTAATCCGAACAATACCCGACCACAGCCTTCATAAAAATGCAAATATCTCGGTTAATATTCAAGTTGGAGAATAAATATATATAGCAATATTTATAGTAAATATAATGTGCTATAAGATTGGTTTTATACAATTTTTTGATCCGACGTATAGTAACGGAAATATTTCGAATTTTCGAAAATCCTCCCCTCTAAACCCCCCCCTCCCACTGGTCCGATTTCAGCCGTAAACGAACTTGGTTTTTCTTTTTACATAAAACGAATAAATATCGAGTTTGGTAACGATCAAACAAAAATTGCGACCGCTAGAGCGTTAACAGACAAATATATGTATGTATGTATATATATATATATATATATATAAAATTTTGAACGGACCTCATTTTCATCATCTCCTGGGTAGGATCGATGGACATTTGAAGTAATTTTTTCCCTTAAGGGAAATCTGCTAATAATGTGAAATATATAGTTCTTTGATAATACAAAGTCCTGCAAGACTAAGGATAACCAATGAGTGTTAGTATTGGGTATGGGAATAAGTTTTAATTGTTTTTCCATACACAGTATTGATGGCATCACATACATTTCATCTAACCATTCGATACATGAATTTAAAAGGTGGTGTGTATGTATGCTGCTAAACACAGTTTCAGACTTTTGTTTGGAGTCAAAAAGCAGCTATTCATATCACATCGAAATACAGCGTTCGCGGGAAGTTCTCCTCTAGAATCCTTCGAAGAAAAGTGCTGCGGAAATGGGCCATTTGCTTGGCAATGTTTATAGCAACCACGCTTCATCAGAGACAACTTGCAGATAATTTGTTTTTTCTTCGAAGGATTGTAGAGGAGAACTTCCCGAGAACGCTGTATTTCGATGTGACACCACCTTTTAAATTCATGTATCGAAAGTTTAGATGAAATGTATGTGATGCCATCAATACTGTGTATGGAAAAACAATTAAAACTTATTCCCATACCCAATAAAACTAATTTAAATCCTTTTAGTCATTATTATAAAGCAATTGTGAAGCTTTTTTAATAAAAATAAGAGTTTGCGACATTTTCTTATAGCTTTCCATAATAAAATCTCCCCGTTTAATTATTACTTATAATTTGATGGCCCCCAATAATTCGACTGTCATTTATTGAAAGATGTAATTTAGATCAAAGAATAAAATATTTGTAGAAAGTTAGCGATTACGAAGGGAGGGAGGGGTGGAGAAAGAGGATCTACCCTCACTCATAATTTAAGGGGGAAAAAATGAGATGTTATTTCACGGAACTCGATCATGGTTTCTTCTCCTTCACCTTCGATATCGAAGCCCAATGGTTGTGTATTTAAGATCGACAGCCACCTGCTCCTCTCCCCTTTCCAATTTCATTCTTGACTACATCTTTCAAAACAACCGGACATCAGAAAAATATCTGCCGCTTCTCAACTAAACCTCTCAAAACCCAACCCTCTTATTTGGTCCCATAAATTTCTCAATTTTCACAGGATCGCTTTTAATGAATAAACAATATGATGACTTTTTTTTTATAATTATACATTATTTTATTATAGGATCTCATTTTTTGAAAAATGATCAATTGGAATGATTTAAAAAATTGGTTGAGTTTTTATATCAGCTTCACTAAACTGGATTCTTGGTACTAAATTCAAGGGCACATTAAATTTTAAAAAAATATGAAAGCATATGAAAAACCTCCATCAAGCAGGGGCTGCGTGAACTAAGCAGATTTCTCACGTTCTAGTATAAAACACTTGTGATCTTTCACCACATATTCTCGATTTCTATGTACAAAAAATGAGTAGAAGGGGAGGGGGTTACTGAAGGCTGCAAAGAAAAATGGTCGAATACTTAGCAGAGTTACGAAAAAAATTCATAGAACGACAATTGTAGTACATCAATAGCTTAACAAGATTGGTTATATAACATTTTTCTACGCGACTCATAATAGCGGAAATATTTTGAATTTTCGAATTCCCCCCACTCTAAACACTCACTAGTTCACCCCCCGACTTCAGCAAATACAATCTTCAGTGTTAACTGAAACGGTTTAATATCGAGTATGGTATACATAAGACAAGCATTTTCCAGTGAAGAACGAAAACTCTTAATAGATGACGTCACCAAAACATATTTGCAAGTAACTGACAGAGTAAAAGTTAAATGAAAACCATATCTGGTATTGAACCTTGCAATGAAGTGGTTCATGATATAACGGCTTATTGCTAATATGACTTGAGTAAAAGTGGGGGTTTACTGAAATCCGAAAACTAAAAATTCCAAATATTTTACATAATATTCATGATACAGAACATATTGTTGCGAAAATTAAATAGATGAATAATCCTTCAGAGATAGAGAGAGAGAGAGTCGCGTATTTGGAAAGTGTGACGTAGATCAAAGAGACCGACAGAAGGTCGAGACGCTACTAGGCTCGTCTAGCCCAGCCTCGAATGAACCAGACAATTCCCCTTTGATGTATGCCGACGACCTATATAAAGAAGCTCGGGCCAGCCGTGAGAGGTCAGTTTTATTCTCACCTGTCTTGATGGTCACATCAGTGCTACAGTGCGACTTAGTGCAGTGCGGTAAAGTGTTTTTATAAGAAGAACAGTGTTGTGCCGTGACTGTAACAGTTTACTGCCGTGTTTAAGACAGTGTAGTGCCGCGAAGTAAAGGACAGTGCAGTGCCGCGAAGTAAAGGACAGTGCAGTGCCGTCTTGTTGTGAATTCCAGTGACCGTTAGTGAATTATTGGACTGTGTAATTTGAAGAACAGTGACGCTATCAGTCTATACTGTGAGTAGTAATTAAGAATAATTACCAAGTTTATTGTGCATTATCCAAATAAATTGTGCAGTGATAAAAACTGTGAAACTTGCGAGTATTTAATTTTGCAATCCAAAAGAACTCTTATTAAAAACGTTTATTACTGTTTTTGGTAATAAAAACGTAACAATATGTATAGAACAACATTGATAGAACATCAAATTTGCAATAAGATTAGATTCTCCGGCGGAGAGTAACGCAGATATATTCAAATTCTACCCTCTAAACCCCCCTCCCCCCACTGGGCCGACTTCAGCCGTTAACGAACTTGATCTTCCTTTTTACATAAAACGATTATATATCGAGTTTAGTAACGATAATTCAAAAAGTGTGAGCCCTAGAGTGGCAGACAAACGTATTGATGGATATCTATCTATCAATCAATCTATCTAACTATATATATATAATTTTGAAAGGATCTGATTTTCATCATCTATTACTAAAGAAATTTTTCGGAAATCGCGTCATGAGTACCCCCCCCCCAGGGAAATCTGCTAAAATGAAACCACTGATTTAATGAAATGGCTGCATTATCATAAGGAAATCATAATGAAGTTAGTTACAAATGCCCAATATGAGTGTTTTTAAATGTTTAATTGATTGCCTGCTGAATATAAAAGAAATATATGATTGTTTTTGGCCCACGTTTGAGGTGAATGACATTTCTGAATACTAGTACTTGGCCAAATTAAAAGGGGTTTCCTCTAAAACATTCAATAAATGAACTAAATAAAGGAAATAATATATTTTTTCCACAATCTACCTACGACGTTTCTGTAACTGTGAGATTTTTGGACCATTGCACCCAATGAGGGAGAAAATAGATTCCGAAGATACAAAAGTCCATCAGGCAAGGGGTGCGAAATGTCACGTTTGAAGTAGATTTAAGCACAAAAAGCCTGTGTAAACAGGAATCGTAATACCAGCTACATGTCAGATGTTTAATAAGTCTGCTATTCAATGTGAAAATCACTGAGTAGGAGTGGGGATTGTTTACAGACCTTAAATACTAAAATATGCGAGTTTCACGGTTAATTTTCAAGGTACAGAGGCAATGCAAAGATGAAAAGTTACAGGAAATTAAATTTGAAATAAGCTTGATTATACACCATTTTTCGTTCCGATTCAATCAACTGAGGTATTAACAATTATTGGCATTTCTCTCATCCTCTTTCAATTATTTTTCAATCCAATTATTGAGGAAGTATTATCTGCTCTGGTGTATATTAGTGGAATTGTTAACTGTTAACACCTTATTCACTTTTGAATATGACCCAGAACTGCAAATATAAAATGCAATAAATACAAGTGATATAAGCTCAACTTAATTTAAAAACCAAATTTAATTCCAACACTCGGAAAACCTCTAGCCTGGATCCTGTATACCATCTCCTAAAGGCAAATCAAAAAAAAAAAAAAAAATAAAAAATAATACGGCAATAATTTCTTGCTGTAAATCAGTTGAGACTTACAGACGTCTATTGGTGATCAGAGAGCCTCTCACAGCTGAGTTTGTTAACATTTATGCCCCAATTCGATGTTTTGATTGGGGAGACAGGCCATTTATTTGGTGGTGCCTTCTTCCCAGGAGCACGGATTTCGTGGCATTTAATAAGCATCTCCTACATACTTTGATATCTCTTAATAATCAAGGTAAAGCCCTAGATGATTCTAGCTGTGCTTAAATTTATTATTACATATATACAACATATTGGTTAGTCTTAGTTAGTTAAACTTATTTTTTAGCTGATTAGCCTTAAGGTAAGTCAGCTATTGAGGTTTTATTCATGATGCAATCTTTAAAAATTTTCTTCAAATGTCCATCGATCCTACCAAGGAGCTGACGAAAATGAGGTACCTTCAAAACTATCTCTTTATCTCTCTCTCTCTCTCTCTCTCTCTCTCTCTCTCTCTCTCTCTCTCTCTCTCTCTCTCTCTATCTATCTATCTATCTATCTATCTATCTATCTATCTATCTATCTATCTATCTATCTATCTATCTATCTATCTATCTATCTATCTATATATATATATATATATATATATATATATATATATATATATATATATATTAAAAATTTGGATTTTTTTTTCATATTTGTTTATGTATTCATATATTCCTAAACGAAATTCTAATATACGATAAAATTTAACATAAAAATTAATCTGTTGTGCACAATTAGATTTCAAATTATATGCATTAATTGACACTTATATGTGTGTGTGTGTGTGTGTATCGTCATGTTTATATATATATATATATGTGTGTGTGTGTGTGTGTGTGTGTTTATATGTGTCAGGAGCTACCCTGAAGGAGGACATTACGACAATCATTAGTAAAAGTATCGTTTTTGGCTATTCAATTCCTATTAATCATTCACCTGCTTCAGAATATAATTACTTGAATATAGTATGCTCATTTATCAAATGTTTATTTATAAAATTTAAATATGTTATTCGACGTATCAGTTTTTACTTCTCAAAGGGTAAATCACCTTTGATGTGAAGTCCACAAATCATTTCCTTTATTGGGTTCGGCGGTAATGGCATTCATACCGGAAAAAAGAAGCAATTTATAATGCACATTTTTTTTTATGCATTACCTAGAGCCGCTGTAAATCTTGTTTACCATTCTCTCTGCAGAGGAAGGATTTTATTTGCTTACCCGAAGAGCGGGACATAAATTCGAAATGTACAGTTCCAAAATGACAATAAAGAGAAGTTAGTAAACAATTAAAAGCATAAAGAACTACAAGATGTTAATAGAGGACATAATAGCCGTATTGACTTTGTTCGGGAGCAAGTATATAAGGGCTTTAATGATGCTGAAATGGTGGGATTGGTGAGGGGGCGGGGGGTGGGGGGGGGGTTAATTATCAAGGGGATTGATGTTGTGCCAAAGCCGGAAGCCGCTCTATCATTGTTCCGCTGGCCAGCCATTCCTGTCGGTTGGGCATAACTCTTTGCGGTCTCCCAGCCGCCATTCACCATTATTCTAAAGCTGTCAACCAACCAATTATTCCCTATCGTTTATATTCCCTCAATTTCCTAGACATTCCTCAACCCCTGAGGGGGGGGGGTAAGCTAATATGTAACCATTCCATTGAGGCCAGGATATTTTTCGCAACATTCTAATGAATACAGCTTTCATTGGTGCCGTGATAAGAATGAACTTGGGCTTTAAGGGGTGTACAGGGCCCCTGTACTTTTTATCTTATTTCCTTTAAGGACTCGATTAACTCATGACGCGATTTTCGAAAAAGCTCCCCAAATGTCCATCGGTCCTACCCAGGAGATGACTAAAATGAGGTGCGCGAAAACTATCTATCTATCCCAGGTATGAAAAGAAACGACCTCGTTCCATCACAGTTGTTTATTCTATGCGACAGAGAGCTTTCAGAGCATATGCTCCATCATCAGTGCCCTTCTGGCAAACATTTACCATTAAAAACGTTGTATAAGATACATATTGAAGGTCAAGAATTAGAGTTATAACATAAAACTTTAAGAATACAAATTAGTGTCCCAGTGAATATATATGAAGAAAAATATTTTTACAGATTAAAATTAAAGGCTTACCTAGTACATGAATACATACAAAAATTTCAATAAATAGTCAAAATAAATAAACAATAAAAAATGAATATTTGCAGTTAAAAAGTATAAAACAGGATAAATAGTAAACACCAAATCGTAAACATTTAAAACCAAGAAATGAAGTTATAAATTTTTGGCAATTTTTAGTAACATTTACTGAGAATAATATTTCAGAAATCTTTTAGCAGATTTCCCTTAAGAGGGGAGGATTTTCAAAAATTCGACATGTCTCCGTTACCATAGGCCGGATCACAAAAATTTATAGAACCAATCTTATTGCAAATAAAATGTACTATAAATATTGTTATATACATGTATTCTCTATCTTGAATATTAACCTAGATATTTGCATTTTTCAGTTTTCAGCCATCAGCAAACCGCCACTTCTACTCATGTTACATAAACAATACTCACTGCTAAAATTTGATTGATTGAGATAACAATTATTCTGACTCATTATTAATTACAGTACTAGATATAGTAAATAGTTCTCAATAAAATTAATATGTTATATTCTGATATATTTCACTAATTGTTTTTCTTTCCGGTGTGGCGCGGGCAGACCCGTTAGTTTACATTTCTAACCTAACGCTTCCTGTCGGCATGTTATTAAAATTGGATAAAACATTTTTATTTCCTTTTGTATTATTCACGGTGGTGTTGTGTTACCAGTATGTAGATTTACCTATTACTAATCTTCACGAAGGAAATATGCTTAGTTTACGCAGCCCCTCCGTGACGGACTTTTTTTAATAAATCTAGGTCATCGTCCAATATGAAGGAACACACATTGGACGGGTCACAGGGAGCGATACATATAAAAACGTATAAAGAAGAAAAATAGCGAAGAGAGACAATGACCCCCTGCTGGAAGACATTTACGATTAAAAACGTGTATACATAAATATATATGTCTGTTCACACTCTAGCTGTCGCAAGTTTTGTTCTGTCGTTACCAAACTCGATATTTAATCGTTTAATTTAAAAAGGATGATCTAGTTCGTTAATGACAGAAATAGGACCAGTGGGAGGGAGGAGGGTTTAGTGGAAGGGGGATTCAAAAATTCTATATATCTCCGTTGTTATACATAGGATCGAAAACTTGAGTAGGGGCAATCTCATTGCAAGTTTTTTCATTGTCTTGTTTATTTATTTCATAAATATTTATTTATTATATTGTTATTTGGATTTTTTGTTTTTCAGCCCTAAGTAAACCCCCACTCCTCTTGTCATATTAGCAATACGCTGAATGACTCTATTCCAAGGTTTTTACCGAATATGGTTAACATTGAACTTTTACTTTATGAGATACATGCATATATTGTATCTCCAAATATGGGGGGGGGATTCGAAAATTCAAAATATCTCTGTTATTAGTACTCGGATCGTAAAATGCTATAGAACCAATCTTGTTAAACTATTGGCATTCTATAATTTTTTACTTAAAAAAAGTATTAATTCTAAGTTGGTATTCTGGCAGGTGGAAGTGACCTCTAATGTAGGGAGGATGAAAGAATTGGCTACGCTTCCACTGTAACACTTCCACTATAATAGTTATAGTGGAAGCGTAGCCAATTATTTCATCCTACCTACATTAAAAGTATTAATCGACTTATTCGTGCTTGCTTGGTTTCAGTTCTCAGCAAACCTCCCAATAAAGCTTAGTTAAAGCAGAGCCTGCGTGAAGAACGTTTCTTAGTTGTTTGATATGACTGTGAAGATACCTTGGAATGTTGACTTCCAATTTAAAATAGTCCGTCAGGCAGGGGCTGTGGAAACTAAGCACACTTCGAATATGCTGTTATGACACACCATTGAGCTCTTCTCACCATTGGTAAAAATCCGATGAGTAGAAGTGAGAGTCAACTGAAGGCTGATAATAAGATAGTACAAATAAGCCCATTAATATTTGAGCTAAGAACAAATGTATAGTACAACAATTGCTTAACAAGATTGACTCTATAGCATTTTTCTATCCGACTCATAATAATTGAAATAATTTTAATTTTCAAATTCCCCTTTCAACTCCCTCCCCCCTTCTAAACCCCATCTATTTTATGTCCGATTTCAGAACATAATAAATATGAGCTTTAGTGTTGACTGAACCCTACTGCCAACACTGTAACTGTAGACTTACTATAAAACATATACTAACTGACTGCTATTTAAGGACTCACATAGACCTACCATACACTTTGACTGAATTACTACATGACTGTAGCCCGTATCTAGACCCGTATATACACTACTTGAAACATAACAACATTTTCAAAAAATTATAATGTAGGGCAATACTGAAAATTTTTGCAGAAATGAGCATACTTACGTAAATATAATAATTATATGTTATATGTAAAATATGTTGTGTTAAATATGTTATATATTAAATATGTTATATGTTAATTATTATGTTGTATGTAAAATAACTATAACTGTACGCTAAATCGCCCCAGTTGTGAAATGCGATTATTGTATGAATAAATAAGTAACGGTTAAATATCGAGAATAGTACACAGCAAATAAAAATTTCCGAAACAAGAATGTAAAATCTTAATTTATGACTTCATCACACAACGAATTTGTAAGTATCTCTCATACTAAAGAAAAGTCTTGAAAATAATAATTGGCATTTAAGCATAGAATAAAGTGGTTCACGATATAACAGCTTATTGTTAATATGGTATTGTTAGGAATGGGGGTTAACTGAATGCCGAAAACTTAAAAGTCTCGATTAATATTCATGATAGAGAAAATAAGTAAATAAAACATTTATTGATGATTAAAGTTGCAGTAAGATTGGTTATTTATAGTATTTTGTTCCGATTTATAATAGCGGAGATATTTCAAATATTCGAATTTCACTCTCTTCCCTCAACATCCCGATGTCAACTGTTAATGAACTTGATTTTCACTAGTACATGTTACGTTTATATATCGAGTTAGAACCCTTATTCCCACTCCGATTAGTAGAGAAATAAAAATGATTTTAACAATCATTTAAATGTCTTCTTTTTTGTTGACCAGCGATTGGTTAAGTAACTAAACTACTACTACAACTAAATAAAAAAAGTCCGTCATGCAGGGGCTGCGTAAACTAAGCAGATTTTCCACGTGAAGTTATACAATAGATAAATATCCATACGAGAGCCGAACAGTTACGACAAAGGGCCGAACTAGCTTTTGGCGGGAAACTTAGTCATCCGTTATCAGCCCTCAATTAATAAAAATGCAAATATCTTGCTTAATATTGAAGTTAGAGAATAAATGTATAGAACAATATTTATAGTAAATTTAATTTACAATAAGATTGGGTCTATACAATGTTTTGACCCGACGTATGGTAACGGAGATATTTTGAATTTTCGAAAATCCCCCCTCTAAACCTCCCTCCCCTCCCACTGGTCCGATTTCAGCCATTAACGAACTTGATCTGTCTTTT
This sequence comes from Riptortus pedestris, assembly GCA_019009955.1. Taxonomy (NCBI): domain Eukaryota; kingdom Metazoa; phylum Arthropoda; class Insecta; order Hemiptera; family Alydidae; genus Riptortus; species Riptortus pedestris. Next base: position 78,835,205 of record CM032233.1, read on the forward strand.
TGCATAAAACGTTTAAATATCGAGTTTGGTAACGATCAAACAAAAATTGCGACCGCTAGAACGTTAACAGACAAATATATATATATATATATATATATATATATATATATATATATATATATATATATATATAAAATTTTGAACGGACCTGATTTTCGTCATCTCCTGGGTAGCATCGATGGACATTTGAAGAAATTTTTCGAAAATCGCGTCATGAGTACGACCTCAATAACTGATTTCCCTTAAGGGAAATCTGCTAAAATTATTGAACGTGTCAGCTGCTCGACAAATAAATCTCAAAACAAAGCAGTAGCCTTGATCATGTTTTAAAGTACATAACGCCTATTAACTTTTGAATTGAGTTTCCCGAGTTAGCTTCAACTCCTACACTACTCTGAGTTGAGCGATTTCAGCTTAACATCATTCTCTCCCTGAAAACAAGTCTCTTGAATTACTCTGCATGAATAAAGGAATAGTGCATAGGTGAAGTTTATTAGCAGATTTCCCTCGAGGGAAATTTGAGTCAAGAGTTCGCGTAATTTCCATTGTTATAGCCACATTAATAAAAAATAGTTATGACTTCAAAATCATCTTTTCTTTTTTTTTTTTTCTCCTAAATGAACTGGGTACAATTTAACCCTAGAACGGTAGTGATATCCTATATTATTTCCCGCTTAATGGTATTGATACGTAAATTTTACGTGTGCAACTGATAATTGGTGAAATTATTCAAAATTTGTTAATGTTTGGGACTATTTTTTTGTTTTATTAAAAGATACACTTTTCTTTAACTTATATCTAAGTTAATATCTAATAATGTGCACGGCAATCCTTTCAGGCGATTGGTTCGAAACACGTTCCGGAGGTTGTGTGATCCATTGATATCCATTTTTCTTGGTAGACACCAAGGACTACCCCACCTTCTACATTTATTGTAACTGATCTGTCAATATTGTGTGGTTGAGAGGTTTTAGGTTTTTTTTTTGCCTCTGTATTTCATCACTTTCTACGATTGCCTTGATTTTTTCTAAAATTTGCTGACTCTCATCGCTATCTAGCCCACTCTATGTTGCAATCATTTCCGAAGGCTCAACCTCCTCATCACTCGGAGAATACTCCGGATCATCATCGGATTATAAATATCCATCTATTTCATAATTGTCATTTTCCCCATCTGACCCATCGGAGAGTTCTTTCAACAAATTTCTTTGTCCGTTGAATATTTTTTCTCCATTTTTCAGAGACTATAAACAGATTATTATTATTATTTTTATTATTTATATTCTCTCTATACATCTTTGTCTTTTTTATATTAAAAAATAAAAGTTAAAAACATTAAAAGAAAATAAATTAGAATATAAAAATAAATTGGGGGAAAATAAATCGAGAATAATATTAACTAAGTTATAGCATAAAAACCGGTTATTAGTAGCGATACGTAAATTTTACGTGCCAAAAAGTTACGGTTAATAGTATTGATATGTAAATATTATGTGTCATTTTTATTTCAAAAAATAGTATTGGATGAGTGGGAAGGTTCACTTACCTGCATTTGGGGGAGGTGAAGGCCGAACTGTCTGGAGGGCTCATAGCTGAGGAGTGGGGGTGGTGGGGTCGTTAACGGCCCTTTGATAACAGTTCAAAGCAGATCATACGTAATTTTTACGATCACTACCATTCTAGGGTTAAATATATTTTGACTGCCGTTAACTGATTCATTGAATGTGTTTACAAGTTCTATAGCAGCCTTTATATTTCTTCAGAGATTTATTTCTTACTCAGCTGAAAAACATTAAGTAGGTATGCCAAAACCGTTTTGTTCAGAACTTCTCAGTTTGTGAGATGAGCTGAAGTAGATATCTGAGTTTACATGCAAATAGTATGATTGTCAAAATAATGTCTCAACGTTTAAGTATCCTGTCTCTATATGTCCTGACAATCTACTCTCTTTCAAACGATTATTTCCAATAATGGAGAATATAATGACTTTTGGATTCAAAGTCCGTACCTTTTTGCAACACTAAGTTATCTACAAACAAAAATAATACGTAGACCTCAAACGAATGTCCCTAAAATGTGCCTCTTTCAGTGTGCTGAATAATATTGAATAATTAGAACTATAAATAGTTAAAAGCTGATGATGAAGATATTCTGATGAAGCTGTTGTGCAGGTTAAAGTTAAACTTCAAAAATTCTTGCACAAACATAGCACATAACCAACAGCTATATATACTAAGTTATTTAAAACAGACGAGATTGAAAAGATTATTTAAGTCCTTCTTTTTGAGGAAGTTACTGGGAAGTAAAAATATTGCAACTAGAAGACTTTTGAATTTGATGTAATCCTTTTTCAAGAAAAAGGCCGTTGGAGAAGAAAGAGTTTGTTATTTAATATAAGCTGTAGAAGATCAGAGAAGATTACAGTCATCTCTGAGAACGATAATGGCATTAAATTTCATTGCGATGTCTCTCGGACTAATCAACTTATCAGAGGCAGTGTTTAATGATTAATATTGGATGGTGACCTAGATTTATTAAGAAGATTTCTGAAATATTATCAGATGCAGAGAAGTCCCCTCAAGAACCTCATCAACATCATCATCTTCAAGCATTGCCAAAAACTGACAACTTAGCCATAAATGTCCCTGAAATAGGCTCACTCCCATAACGTTGTACAGTACCTTAATATATATATTGGCTCCTGTCTCACAATTATAGCCTAATCTATCACCCTATACAGTCCACTCTCAAACAAAAAAAAGTCCGTGACGCAGGGGCTGCGTAAACTAAGCAGATTTCCCACGTGAAGTTATACAATAGAGAAATTTCACGAGAGCCGAACAGTTATGGAAACGGTAGTAGTAACTAGTAGTAAATAGTAGAAACTCACGACTAGACCCGAAGTTAACCGGTCTCGACCGTTACAATTAATAAAAATGTAAATATCTCGGTTAATGTTCAAGATAGAGAATACATGCACATAACAATATTTATAATAAATTTAATTTGCAATAAGATTGATTCAATACAATTTTTCCGACGTATTGTAACGGAGATATTTCGAATATCCTCCCCTCAAAACCCTACTCCCCTGGTCCAATTTCACCCGTTAGCGAACTTGATCTTTCTTTTTACATAAAGCGACTAAATATCGAGTTTGGTAACGATGAAACAATAAATGCGACCGCTAGGGTGGTAACAGACAAATATATATATACAGTTTTGAACGGACCTCATTTTCATGGAAAGCCTCATCGACCCCGAAGATAGTAAATAAATTTAATAGCTTAGAACCTCAATTTAACTCGAAGCCTCTAGGGTGTCAGCAATCACAACCCGTCAGTGAAAAAGGCAAGGTGCTTTTTTAATAAAGTTTCAGTTGATAAAGTATTAAATTTGTAATCACTTTACCGGTCAGGTTTCGCGATTAATGCTAGAGAATTTCACTTTGTTAATTCCTTCAATCTCACCCTACCCACACTCTTCCTTCAACCCAAAACTTCCACACAAGTTGTAAAAGGAAGTATGCTGAAAGAATTTCTAAGTTGCCGAAGCCATTAGCTCAAGAAAGTTCGAGCGTTAAAGATAAATTGACTTACTGAATACTTTCTAGAATTCATTATGCTTTTGTTTCTATCATTGCGATAACACGCTTAAAATGAAGTTACCTTAGTTCTTCTCTAACTACCGATTAATTACACTACAAATAGTTAACTTTGAAAGGATTTCTTTTAAGCTTAGGTAATGGAGTTCGTGTGTTGAATAAAATGATAATAATGTAAAGCGGTGAATCTGCATTGGGCCTTGGGTCTACCACTATTGAGTAAAACCCAAGGAAAATTTAACATGACAAAGACTGACGTTCATTCGATATCAATGTTTTAGCATAGTTAGAAGATTATTGGTTTAAGTCTTAATTGGCACTTTCACGTAGAAATGATTTTCATGTTTATTTCCTTTTTTTTTTTTTCACTAATTGCCGATTAATTTGGTTACTTAATTTGGGAACTCTCCCTGTGAGGACCTTTTCTCATGTATTTGTAGCAGTTAGAGAGTTGAAGATCCTGAAGATATTGTAGACTAATGGACTTGAATGGTAAAGCGGATATCAAACGAGCTGTCCCTGAACTGGTGGATGGACAATTTGAATACACTGTTAGTATGATATAGTGACGATATGATAGTGATAAACTCATTAAATAAAATCCTTAGGCCCTCCCTAATTATAATCCGGGCTAATTTCCCTGGATTGGAGCAATCCTGATGTAATCTTTAATTTGGTCACACAAGTCAGATCAATAGCTAATCACTATGGCTGCGGAAAGGAGTTTACTGAAGTTTTTTAGAACAGAATATTGAAACACAAAAATGAAATTTTAGAAAACTTAAAAAAACACGACCTTTCAATTGATATCCACCGAGCTAGAAATTCCAAAAGTAACCCCATCTACAGAACTATATCCAGCTTTAATATATCCAGCCCGGAGAACTACCTGACATTTAAGACAAACATACAAAAGCTAAGATCTGTTAGCCAATTATCAAGCTCAGAATTCACCAAACTTCAATCACGAAACAAAACTTTCTCATTCAAAGCTCAGGAACCTTCCACTTTTTGTAATCAGTTCATCCCTAATAACATGTCACACGTACTTCTCTACTGTGAGAAGATCATCGAAGACAGAAATAAATATCTACAAACACTTTCCTCAGCAGTCAGTGATGTACATAAAATTAAAGAGATACTTAGTAGCGATAGCCTCGAAAAACTACACAAGATTTACTGCTTTATCACGTCAGCATGCAATACTCTGGAATCTATAAGTGTTGATGGACCACACTCCAGTTGGAATGTTTTTAGTTATCTTTTATGTACTATATTTTACTATTTACACTATATTGCTTTTTTTTTCTTTATTGTCATATTATTGTTGATCTCAAGAAGTTCGATTTAATTATTTATTTAAAAAGACAGAATTGGTATTTGTTTATTTAATTTGTACAAGATGTAAATCTTTAACAAATAAATATATTTATTCTATTCCTTAGTTGCACTCTGGCTAGAAAAGGTTGGTAACCTGTAGATAATCCCTCCCAATTAGCCTAGCAGCATAAACTGCGTAATAAACAAAAAAAAAGAATAAAGTATGATATATTGAAGTTTTTATGTACCAACTATAAAATTAATATTACTACTTACTCTCTGGCACTTTATACCATTATATGCTGGAAAAACAACATTGGAATCATTCATTATCCACATCAATTTCTCCCAACTTATTTTTTCCTTTTTAATTTCTATAGTTCAATGGATTGGTATGAAATAAATGGTTGCCAAAGGTAAAAAATGTAGTCAAAATAACCTCCTGTCCTGTTATTTTTAGGAAACTTATTTACTACCTATAATGCCCTTATTAACAAGAGCACACTCAGTTTTGTTGGATAACAGAATTATTGTAATTCTACCTACCTTAAAACATACACAAAAAATATTTAACTTTCGTTTATGCTTATATCTATTTATCACATCCCCATGGATGAGTGTTGGAAAACTGGAAGAAATGTTAAACTTGTGAGTTTTCAGATTTTTTAACAAACTTCAGATAAAATAAAAAGAAAAAAAAGAGTTTACTTTACTGATGTCTACAACTCTATAGAAACAAAAGACTCGATGACAACAAGGAAAATGTTCTCCAGCTCCTGGAATCAGTCGAAGTTTCAGGCTGGAATACCTCACTCAAAGTTCAATTCCTTCATTTACTCTCTAGAGCTTATTTGCTCCTGATTAATGGTGTCTTATCAAACAGGTACGAGGGAAGATTGCACAAAGCTGTAGGTTATATGGATAAAGCGTGCTCCTCAAATTGACCCAGCTTATGCAAGTAAGTGGATTTTTGTTGGTCAATTGCTCACCTGCCTTCAGCTACATTACATAAATTTATTTTTATTATTCTGATTAAACTTCAATTTCTCAATTTTAGATTGGAATGTTTAAAATCCTTTTTGAACGTTCAAGTAGAGCGCTGGTTGTAATATTCAAAAACAAAAATGGGAGATTGAAATGGATGCATTTCATATGTTTGGTAAACAAAAATACCTTTCTTGACTGTTTTAAGGCGATAGTTTATCTAAAGGCAGTCCTAACGCCTTCTCAGATGTTTGAGCTATTTGATTTCTAAAATTTCAAATATGATTTTAGAGGCAATTGTACATAACATTGATGGGCCTTTAATCTCTTGCAAATAATATACATTAATTTAATTAGCTCCTTCTAATGCTAAACAAAGTTAACACACGAAAATGGAAGGATAAGAAAAAAAAAATGGCATTTTCGAGCGTGAAATGGTCAAATAATATATTTGCTAATGTTCCAATAAAATCTACCAAATGTCAGCCATGAAGAAATCTGCTTAGTTTATCCCAGGAGCTCGTGTGATACACTACTAATCTCATCTCACCATATATTCAATATTTTAACAAGATTGGTTTTATAAAACTTATCGATGCGACTCATAATAAAGGAAATATTTTGAAATTCCAAAGCCCCCTCACTTTTAACACCCTTCTCCCTATTCCTGGCCCGATTTCAGCCATTAAGGGATATGGACATTATAGTTGAAGTAAACGGTTAAATATGGAGTATCGTATAGATCAATTATTGAAATTAAAAAAACGAGTCTGAATGATACAGAAGTTTGTATATGGTCATTTTAGGACATACCGTGTTTAACTGATTTCCCTTAAGGACTATTGAGTTTGTATTCATGACGCGACTTTCGCAAAATTTCCATCGATCCTACCTATTAGATGGCAAAAATGAGGTCCGTCCAAAATGAAATATATATATAAAAAAACCTAATGCTCTACCGACTGTAAATATATATATATATATATATATATATATATATATATATATATATATATATTTGTCTGTTAACGCTCTAGTGATGGCAATTTTTGTTTGATCGTTACCAAACTCGATATTCGAACGTTTAATGTAAAACTAAAGATCAAGGTTGTTGATGGCAAAAATTGAGCAAATGGAAGGGGGTGGGTTAGAGGGACTACTATAAGTCTGATCGAAAAAATGTATAGAACTAATCTTATAGTAAATATAGTGGTCTATAAATAATGGTCTTTAACATTCGAATTAATCGAGATATTTGGATTTTATAGTTTTCGGCTTTCGGCAAACCCCCACTCCTACTCATGTCATATTAATAATAAGCTGTTATATCATGAACAACCTTATTCCAAGGTTAAATACCGAATATTTTGTAATTGAACATTTACTTTGTGAGATATGTGCAAACACGTGATGTTGACCCCTCCCCCCGTCTTCATTTGTTTTTGGATTACTAAAATTTGAGTGAGTAAGATAAAAATTATTCCGATTCATTATAAATTACTACACTAGTTAGAGTAAATAGTTTTCAATTAAATTTATATGTTATATTCATATATATATTTCAGTAATTGTTTCTTTTTCCAGACTAGAATGTTTCTATCTATCTATTCATCTCCAAGAGGTTGGGTGGCCTCTTTGTTTTCAATTCAAACGCTTTCCGTTGAGAGGTTTTTACAATTGACTGAAATATTTCTCATTACTGTTTGTATTTATTCACTTAACATTCACGGTGGTGTTAAGTGTTGTATGTTGATTTGTCTATTTTAAACCTTCACGAGCCCCTAATTGACGAATTTTTTTAGTTTTCAGTCTTTTGTAAGTGCCCACTCGATGCGATTTTCACATAGAGTACCTGAGGCACTACCACCTCCTGTCCAGCTATATGTTCCAAATCTTGTTTACATAGGCTTCTCATAACAGTAGGAGATAAAATTGATGTCCAATCCCACACATGGAAAATCAGCTTATCATACCCTGATTCTGCGGGAGGGACTTATTTTCTCATCTACTAGGAAGTGTTGTTGACATTTGATAATTTGTTCAGAAATTACAGCATGATTAGAAGTTCAATTTCAATTTATGCTATGCAGGTTAATGTTAACTAGGTATTCCCGATGACTAGAATTCCTGTAACTAGTTTAACTAACTCAGGTTGTAATAAGTCAATTGGAAATCATCGGAGAACTGCCACTGATCGATATCATAGTCATATATCTCCTGGAGCAGTAGTTTAATGGAGAAGAGGTGGTCTGTGGTCGGCAACAGGCATACCACTATGCTCTATTATTCTCTAGAGTGTTTTCAATATGTAAGGGAATCCGTTTTCAATATTAAGCCAATCCCCATTGTAATGGGATTTTCTTCCTCTGCCATGTATTCCACTATCAATTGATAAACCACTTCTCAGATCCGGGCTCTCATATATTGTGTATTCTATTTTAGGTGTTTCGAACAACTCTTCTCCAGCCCAGACTTGCCGAAATAATGTTCCTCGATAATTAAAAAGTCCGTCAAGCAGGGGCTGCGTTAACTGAGCAGATTTTCTACGTGCGCCACGTATTTGCATTATCTCAAAACTTAAAAGTCCATTGAGAACAATATTTGCTATTTAAGGTTCAACTAAAGTGCTTCATAACATAATAGAATATTGTTAATATGAAATAAGTACGAATGGGGCTTTACTGAAGACCGAAAACTAAAACATGCAAATATCTCAGTTAATAATCAAGATTTTTTTTTCTTTTTTTTTTCGATCTGACGCACAAAAACGGAGATATTAAGAATTTTCGAAATTCTCTACCTCTAGAACCCCCCTCCCCCTGGTTCGATTTCAACCGTTAACGAACTTGATCTTTCTTTTTGTACAAAATGATTAGATATCAAGTTTGGAAACGATAAGGCAAAAATTGCGACCGCTAGAGCGGCAACAGACACACACACACACACACACACACACACACACACACACACACACACACACACACATACATATATATATATATATATATATATATATATATATATATATATATATATATATATATACAAACAGACAGTTTTGAACGGACCTCATTTTCGTCGTCTCCTGGGTAGGATCGATGGATATTTGAAGAAAAAGGCCAAAAATCGCTTCATGAGTACGTCCTCAATAGCTGATTTCCCTTAATGGAAATCTGCTAAAATTTTAAGTGTTTGATATTTATATGGTGTCGTTGTTGTTTTATGAGGTTTGTCAATGTCGATGAAAGAAGTTTTAGTCTATGCCAATATTTCGAGAATTTTATTCTCTCTTCTCCAGGGCTATAAAATAAGTACTACATTATATATATTGCACATTGTTATTTAACTACAGTGTAACAGAGTAGTTTTTATGCGTACTTACCAATACTAGAATTACTTAACATTCGATATTGCACTTGTGGTTACATAAACAACACTGGTTCTTTATGTACATAATATAATAGCTTTGGTAGAATATATTAATAGTTTTAATACAATATGATAATAGTTGTTAGATTATATAATAAGAATTGTAATATAATATAATAGCTGTAATATAATAGTCATAATAAAGGGTGTATCGCAAGTAGTTGACAATCCTTAAAACGGTAAAACTACACCAAAAATCTAGTTAAACACCACCAACCGCAGGTTTCTATCTCATTCCGTTCCGGATATATGCCGTTCTAAATGTTATTTCGCAAAAAAAACAATGTTTTTTGTAGGAAACCCCTAATTTTCTCTATTTTTACACATTTTTTTACATATTTGAAATCAGCATTAGATGTACTTTAAGGCTTGTGCACTTTTAATGTCCACAAGTAACTTTTTCACACAGCAATTACAGATCAAAAAATAGAAATTTAAAAAAAGTCTAGTTAGCGACAATGATTCGAGGATCTATACTCTTGCAAAAAAAATCCTACAAACTGCCGAATCTAAAAATGTAGTAAAATTTAATTAACTTTCCAACGGTGTACTCAGAACTGCAATTATCTTTCAAGTTCATAATATAATTGGAATTGGAGTGGAAAATCTAACTAATAAATATAGTTATTTATTATACAAGTGACGAAAGTAGATCATTTTACAACTCGAGTGAAACGTTTACCCACACGAGCGAAACGAGTTTGGTAATTTCACGAGAGTTGTAAATTCTACTTTCGTCACGAGTGTAATATTAAATTTGTTCTGTAATCGTGTAATACATGATCAGATCTAACCAGAATATGAACAAAATTAGGATGTTGTGAAGATTATGGTATGTTGTTGGTAGGTTATAAGCATGGTTGTGAAAGGTTATAAGTATAGTTATAAAACAAGTAGTGATGATTGTGAAGTAGTGCAGTTATAAACAAGTGCAGGTTATAAACAAGGAAGGCAATTATTATTATATTTTAAAATTAATTTAATTATAATTAATTTTAAAATATATTGATTATGTCCACCAATAATTCATTCACATTTCAATTTATTTTGTTAAAATAAATTATTACAATGTTAAGAAACATTTAAAACCATTTAATTTCCAACTTCAAATTATTTTTTAATTTATACTTATTACTAATTAAGAAGGCAATTCACTTCTTCACTCTATTGCAAAATGTTTCACTTTCTTCACTCATTTCAGTTTAGTAATGTTACCATTATTCAACTATTACAGAAAAAATCTTTTATTTTAATTTATTATGAATTAGTCACCGCGTGCATCACATGGTTATTTTTTTATCAATCCCAAAAAAGATTCCCTCGTTCCAATAAATTTAAGAAAGAGCATATGCAGATAAATATCCCTTTGAAGCAGTGACAAAATCCGGTCGGGTCATCAATCAAATGCCATGAAAGAGGATTGAGGGTTCTGGATGTGCCTAGAAGCTTAGGGACGTTCTTTTATATTGGCCATTTTCATAATGTACACAATAGGAAAATATATGTGAGTATTATTCCATGATTTACGGGTTGACGATAAGAAAATACAATAAAAGGGAACAAACACCTAGCCTGAGGGCTCTCTTTTATTTTATTTTTCGTCCATTTTGATTGATTATTATATTTTCCCTTTTTTTTCGGTCTCTCTCCTGTTCTCCTGATGTTGATGGCTTTCCGAAATTCCTGTGTTATTGATCCCATATTTACATTGCCTTTTATTTTGTACAACACGATAGGCTTTTACGTTTTTGAAGCTGAATTTAAGCTCGGTTCAACCCACAATTATTCTATCTCTTAATTAAATGATATTTTGTCGTGCAATATGGTCAAAAAAAGAGAAAGAAATCCATATGGATGAGAGTATTAATTTTTCACCGCTTGAGAGCATTTATAACTGCCTTTATTAAAGCTAAAGAGTTGATACATCTTAGGAAAAGGGAAAGTATACAGTGCGTATAAAAATTAATTTTACTTATGCCCACAGGTATTTAATTGTTCTTATTCCAATTATATTGTGTAACGTAGAAGAAAAGCCAAAAATAAATCATACAAATATTTACTCATCCTACAAATACAAAAATAACTATACTTAAACAGTATATTTACACAATATTCGCTGAACAATGTATAACAACTTCGGATTAGGTGGGGATCTTCGAGTAATATCCCACAGGAATGTACACATCTTCTCTGCCTACTATTCAACGTCATAATAACACAGATGAATTTTCTTACTGAATATCTACATAGATTCAAGATGCAAATAACAATTCTACCGTGTTAGAAGATTTCCCTTAAGGGAAATCAGCTATTGAGGTCGTACTCACGACGCGATTTTCGAAAAATGTCCCAGGAGATGACGAAAATTAGGTCCGTTCAAAATTCTCTCTCTCTCTCTCTCTCTCTCTCTATATATATATATATATATATATATATATATATATATATATATATATATATATATATATATATATTAACGCTCTAGCGGTCAAAATTTTTGTTTGATCGTTACCAAACTCGATATTTAAACATATAAAAAGACATACCAAAGACAGATCAAGTTCGTTAATGGCTGAAATCAGACCAGTGGGAGGGGGGGGGTTAGAGGCGGGGATTTTCGAAATTTTGAACTATCGGACCAGAAAGTTGTATAGAACTAATCGTATTGCAAATTAAATGCACTATAAATATTGGTATATATTTTTATTCTTATATGATATCTTGAATATTAACCGAAATATTTGCATTTTTCAGTTTTCAGCCTTCAGCAAACCCCCACTTCTACTCATGTTACATAAACAATGCTCTGTTATGTAATAAACCACATTATTCGAAGCTTAAATACCATAAATTGTTTTTAAGAGACCTTTATTATACGGGATAAATGCCCCCTCCTTTCTTAAGTTCTTAAATTATTAAAATTTGATTGATTGGGATAAAAATTATTCTGATCCATTATAAATTATAGTACTAGATATAGTAAATATTTTTCAATAAAATTAATATGTGATTCTGTGATATATTTCCGTAATAGTTTTTCTTTCTTGTGAGAAGTTGGGACACCTGTTTCTATACGTTTCATGTGCTTCCCGTCTGGAGGTTTCTTATTATCGTTTGTATTTATTCACTTGATGTTGACGGTGCTATTGTGTTACCAGTATGTAGATTTATCTGTTGTTAAACATCACGAGGGAAATCTGCTTATTTTACGCAGCCCCTGCGTGACGGACATTATTTAAGCATGCTACAAAGTACGAAATGGTACTGATGGCTATCAAAACTTCGGGTCCTAAGTAAATTTCACTCTTCCTGAAGTCTTTAAAAAAAGCCTTAGATTTCATATTGTTACGTTTATTACAAAATCAGTAATAAACGTTGTTTATTAGAGTTCTTTTGGATTGCAAAATTAAACACACACACAAGCTTCAGAGTTTTTATCACTGCACAATTTATTTAACAATGTACTACACAACTAAGTCGCACTGTTGCACTGAACGCACTGATGATCACTTGAAGACAGCTGAGAACAAAACTAACTAAACTAGCGGCAACCGGATTCTTTTATAGCTTGTCGGAAAACATTCAACAAAAGGGAATCGTCTGGACTCTTCGAGATCTGGACTGGTATTGCCTAGGACGAGCGGGACCATATGGCGGCACCCTTTGATCTCCTATGTACTTCCCAAATACGTGATTATCTCTGTTTAATTTTTCATGTATTTAATTTTCGCAACTATATCATTTGAAATTGACTACCTTGTTTAAGATATAACATCTTTCCTCCTCTTCCTTCTCCAGAGTTCTACGTCACCATCCCACTTTGGCCTATTATATGGCTCAGGAAACTTAAGTCCAAACCTTTCAAACTTCGATCTGTACAATAGGACTAGTACAATAATGAAATTTGTTGATTTTGAGTTTACCATAACTGGAAATTACTATGGTGGGAAGGGAAGCAATTTACAAACGTGTATTCCCTCTCTAATTCTCGAAGGGACTCGGAGAGCTGCTGGACTGGATGCGGGGAATCAGCAGGCAGATGATTGGGCAAAATCAACATTTGAGCAGGGCGATATTAGCTAATCGATATGGCAAGCGGGACCCAAATGGAAGTGTCATCGTTGGTCGAAGCGTTTAGACGTTGAGGTGAATTGGGGATTGTGAGAGAGCTCTCCATGCAAAGCCCCGCTTCAACAGCTCTGTTTACCTTCGATGCACGTGTGCACGACACAATGTTCATTTGCTCAAATCATTTTCTCTCACACAGTTCAATTTCTTTCTTAATCCAACTATTAAAGACATTTTAAAACTTAAAAGTCCATCAAGCAGGGGAAGCGCAACATAAGCAGATTTCCCAAGAGCTATTATATCATGCGCTGATGATTTCAATGCACCATCTATTCTCCAATATTTAGGGAGTTATCAAAGCAGTAAGTGAGGCCAACCTTAGTCCAGAAACTCTAGGCAGTTAGAACCTGTGCTATGAAGTAAAAAAAAAAAAATTTGATCTTCTGCCATAGTTTAGTATAAAAAAAAGAATTCTTCTTTCTTAAGAGTTCAAAATACGCAAAACGTAATTTTCATGTTCAATTGAGTATGTGCTGAGCATAAAAGGCTACATAAATTTGATTGACTGAGATAAAAATTATTCTGATTCATTATAAATTACAGTACTAGATATAGTAAATAGTTTTCAATAAAATTAATATTTTATATTCTGATATATAACAGTAATTATTTTTCTTTCCGGTGAGAGTCAGGTTGGCAGGCCTGTTTATTTACATTTCAGACGCCATTTTCTGCCATAGTTTAGTATAAAACAAAATTCTTCTTTCTTAAGTATGTAGTTCAAAATACGCAATACGTATTTTTCATGTGTAATTGATATGTGCTGAGCATAAAAGAAAAGTTTAATATTTGGAAAACTAGATGATCAAATTAAAAGTGATTTCCTCATGAACACTCAATAAATGAACTAAATATAGGAGATAATATATTTTTTGCAAAATGAACTCACGAGTTTCAATAGCTCAGAGGTTTTCTGGTAATTATGCTCAATATGGGAGAAAATAGGTTTGGACACAACTGGTGAGGTCATAAATATTTGAATGTGTCTCGAATAATAATAGTAAAATGAAAACAATACTTTAAGCTTCGAATGAGTCGTTTCATAATATATCAGCTTATTGTTATTATGACATGAGTAAGAGGGTTTACTCAAGTATGAATTCTAAGAAATGGAAATATCTCTGTTAATACTCGAGATACAGAACAGATATATTCGACAGAACATCATTCATGAGAGCTTAAATGTGCAACAAACAAAATTGGTTAAAACCTCATAATAACGGGCATTTGTAAAATTTTCAAATACTCCTCCCGCCCTAAAGCCCCTATTCCCCTTGTATGATTTCAGTCATTAACGAACTTGATCTTTCGTTTCCACGAAACTAAAGAAACAAAACTAACTCGATTGATATTCGTGTTAGAGAAAACATTTATAGAACATTAAAATTCCAACAACACCGACTATATAAACTTTCTCGATCCAACTCATAGTTAAAGAGATGTGTCGAATTTTCAGTATTCGCAAGTATAACAAATCGAAACTTTCACTAACCAAATGAAATAGGCAAGGGATGCCTTTATTCTAAGGTAGCCCCTTATGTTAGGTGCAGAACTTAACATTCAAAAATATAATAATGTTTTAAAAAAATGTTTGCCTTTTTTAAAATGGTACAAAATGGGTAAATATTTCTTTGATATTACATTTAAAACCATTTTATGGATTAAAAGAAGAAACTCATGAACTAAGTAATTAAAGAAACGGAGTTTAATTAGGTATACTCTTGATATTTTATTACGTTATTATGTTATACCAGTGGTCGGCCAAGTTGCGGCTCCAGACCCGCGTGAGGCTCTTTGGTTCCTTAAGTGCGGCTCTGACCTCGTTTTGCTGTTCTTTTCCCTTTTCGGCTCTGCGTATTAAGGCGAACAATCGTTTTGAAGCATGAAAATTAATAAGAGTAAACTTAGAATTCGTCTTATTGATGAACACTTGGAATTTGACATCTTTTAGCAGATTTCCCTTAAGGGAAATCAGCTATTGAGGTCGTACTCATGACGCGATTTTCGAAATTTTTCTTCAAACATCCATCGACCCTACCCAGTAGATGACGAAAATGACGTCCGTTCAAAACTGTATGTATGTATGTATATATATATATATACTAGGTTGTTACAAAAGTCCTTGTTCACAAAATTAATTTTATTCAAATGTGAGTAAAAAATTCACAAATCAAATTTATTCTTCAAAATACAGGCCATCATTTTCAACTACTTTAACCCATCTTTCAGCCAAAAGTTGTATTTGATGTTGATACCACTCTGCAGTTTTCGAGGCAAAGAACTCATCGCATCCAGATTTGACATCATCGAAGTTTTCGAAGCGCCGACCTTTCAAAAAATGCGCCATTGACCTGAAAAGTCCATAGTCAGACGGTGCGACGTCTGGGCTGTAAGGAGGGTGGGGCAAGACGCTAATCCCGTTCATTTCTGAAAATGTTTCTTTAACTAATCGTGAGCGATGAGCAGGGGCGTTGTCTTGCTGAAATAACGCTTGATTCCTATTAATCAAAGCGGGGTATTTCACTTTTAAAACTTCATATACCCTATCGAGCTGTTCACAGTATAGCTCAGCATTGATAGCCCTGCCCTCTGGAACCAGCTCCAAGTGCAAAATGCCTTCATAATTCCACCAAACACAAAGCATAATCTTTTTTCCGAATCGATCTTGGCGTACCTCTGCTTGAGCCGCTTCGCCTTGCTGAACCCACTGTTTGCGGTTGGTAGGGTTTTTAAAATACCCATTTTTCCGTGTTTCGATGCACCACACTTTCCCCTTCCACTGCACAAATTTCCTCGGCTGAGGCCTTTGCACTAAAACCTTTTTTCCAATAATGCCTAAGAAGGCCGCGGATGACAAATTTTTCTTCCGACATTTCTAGTGAAATTTAATAAACTGAATGAAAGGCAGGGACAGTTGGCGTACATAAATAATTAGAGGATTAGTTAATGTAAACATTGTCATAAGAATTGTATTCGTCAGAGATGAAATAAGGATTGAATTAGAGACCTCAATGTAAACAACTTGATATGCACAAGGACTTTTGTAACAACCTAGTATATATATTTGTCTGTTACCGCTCTGGCGATCGCAATTTTTGTTTGATCGTTACCAAACTCGATATTTAGTCGTTTTATATAAAAAGACAGATCAAGTTCGTTAATGGCTGAAATCGGATCAGGGAGAGGGGGGGGGTTTAGAGGGAGAATTTTGAAAATTCGAAATATCTCCGTTACTATAAGTCGGATCGAAAAAGTGCATATAATAAATCTTATTGAAAATTATATGTTCTATAAATATTGTTATGCACATTTATTCCTTATATTGAATATTAACTGAGATATTTGCATTTTTCAGTTTTCAGCTTTCAGTAAACCCCCACTTCTACTCGTGTTACGTAAACAATAGTCTGTTATATAATAAACCACATTATTCGAAGCTTAAATACCAAATGTTGTTATCAAGAGACCTTTATTATACGGGATACATGCAAATATGTTCTTGTGAAACCCCCCACCCCCCGTTTTAAATTCTTGGACTACTAAAATTTAATTGATTGAGATTAAATTTATTCTGATTCATTATAAGTAACACTACTAGATATAGTAAATAGTTTTCAATAAAATTAATATGTTATATTCTGATATGTTTCAGTTATTGGAAAGAAAAACAATAACTGAAAGCCGTTGGCAGACCTGTTTGTTTATATTTGTGACGCTTCCCACCTGGAGGGGAAAGGTCTCTTATTACCGCATTTATTCGACTAATATTCACGGTGGTGTTGTGTTAGCAGTATGCAGGTTTATATATTATTCAAATTCACGTGTGAAATCTGCTTAGTTTACGCAGCCCCTGCGTGACGAACTTTTTGCTGTTCTTTTTGGCTCTACATATATATGCAAACAATCTTTCTCAAAAATTAACATTATCAAGAGTAAACTGAGAAGTCGTATTATTGATGAGAACTTGGAATTGGACGTCTTTTTTTCTCTCCAAGCACACAATATTCTTCACTTCCAACAACACTGCTGAGAAAAAGAACTTGGAATCATGCCTATAATTAAAATCACCAACATACAAACTTGACTTACTCAAACTTTCCAAGGAGACGCAAGCACATTGTTCGCATTAATACATATTTATTAAGTTTGAAATTTAGTTTTATTTAGTGTACTATTTATTTAGTGTAATAAAAGTTTCCTAAACAAGCAGATTTGGCTCCCAGTTTTTTTTTAAATTGCTGTAATGTTTATATTTGGCTCTTTGGCTAAATGTTTGCCGACCACTGTGTTATGCTTTGTTATATTAGCTATGAGATATTCTAAAAAAAATATTGTCACTAAGGGAAATTCAATTGGTGAAAAAATTACCAAATTTGACCTCCATCTATCCAGTATATTGCAGTTTTAGTTTATGGATTTTTTTAAGAGTACTCAATTCCATACCGAGTGTTGTATGGAGGTTATCGGCCAAATTTTTATTTTAGCTTCAAAAAATCGGACCAAAAACTGATAGTAGAAGGAATTCTGAAGGAATACTACAGGAACTGATCGTGTAAATTATTACTAACTCCAACCAAATTAAAACCAACCGCAATAACCCATCGAGAACTAAGCCACAATATACCATCAAGATATACCTTAATAGCAAGGGAAGGTTTGACGAGACCTCGTTTAACACAATAACATTAGCTAAAAGTAAATGTATTGGATTTTACATTATCGAAAACTTTGTAATAGCAGAACTTCTTGTTGTTTACCTCCATCCATCAATGTTCACGCCCTCACTGATAGATGATTTCTAGCAGAATTTCCTTAAGCGAAATCTATTGAGGTTCTACTGATGTTTGGATTTTAAAATCGTGTCTTTTTATATATATATATATATATATATATATATATATATATATATATATAAATGTTCCAGCGGCAGCAATTATTTTTTTTATCATTACTAAACCCTATAGTTAAAAGTTTCGTATAAAACGAAAGATTGCAAATATTTCCATTCGTATCAGCTGGATAAAACATATTTTTAAATTATTAATTAAACACGAACATTAAGGGTGTCATTTGTATGTACTCCTATACATTTATTTTTTCTCCCCATAGTAACCCTATTATTATAGTTATTTATTTGAATACATGTTCCATTGTCACATGACATATTACATGTATGATTCTGTTTAAATACATTTTTATTATACAATATACATTCGTTAATCAACTATCTACTCTAATATAATATAAAAATATAACAATAATAAAATAAAATATTAAAATAAGTAAGATAATTAAAAATAAAATATTTAAATAAGTAAGATAATTAAAAATAAAATTAATACATGAAATGAATTAAAATAAGAACACAAAAACAAAAAAAAAAAACAAATCAATTAAACTCAACCGATGTTTAATTTGAGAGTCTATGTAAGGTAAATATATTAAATTATAATTCCCATTCCTCACAATCAACTTTACATTCTAATGTATTTTTGCTACATCCATATCTATACTTTTGATAAACTTTATAAGTTCTTTATTATATTTGTTGCATATAATATGAGGTGGTTCTGGCCAATTTACTTCTTTTAAAATTATGTTAATTATTAAATTTGATTTATCAAAATATACTGTAGTATTTGTTTTGGGCTATTAATTTAGCTCTTTTTCAAAGGATTGTCAAACATTTTTTTTATTTAAGGATGTCATGTATTGTGCCTGGAAACTCGAACAAAAGCCTACATATTTATTTTTTAATTGGATACAGGAGGGTTTGAAGAAAAATTTCAAAAAAGTTCAGAACTAAAATCATATACTACAATATTGTCTACTAGTTGTTTTTTTGAAGTATTGTAAAACATTTTATTAAGTTCGATCATATGTCGAATTTCCAAAAATCTTCCCTCTAAACCCCCCTCCCCCTCCCACTGCTTCGATTTCAGCCATTAACGAAATTGATATTTCTTTTTACATAAAACTAATAAATACCGAGTTTGGAAACGATAAAATAAAAATCGCGACCGCTAGAGCGTTACCAGACATATATGTGTATATGCAGTTTTAAACGGAACTCATTTTCGTCATCTCCTGGGTAGGATCGATGGACATTTGGGGAAATTTTCAGAAAGTCGCGTCATGTGAACAACCTCAATAGGTGATTCCCCTTAAGAGAAATCTGCTAAAATTACTTACTCAAAATTAGTGTTGAGGATGGTTTTTAGAAAGTAATAAATATTTCTTTTGGGGTATGTTTTCAGAATTCGAATTTTATATTAAATGCAAACACTTATATAAACTCAAATAAATATAAATACAAAAGGAAATAAACAAATATTAAAACAAATTTATATCACGTGTGAATTTAAAAAACGTGTGAATATTAAATGCCTACCTAAAAATAATTAAAGAGAGTAAGAAACAATTATAAAAGGTAATTTAAATTATACACGTCACTACAAATTATTATGTAAATTCATGTTTATTCAAGCGCCGTATTTCTTTTAAAACGTTTTTGCTCTGTTTTTCGCTTTCCGAGAATGGGTCTTTTGGTGCAAATGAATAAGGTTTTTTTTTTCTTTTTTCCAAAATAATAAAAACCTCCGCCTTCTCTGTAAATATTGTTCCATTAATAAATCTAGTGGCTTTGTTGGTGCTTTTTTTACTCTCTGTATCTTTGAGGTTGAAGCAAAATTATAAACGAGGGCCGATGAACCGAAAAATCGTCCTTTGTGCCGCTACTGAAATGAAATAACGGCTCCCTCTGAAATTTCTTTGGGCCGTGAAATATTTACTGCAATTCCCGAACAATCTAATTTATAATTACAAAAAGATTCTTAAAAAACCTGTTGTTCGGTCATAAAGTTTTTTTCACGCGATGAATTTTTATTATATTTGGTATTTTAATTAACCTTTTTTATTATACCTGAGCATTAATTCATGTTTCTCTCCCACTAATCTTACACTTTAAGTATTTATAGAAAAAACTCCATCAATTTGAGCTGACCACAGACTTCAGAAGTTTTTAATGCGCAATCATTTGTATATGTTGAGGAATTACAGGATGGTTCCATAAGTTTGTTCGGTTTCTGGAGGGTGAAATGAATCAATTTTTTTAAACAAACAATCAGGAGCAAGATTTGGTGAATACGGTGGGTGAGGCCAAACATTCCAGACAAGCTGCCTTAATTTTTTCTGTGAGATTATTGCGGAGTTGGGTCTATCGTTGTTATGGTGAAAAACCACGCCTTTGCAATTGGTCAGTTCTGATCGTTTCTGTTGGAATGATTGGTCCAATTATTTAGCTGCACGCACTAGACTTTATAGCTCGAATCTGTCGTTTTTCCTTGAGGAAGTACCTCGTAAGATAGTACACCATGATAATCCCAACATATGGAATTTTTCGGATGTATGCCGGCTTTCGGGGTAGCACCCCCACCAGTTGTCCCGGATCTCCTACGCACTTTATTAGCAGATTTCCCTTAAGGGAAATCAGCTATTGAGGATGTACTCATGACGCGATTTTCGAAATTTTTCTTCAAATGTCCATCGATCCTACCCAGGAGATGACGAAAATGGGGTCCGTTCAAAACTGTATATATATATATATATATATATATATATATATATATATATATATATATATATATATTTGTCTGTTACCGCTCTAGCGGTCGCAATTATTATTTAATCGTTACCAAACTCGATATTTAGTCGTTTCGTGTAAAAAGAAAGATCAAGTTCGTTAACGGCTGAAATCGGACCAGTGGGAGGGGGGGGGGTTTAGAGGGGAGGTTTTTTGAAAATTCGAAATATCTCCCTTACCATACGTCGGATCAAAAAATTGTATAGAACCAATCTTATTGCAAATTAAATTTACTATAAGTATTGTTCTATACATTTATTCTCTATCTTCAATATTAACCGAGATATTTGCATTTTTATTAAATGTGGGCCGATAACGAACGTTTCAGCCCAAAAGCTAGTTCGGCCCTGACTGTTCGGCTATCGTATAGAGATTTCTCTATTGAATAACTTCATGTGGGAAATCTGCTTAGTTTTTTTTATTAGGAATCCATTTTTTATCACCCGTCACTTATCGCTTGCCGGTCATGCCGGTTCAAGAGAGAGTTACAGATTGATATCCGGTTTTTTCAGTAATATTGTGTGGCACCCAAACATCAAGGTGGGACACGTAGCCGAGCTGTTTTAAATGCTTATGAACGCTCACTAAAGCTATTCCTATTATTTCCACAATTGCTCGTACCTGTAGCAACAGATTTGGCTAGATTAGTACCTTGATATCACTCGAATCAACCTCTGTTGGCTGACCGCTGCAGGGTGAATCATCCAAATTTGTATCTCCAGAATGAAATCTGGCAAACCATTTCTATGCAGCATATTCTATTATGGCTTTGTCCCCATACACACGACATATCTTTCGGCGGGCCTCGGCAGCTCGCGTGTCTTTTTTGAAATAAAAACGCAAAATATGCAGGAAATGTACTTCGTTCATTGACATGGTCACTATGCTGTAACACAAACAAAACTAATTCCCATAAATCCAAACATATTATATATTCCAATAGTAGACTTTGACTTTTCAGATAAGTATCATTAAGATCAGATAATTTAAGGAGAACCGGAGACATTTCTAAACAATTCTCATTACTGACAAAAACCAAACGAACTTAAGGAACCACCTATAGATAACCGGAAAGTACCATCGATAGCCATTTTAGTGAGGACTTCGGGAAAGAACCAAGTAATTGGAATAGGCTGCCTGGTTTGTTAGTAAAAAAATTAAACATTTTGTAGGGAATTTGAAAGACCACTCATAAACTCCCACCAATTTTCAGTAATGGGAAGAGCATTGAATTTCTTCAATATTCACAAGAATGATGAATGCATACGTAAACTGTTGAAAACAATTTTTCTCCTCAAAGAAAAGGCCGCTGAAAGTTAGCTTGGCCGTTTCCGTAACTGTTTGGCTCTCGTGAAATTGCTGTAGAGACTGGTGTTATCTTCTACTTTGGGAGTTATATGTCAATACGTTCTGATGACCCCCCCCCCCCACTTCTCTTGTTCATGGACTATATACATATATTTATTGCGAACTGGTAAGAGAGTATACCAATAATTGAAAGAGTACTTTCTAGTAAATTTTAATCCTGACGACGATAACCACGTAAAGAAAACGTTCTCTCCATAATTTTCAAATTTATTATGTTATGGCTTTGATTTATTTATATGAAAAAGAATTTTATATTTAAATTCAAAAGGAGGGACACTGTTTGTATTTCATTTTCAGACGTGAGGTCTACGTAACTCATCCAAACGGCGAACACTTATGGAAGTTCACTAATGATAAAAACTTTATAATGGCAAGACAGACTTGGATTCGAATATAAAATATTCATATAAGTACATTTTTTTTATATTAAATTATTCCAATACCGTTATTAAAAACTTGTTTAAGTACAATTATCCAGCTATTGTATCTAATAAATATTGCAATTGATAAATATGGCATTTATTATTAATAAATCATTACAATGAAAAGTAACATTTTAAATAACATACAATCAGAAAGTCCCTCACGCATGACAAAAATGAGGTCCGTTCAAAACTGTATATATATATATACCCTTTAGTATACGATATACAAACAAATACGTTCTTTTGACCCCCCCCCTCTTCTTTTGTTCTTGGATTAAAAAATTCTGAGTGATTGAGATAGGAATTATTCTGATTCATTTCTAATTAATCCACTTACTATTGTAAATAGTTTTCAATAAAATTAATATGCTATATTCAGATAAATTTCTTTAATTGTTTGTCTTTCCGGTCTATCTATTTATTCAGCGCTATGGCGTTGGCTGGATGATCTCTTTGCAGATGAAGTCTGCTTAGTTAACGCAGCCCCTGCGCGACGGACTTTTTATCTTATGTGAGGTACGTACATACGTCACGACAAGGCTAGTAAAAATGGGTTCAGCGAAGGTCAAAACGGATTTTGCCGTTGAAATCTGAAAAATGTTCACCCTGTATATCGTGCTAATAAGTAAAAATATTACTTATTAAAATCTACTTTATGCTACTAAGTCTAATTGGGACGGGTTGTCTACAGATTACCACAATTTTCTAGACCTCTGGGTCTAGATTTTCGCCGTCTGGGTAGGGGGACATTTGAAGAAATTTTTCAAAAATCGCTCTATGAGTACGACCTCAATAGCTGATTTCCTTAACGGGAAATCTGCTAAAAATGCATATAGAGAAACAATTGTGACCCCCTAGATATCAGTTGAAGGGGAAAACGATAAGAAAAAATGTTTATAAGATATAATATGTCTATAAAAATGTGTATATGGTATATAATATAAATACTAAACAAACCATTTAGAACTAGAGAAGATTAAACTGCTCTTTAGACTGAAACTTTGATAAACCCCTTACTGTAAAAAAAAAGGGAGTGAAGGTAATTTGAAAATGAGTTTAAATGATCAGTCGTATAACCAATCCTACTAAAATAATTCCTACAACTCGTACTCCAAAAATGAAGTAATTTCAATCTAGGATTGATTAATAGTGTGTTTAATTATAATTCTGGACAAAAACAGCTGTTAAATGAAATTTCAAAGACAACATTCATAATTAAATAGAGACTAAGAAAGATAATATTTCAAATGAATTAAATATTGGCACAAGCCTCTGATTGTACATTTAATTATAAACCCACAGCGGCAGGAATAATCACAACTGTATGTAAACACTTTGGACAGATTACATTGAAATGTAATAGGGTAAGGATTATTTTCTTACATAAACAAATTATACATAATTGTATTCCCAGAATAATAAGTATAACTTATATTAAATCATTTGTATGGTAAAAAAACTGTTATGTAGGGGAAGCATCAAAATTACTTAGAAAAACGTAAAAATATATTGAAAAAGTAATTATAGATAATAAAGACAAACGGACACCCGTTCTTAAGATGATCATACTATTAATTATAAATAATCAGTTTTTATTTTGTTAATTATTATTATGGTTTTCTTGTTTTCATAATTTTTTTATGAAGCATATAAGAAAGATAATGATTTTAGGAGAAATATAAATATAGATAATGATTATATGATATAGATGATGATATGAGAAATATAGATAATGATTTTCGTAATTAATGAAATGCATATATCTTAATTTATTGCCAATTATATATCTGATGAATTAAAAACGTAAATATATTTTCTTTTAGTATGTAGGTTTACTTCATTTGTTTTCTGATATTCGGTTTCTATTTTGGACGTGTCGAATACTCAGGCCAACATAATTATAGAAAAAACACTTTTCATTTCGCGAGCCTTCCACTATTTGTTTGTAACAAGCAATAATTAAAACAATATAGAAGAAGTTCAATCAGTTCTACTATAAGTGGACGAATAAAATATTTGGAATACAAAAATTTCAATCAATAACTATAATTATGTTCTGATAATCGAACTGCAATAAATTAGATAAGCAATTTCATTTCTATAAAATGAACTAGCTACCGAGAATGTTAAGTGAATAAATACAAACAGTAATGAGAAACGTTTCAGTCAATATACAATACTAGTTAATAATCTCTTCAACGGAAAACGGCTGAATTGTAAAAACAAACAGGCCAGCCAACCTCGTGGAGCTGAATAGATAGATAGACCGGAAAGCAAACAATTAATGAAATATACCTGAATATAACATATTAATCTTATTGAAAACAATTTACTAAAGCTAGTGCTGTTATATGTAATGAATCAGAATCAGTTTTATCTCAGTCACTCAAATTTTAGTAATTCAAGAACAAAAGAAGAGGGGGGGGGGTCAACAAAAAGTATTTTCACATATCTCACAAAGTAACAGTTCAATGAAAACAATATTTGTTATTCAACCTTGTAATGAAGTGGTTCATGATATAACAGCTTCTTGATAATATGACATTAGTAGAAGTGGGGGTTTGGTGAAAGCTCAAAACTGAAAAATGCAAATATGTTGGTTAATATTCAAGATAGAGAATAAATGCATATAACAATATTTATAGTACATTTCATTTTCAATAAGATTTGTTATTGAACAAATCCGTAACGGAGATATTTCGAAAATCTCCCCCTCCCCTCAAAACCCCCCGCTCCCATTAGTTCGATTTTAGTCATTAACAAACTTGAACTTTCGCTTTACTTAAAACGATTAAATATCGGTTAAATTATATATCAAATATAAAATTTGGTAACGTTCACACAAAAATTGCGACCGCTAAAGCGTCAAAAGACTCATTTTCGTCATCTCCTGGGTAGGGTTCATGGACATTTGAAGATTTTTTTCAAAACTAGCGTCATGAGTACGACCTCAATAGCTGATTTTCCATAAGGGAAATCTTGTAAAAAGGATTATTGAAATTCTAATATCAATATTATATAAAAACAGAATAGCAGGTAAGCATCCTCGTGCATACACATACACACAGACACTCACAAACCCACTTTCTTAATGTCGATTGAATATTGATAATAGATTCTCAAATGCTACGGTGGTAAATAAATAGTTACTGATATTTATTTAAGTCCACTTTTTGCCAATGAAGCCAACCGGGATGGGTTATCTACAGGGAGATTAAAGAAAGAAGTAATGAAAAACCTGATGTGAACATCACTTTCGTATACTCCAATTAAATTAAATGTACAATTGTTTTGATGCACTTCATTTTACATTGTTTTCCTTGAAAATGACATACAGCATTTTCGTTTAATGTATCAGTTCAAAAACTTTCATGGAACATAATTTATAGATCTTCTCATGATAAACGAGAAAGGTCCAATAAAAATCTTCTGTGTTCCTAATCAATACGAAGAATTTTCCATCCCCTCTAAACCCCCCTCCCTTCTCTTAAGATGTGTTAAGTATGAAATTTAATATTCATTTCTAAATTATGCAAGATACATATAGACGCCCAATCCGGATGCATCCAGGAAGTTTAAACCGAAAAAGTTTCTTTAAAATATAAAAAGTTGAAATGTTTGCCATAACAGTACTTGTTTTAAGAAATAAATCTCCTTTTTCTAATAACCATGAGACTATTTTGTGAATATTTAAGTTATATGAGGTTCAATTTGATGTTTGATATTTTACAAGTTAACGTCATGGTATGCTATGTCATAAGGAATTAACATACCCAGGATGCATAGAATTTAAGAAAATTTAAACTTCATTTTTTTTTTTTTAAACCAGCTCAATTCTAATTTGCAGTGGATAAAATTAAAGCGACCTGAGACGACTGCAGAATGAATCTCAAAGTTTATTGGGAAATATGTTTGGTGTCAGGGGAAATAACGTAATAAGATTAAGTTATCGTAGCGGAATATTAAACTTTGGAGGCAGCCCTTCTTAATGACAGTGGAGCAGGTGGTCTTCATACACTGTTTCAGGCTATACGTAACGTCCACACGCTATGTCCATTATCTTACTTGTTTATTTTTAAAGTTTCCATTACCTCAAGGATTTTTCATGGAACAGTCCTTAGTGTTCATCATAAGTTATTTACCAAAAGTTGTTCGAAAGTATTTTTCCATAATAAATATCTTCCTTCAGTAAATTGCTTGCCCAGAAAAAAGTCATCTAAAATTTGATTGATTATATATTTTTTTTAAGTGTGGATCGCAAAGATCCAGGTTCTACAAGGACTGTAGCACCTACTAGTTAGTTTTATTGATTTCTTTAAGAATCGGTTAAATATTGGCTATGGTATCTATCAAGTAAAAATTTAGATCTCTTGAGGAGGAATGTTCATTGGTGACTTCAGATTACTCACATTTTAAGGGCTAAATGAAAGGAATATTTGGTATTGGAGCATTGACTTATACGTTTTAGAAGATTTCCCTTCGGGGAAATCAGTTATTGAGTTCGTACTTGTGACGAGAGTTTTTAAAAATTTCTTCAAATGTACATCGATCCTACCCAGGAGATGACGAAAGTGAGGTCCGCTCAAAATTTTATATATATATATATATATATATATATATATATATATATATATATATATATACACACACACACACACACACACACACACAGTTGTCTGTTGACGCTCTAGCGGTCGTAATTTTTGTTTGATCGTTACCTAACTCGATATTTAATTGTTTTATTTAAAAAGAAAGATCAAGTCCATTAATGCCTGAAATCGGACCAATGGGAGGGGGATTTTCGAAAATTCTAAACATCTCCGTTACTATACGTCGGATTGAAAAATTGTATAGCACCAATCTCATTGTTATTAAATTTTCTATAATTATAGTTATTACACATTTATTCTCTATCTTGAGTAATAACCGAGATATTTGCATTTTTCAGTTTTCAGTCTTCAGCAACCCCCACTTCTAATCATGTCATATAAACAATTCTCTGTTATATAATAAACCACTTCGTTTTCAAGAGACCTTTATTATACGAGATACATGCAAATATGTTCTGTTGTTACTCCGTCTTAAGTTATTGGACTACTAAAATTTGAGTGATTGTGATACAAATTGTTCAAATCCATTATAAATTTCAGTTCTAGAAATATCTAGTATATAACTTTCAATAAAATTTATATGTTATATTAAGATATATTTCAGTAATTGTTTTTATTTCTGGTGAAGAATATTTCTGTCTGTTCAGCCCTAAGAGGTTGGCAGACCTGTTTATTTACATTTCAGACGTTTACATTTCACGTCTTACATCGTGTCCGTAATATTGGAGGGACAAGAAAGTTGTGATCGTAAGTTTGGTGTATTTCAGTGGCGTAACAATTCCATTTGGCCGCTCATATATATATTTATATATATATATATATATATATATATATATATATATTTATATATATATATATATATTGAAATATGTGGAGATTATCTATTCATGGAAAGTTTACGCTTCCCCTTCGCGATGGACGTCACTATAATATTGTAATAAATCCGATTCTGTTCTTGAATGGATGAACCATTAAACCGTAGAAACAAGCTTTTCAGCATATAAAGTTTCAAAACACAAGGTTTTAACGTCAAAGCAAGGCCATAAGCGAGTTTTCTTGTTGAAAGGGAAGGGACGGATGTGTGCTGAAATCCAATAACTAATAATCCAGTTGGGTGAAAGGCCTACACTGCAGAATTAGGACTTAAGTTTTATCATACCTACAGAGAGCAGCTTCAATATGGTCTTTAGTATTTTTTATTTCAATACTGGAACGTTTGTATAGTTCCATATATTCTCTTAGACGATCTACATAATGCACACTTCTCATCTTTTTAACTTTCTTTCGGTTTATTATTTCGGTTTTACTAACCATGGCGCCAAAATATTACGAGATAGCTCTTAGATAACAGAGTAGAAGAGTCTTTTCCCTCCGTTTATATGCGCTTATTTTCCTCTGTATACGTGGTTGGGTAAGAGGCTTTACATAATACTTACATTTTTATCTCTCATCCTGGGTTGGTTGTATTTTTTGCTGAGGCATAGAAGTTTTATGATTTGTTTTACAGCCTCCATCTTTCATAGGATATAGTTTTTTGTGGAATAAAATTTTATTTTTAGCAATTTCCGGTTCATAGCTCACTGTGTTTTACAGTTTTTTTTCTTCTTGTAGAATGCACTTTGTAGTAAAATGTTAAACTTACCTTTGGTGTTCTAATTTTAAATACCGTGTTATAGTAGTTTACTATAAGCCACATGCATACAATGTAAGAATTATTATAAGAGTGGAGGGTAGGGAGAGATTTTCAATGATATATTTTTGAGGATATAGAAATATGCCTTCAGATTTACACCTTACTCAGACTTACACCTGGTCATATAAAGAGGCAACCTTGAAATCAAATCTAAGAAATCGGATTCGGAGTTAGCTGTGTAATCATGTAATCAGTCTACATAATTCTCTAGTTTTAGTAGCTTTCCTTTAAGGGAAATCAGCTATTGAGGGCTTACTCATGATGCGATTTTCGAAAAAAAGTTTTCAAATGTCCATCGATCCTACACAGGAGATGACGAAAATGAGGTCCGTTCAAAATTATATATATATATATATCTATATATATATAAAATTGTAACCTCTGTCTGTACATTGATTTTTTTCGCAAAATTTCTTGGTAACTTTTCGTTTCACATGTCATAGACACCATAACTGCATTTTGTTTCTTTCGTGTCTGTTTGTTTGTTTGTTTGTTTATTTGTTTGTTTGTTTGTTACCTTTTCACGCATAAACGGCTGAACCGAATTTTATGAAACTTGGTATGTATATTACTACTAGCCCAACTTAGACTTTAGGCTATATTAATATTCTCTAAGACGAACAGGAGTGGGGGTTATAAGGGAGGCCTGAAATTAAAAATAGCAATATTTCGTTTCCTATTGCTTTTTCAGCAAATATGCACATAACAAAAGTTGTTTATTTTGTAATTTAGAGTAACTTTTATAATATACACTTTTGTTGTATACCTAAGTATAAATGAGTTATACGCTAAAAACTATAGCGGGAGTTCACAATTTTATTTGGCACAAAAAACTCAACTGAACTAAACCAAACTCGGTATGTGAATTAGCACTATCTCCTTCATGATAATAAGCTATACTAACATTTCTAGGACGGGCAGGAGTGGGGGTTATAAGAGAAGCCTGCAATTAATAATAGTGATATTTCATTTCCTATTTTTTTTTTCGGCAAATATGAACATATCAAAAGTTGTTTATTTTGATATTTAGAGTAACTTTTGTTATATACACTTTTGTCGTATACCGAAGTATAAATGAGTTATAAGCTAAAAACTATACCGGGAGACATTAATTTTATTGGGCTCAATAGACTCAACCGAACTAAATAAAACTTGCCATGTTTATTAGTGTTGACGCCTTAATTATCATAAGCCATACCAACATTTCTAGGGACGAGTAGAAAGTTGGCGTTTGTAAGGGAGGCCATAACTACTAACAACTTAGTGATATTTCGTTTTCCTATTGCAGTATTTATATCGACAAACCAAGCACATGACAAAAGCGGTTTATTTTGTTATTTTCAGTAACTTTTGTTATATTCACTTTTGCCGTATAGAAAAGTATAAACGAGATATACACTAAAATCTAAAGCGGGACACAACAATTTTGTTGGGCACTTACGATTGAACCGAACTTAGCAAAACTCGGTATGTCAATTAGCATTAATTCTTCCATGATTATAAGCTATATTAAAAATTTTATATTCAAAGGGGAGTGGGGATTATAAGAGAGGCTGAAATGAAAAACTCGCTTTTTATATTTTCTATTTGTTTTTCGGCAAACGTGCACATAGCAAAAGTTGTTTACTTTGTTATTTAGCGTAACATTTGTTTCGGCGCAATTTCACGTAACAAACTGTCCACTTTTTAAAATGAAGTAAAAACAAACACGGGATATACCGCTAAACGTGGGAGTCAATAATTATATTAGTAACATATATTTTTAATGGGTTTTTAATCAAGGAATATAATGACACAATGATGTTAAGTTTTCGTCTTATATGGATAGTTCAAAGTATGATTTGTCAACACAGAGTTCAACCCTACATCTTCGTCACCGCCCACCCCACCGACAACCCATCGCCCCTGCAACCAAGCAAATAACTCTGTTATTTATTTCCCAATCAGAAAATATAAACTATAAGAGCCATTTCCATTATATTCATTTGTCTCATCAACCTTGCATTTAATTGAAAAACAAATATTTAATACTAATAACAATTCAACGATTATGTTGTAAATGACATTATGACAAAAAACAATATGCGATTAAACAACACCTCGATAAGCAATTTTCAGCGTTGCCACTATATATTTAATTCCATCCGGTATTAAATACTAAAATCAATGTTTAGCGTTTTGCATCAAATAATATACAGAGGAATAATGTAGGACAGAATTCCCATGCGGGACACCGGAAAGATGTGAAACGAGAAGCCATACAAGTTAATGCATGAGTTTCCCTTATTTCCCTCTGACATTAAAAAACTGGAAGCGATTTCCATTGAGATTCACTAATAACAAATAAAATCAATACGAGCAAACACTTTGCCATAAACACTAAGGTGACCTCGGATTGGCTTTTTAAGGAAATATGTCTTAATAATAGACATGATATTTAATTGTAATAAATGCTAAGCCAAGAAATTATGGGTTTTGAATGAATGAAAAACGGTGAGTCAAAAAGTGGTAAGAGGGATAGAATAGAGAAAACACAGATATCATATTATCCTTCAACAAATCAAAAGACAAGAAAAAATTTGCTATTACTATTAATCCACCAAAAGTTACCAATCAGGGATGGCTAATTCGGAAAATCATTACCGTTGTGTGTGGAGGTGACGTTGTAATTTGTACACAAAGCAAGTCTTACTATCAAAATACCATCATTAGTTCCGTCGACAAAGAATTTGCCCTGGGCATCGTCCGGTAACTTATCTAGTATATGATATATATATATATATATATATATATTTATATATATATATATATATATATATATATATAATTTTGAACGGACCTCATTTTCGACATCTCCTGGGTAAAATCGATGGACGTTTGAAAACATTTTTCGAAAATCGCATCTATATATATATGTCTGTTAACAGTCTAGCGGTCGCAATTTATGTTTAATAGTCACCAACGTGTAATTAGCAATTACTCTGCAATTAATCGTTTTATGTAAAAAGAAAGATCAAGTTCGTTAACGGCTAACATCCGACCAGAGGGAGGGGAGTTTAGAGGGGGATTTTCGAAAATTCGAAATATCTCCATTTCCGTACGTCGGATAGAAAAGGTGTATAGAATCAATCTTATTGCAAATTAAATTTAATATAAGTACTTTTATGTACATTTATTCTCTATTTTGAATATTAACCGTGATAATTTGCAAACTTTATTACGTGTTTGCCGCTCTCGTATGGAGATATGATCGGACAATTGTATAACTCACGTGGGAACATCTTCTGTTAGTTTCCGGCGAAACGCTAGCCCCTGCATGATGACTTTTCATGGTTAATTCTGCCTTCCCTCTTTCTAATGGAGAATTCGGTATAGTTTACCTACAAATAAGGAATATGTAGTGAAATGGAATTACACAAGTTTTTATTATTGTATTGCACATGGGAAATCTGCTTAGTTTACGCAGCCCTTGTGTGACGGACTTTATGTTAGGCTAGCTGAAGTCATTCAAGGAGTTTGTTAATTTATAGACATTTGATAGTGTTTCACTTGTTAGTTCTGAGTTTTGTGTTAGCATGGGTGAATGGCGAACATTCAAAGGTTTTATGGAAGTTCTCGCTGTGTCCAATCAGATTTTTGTACCCTTAATGCGAATTTGAAGTGGGTTTGACATTATCTACCCCAGTATTAGTTATTGTCCACAATATATTGCGAGTTTACAAGTGAAACACACGAAGTAAAAAAATAAAAATATGATTTGGAGAAAACGCTGGTCAACCATTTTTTTTCACTTGCCTTTTTTGGTATTAACTTTATTAAGTCAATTAATATCAACCACAGTCAGTTAAAATTAACTTGAACCACAGGCGACTTTCACAAATAGAATCTCCATTTTCTAGTGAAGAAGCAATAAAAATTCGAAAATCGATAATTCAGAATTCTAATTTTGAGTATATATTCAATCAAACTCGAATTTCATGAAATTCGTTTTGATAATGATCTGAAGCTTCTTACTCAGAGTGAGATACTTAGAAGCTGGCCAACACAAAACCAGGGAAGAGAGTCTCAAGTATTGCACATGTATTGCAAAATTCCATTACGGTAAGCCCGATCAAAGTCTTGATATGAGGGTCAAGGCTTATAGTTTCACTAAAAAAGGAATAATTCTGTGTTGGTAATGAAATTTAATTTAAGGGTGTATATGTTTCCGTGAAAGACCGAAAACAGAGAATGTCGATATTCACCGGTGAATGTCAACAAACACCAAATACATCGGTGAAAAATCGAATATTTCATTACATTCTTGTACATTCAGACCCTCACCCGGTGTATGTCGACAATCACATCATGGCGAATGTCGACATTGACCGGTGAAAGTCAGAAATAAGGGTATTTTGCAAATATGTCGGACATACACCAAGCGACTATGTGAATGTTGACATTCATCGGTGAAAGTCAGAAATAAGGGTATTTAGCAAATATTTCGGACATACACCAAGCGACTATGTGAATGTCGCCATTCACCGGTGAAAGTCAGAAATAAGGGTATTTAGCAAATATTTCGGACATACCCCAAGCGACTATGTGAATGTCGACATTGACCGGTGAAAGTCAGAAATAAGGGTATTTAGCAAATATTTCGGACATACCCCAAGCGACTATGTGAATGTCGACATTGACCGGTGAAAGTCAGAAATAAGGGTATTTAGCAAATATTTCGGACATACACCAAGCGACTATGTGAATGTCGACATTCTCCCGATTTCGGTGTTTCACCGTAACTTATATGTAACACACACACACACACACACACACACACACACACACACACACACGCACAAGACATTCGTATATTTATGATAGAAATCAAATATCATAAATATATCTAATTAACGTCAGATTGTGGTCAGTTGAAAACAATTTTAGTAAATGAATAGTTCTATTATGCAAGTATAAAAGTAATTAAATGATATCAAGGGTCCTACTTGGCTAGTATTAAATATTTCATTTTCAAGGAAATGTATTATTATGTGCTTTCAAAACTGTCCCTCTGTATATGGATGTTTTATAATTAAGATCTAAAAATATTTTAGTTACTTCTAATTGACATTATTAGAGCAGAAATTGATGCTTGTATATCAATTACTGAAGTTTTTTAAACCAAAAGAACTTAAGCATATTTAGAAGAAAATATTTTTTATATGTTGACAGTCCCATTAATTTTTTTTCTTAGCAGTTTTTCCTTAGGGGAAATCGAAAATCCTCCGATACCTCCATCGATCCCAAAAAATTGCGAAAATGATATATATATATATATATATATATATATATATATATATATATATATATATATATATATATGTGTGTGTGTATAGAGCTTAAACATGGATTCTTAAGTTTTTATTCCCTAAGGCATATTAAAACTTGTAAGTACATCGCTCGAGCATAATAAGCCTACAATTAAAACGTGTTGAATACAAAGTGCCTCGAACTTTAGGAGTAAAAACCATTTGGGGACGCCTTTTTTTTTCTTTTTATACAAGGGAGCCTGTTTAAAATCTTCCCTGTGCTCGTTATTCGCTTACTAAATGATATCTTGTAGTGAATGTTCTCAAAGTGGTAGGTAAAAAGGAGGAAAGAGGCCGGGAGTAAAGGTCCCTGCTAAGCCAGCCAGCCCCTCCCCATGCCCAAGCATACAAAATTCAATAAGGTGTAAAAGGCCTATGCTCCCCTACCTCCCAAATTGGAGGCAAAGGAGTCCTCCATTTACAATGTGAATGATTTCTTCCGTTTTGATAACAAACACGGCGTTCATCCGGCCCAAATCATTTATCTATTTATATCTAAGATTACGTGCTTCCTATATGCCACTTATAAGGAATTAGCTCTCGATTGGAGTTGTGGTAGAGCTCAGGCCTCCATAGCCAAATTCTAGACTCTTGAGATTCACATAATATTTTTCCATTTAAAGGAATTTTAAAAATAGTAATGGTACTTATCGGTTATTGGGAGGCAACCCATTTAAAGACAATTATTAAATCAGAATTTGAAAAAAAAAAATTACTTTTCTAGAAATCACAAAAGTCCGTCACGCAGGGGCTGCGTAAACTAAGCAGATTTCCCACGTGAAATTATACAATATAGAAATCTCCATACGAGAACCGAGTCAGGGCAAAGGACGGAACTAGCTTTTGGCGAGAAACTCGTCCGTTATCCGTTATCGACCCAAATTTAATAAAAATGCATATATCTCGGTTAATATTCAAGATAGAGAATAAATGCATAGAGCAATATTTATAGTAAATTTAATGTACAATAAGATTGGGTCTATTCAACTTTTCGATCCGATGCATAATAACGGAGATATTTTGAATTTTCAAAAATCCCCTCCTCTAAACCCCCCTCCCTCTAGTCCGATTTCAGCCATTAACGAACTTGATCTTTCTTTTTACATAAAACGCTTAAAGTTTGGTAACGATCAAACAAAAATTGAGGCCGCTAGAGCGTTAACAAACATATATATATATATATATATATATATATATATATATACAATTTTGAACGGACCTCATTTTCGTCATCTCCTGGGTAGTATCGATGGACATTTGAAGAAATTTTTTAAAAATCGCGTCAAGAGTACAACCTCAATAGCTGATTTCCCTTAAGGGAAATCTGCTAAAATACTTAACGAGAGGCCATTCATTATTTATACATCAAATATTTACTTGTTGAAAACTGCTTATCGCTATACGCTGTTCATATTTTTAGTCATTCTGTTTGTTGCCTTATCAGAATATGAGTGATCTCTTATTAATTTGTGATTTTCCCAGAACTGACGAAGAAGCTGTTGATTTTCTTCAATCAAAAGAGACGAAACGATACCTATTACATACTCTAAACTGACTAAACAGACCATTAAAACTCTTTTGATAGACGAATCTTTTAAAAAATGGGACGAAAGATGGACAAACACTACTAAAGGACGACAATTACATAAGTGCATACCAACTATGTACCAGAGACAAAAAATAATACTTAGCAATCCTAAACAAATACAATTTATATAAGGACATGGACCTACGAAAAGTTACTTGTACAAATTTAAGCTAACGAACACAAATACATGTAAATGTGACAATGAGACTGAACAGACATATGACCACCTCTTATATGTCTGTAGATTACTTGACGGACCAAGAACTAAACTCATGAAGTATATTACTTTACAAAACGGAACTTGGCCGACGGACAAACCGAAACTTTAACTCAAATTCAAAAAGGGATTTAATGCATTTATTCAAGAATTGGACACCATTTTGTAGATATACACCTACTGTTGTACACATATGTAATGCTTACATATGTTTTATTTTATTTCTTTTTTTTTTTACTTTTTTAAAATTTATTTATTTTATTGTTTTATAATGTTTATAATTATTATATAAGAAATATTATAATGTAATTACTGAAATATGTGTAGTATCCAAAGGATGGAGCACACAACATTTTAATAAATTCCCACGTTAGAGGGATACTCTGCGTGGAAACAGGATAGGAATCAAAAGAGTTGTTGCTCGTTACAAGACGGTGTTAGAATGAACATGAAATGCGCGTGTATTTCAGGGAAGATATAGCACTTTGGCAGTGTAATATTAGGCAATGCCTGAAAAAACTAGGGATTCGTAGGGATACTTGGTTCGTTCGTAGCCGACATCCTTTAGTTACCATCCTACGTTTTATGTATTGTTGGTGAAATTAATTAAACTCTTTAAAATGGTGTGAAGAGCAGTTCATGAACAATAAGTACCATAGCAATATTTCTTTCTTTGTTATGGTGTCTCAGGTTAGCCATGTGATTTAAGGCGTTGGCCTTAATCTGACATAGAGTCGTGAGTTTGATTCTCACCTGGGCAGTAGGAATGTATTTGATAACGAACTCATTAAATAAAACCCATAGTGCCGCCCAGGCTAGAAAAGGGTAGCAAACTATAGAGAACTCGCCCTAATTAGCCATAGTAGCACAAAGTGGACGTCAATAAATAGACGGCATGGGAAGAACGGCTGAAACAAATTTATAATAATGTCATGTATAATAATGTTCAAGAAAGTTAGCATTCAATTAACAATATCTTCATCATTATTTTAGAGCGTCCGAAAGGCGCCCAGATATTTTAGAGATTGTTCTTTCCTCCGCATATTGTTTTCGAGTCAATACAAGTAATATTTACTTACGGCGTATAGCGTTCATTTCATTTGTACAAATAAAGTTTTTACTCTAAGTAGACGTCAATTTAAGCTAAGTAAATTAGACAATCAACTATTCCTTTTTCAATCATTTGACAATGCATCCAGATTAGATGAAATAAAAAATATTCGAATTTTTCCCTTAACAACCCTTGACTACCAACAGAATTGTAATAAGCCCTTTTACTAACAGAATGCAGATTACTAACTTACTTAAACATTCCACATAACTTGAAAAAACTACTGACTGAGGATAGCCCTCATATCGCCACTATTATGACATATTTAAAAACAATTGGGCAGTTTGACAATATTTAATTACATATTTTAAAGCTTTTAATGTGTGTGCGTGCGTGCGCGTGTGATGTGTTTAAATTTGAATGATATATCCCTGTTTTTATGAATAGTTGTTTCTAAGTTACCAAATTTTCTGTTCACTTTGTTCAAGTTGTATTCGTGTTTCTTGTTTCTTTTTGTGGTTCGTGTTCCGTTTAGAGTATTTTTCTTTCTAATATTTTGTGTGTTCCATTTTTTGTTTACTTGTTTTTGTTTTTCCCATCTTTAAGAAGAGATAAAGTCGCCACAGTTGTGGAGCTTGTTTATAATAAATAAATACATAATTGCAATAATTCTTAAAGAAGACCTAAAACTTATTATTCCTCATTGAATCATTTTGTTTAACAGCACGAAAGCAATCTAGTTCTTACAGTCCGTGACATGAGGTTCCTAATAGGTAGCGTCAGTGGGAAAAGAAATTTAAAATGATCCGTTCGTGGCATATGTGCGATACGAGGTAGAAGGAAAGGAGAGATATTTACTCTTCTTATCATTTTGATTTTGGAATAGGAAGAGCTGATTTATGTTTGGCAAACAGTACGTGTCTTGTAAGCCCTCTTCGTCCTCTTTCATGGAGCCCGCTCCTGTGTTTGCTCAGATTTTCTAAGGATCTGACTGCTTCTATCATTATGAAGAAATCTTTCCCAGAGAAATTTAACTGCTTCTATTTGTCTAGTGGGATGCCATTAAACATTCAATTGTCATTGGTTAGTAATATGTCACTGTCTAGTTTTAGATATTTGTTCCTTTAAGTGAAGAATGAAAAGCTTTTACTTAATCATTCCTTCAATTTTGTATCGTCCAAATGTGATCTCAATTCAATATTCGTTGAAGGAGAAATGACCGAAGGTCAACAGATGAATACTACGTGAACTATCTCCACTGATTTATTTTCCTCTACATATTTCGTGTCCTCTATGACGCGCGTTTTCAGGACTAATACAATTATTATAGAAGGTCCCAACTTACTAACTCGGGGGTCTCACTACAAGACTAACAAAAATGGAGGTATACCATAGCACTCAGCTGATAATATCGACACATTAAAATTATGAACAGTGTTAAAACCGATTACCTACAAAATTTCGAGTTTTGAAAAATCGGTTCTAGAAGGTGTAGATTTAGTTATGCTTTTTCTGGAATAGGTTTTTTTAAACTCAAAACTTTGTAAGCAATCGATTTTTATACTTTTCAGATTCAAATACGTTTTGAAAAGATGTCTCAAATTAAGATTTTACGTTCTTTACTTGAACATGTATATTTCTATCTATAACATAATCCACATTGAACCGTTTAATTCAACACTAAAGTTCATAGCCACTTATGGTTGAAATCGGACAAAGATGGAGAGAGAGGTGGATTTGAAAATTCGAAATATTTCCGTTATTAAGAGTCATTTTGAGAAATGTTACAGGACCAATCTTGTTAACCTACTGATGCTCTATACAATTTTTCGTTGCATAAATATTAAGCGAGTTATTCGTTTTTTTAAAAATATTTATTCGGGTAGATGAAAGTGATTCGACTAAAGGATTAGGATGTCCGGGAAGGAGAGTGGAATTTCTGATATCGGGATTTGGCGCGGGTATGGACAAAAGGAATATTGAGGTCGTTATGGAGAGTTAAATAGGATACGTAAAATGGGGAATCAGTAATTTTGCGGAGTATTCTGGATTGGAGGGATTGGATTTTGTAGGATTTTGAAGGTTTTGTGGAATCCCAAAGTTCAAGTACGTATGTCCATGTTGGTCTGAGTACTGTCGTATAAATCAGTCGTTTGTTGTGTAGTGATAGTTTAGATCTGTTGTCAAGTAGTCTCAGTAGAAGTCTGTACCGTCGATTCAATTCTTGTCTTTTTAATGTGAAGTTCGGTTTTCAAGTTAGTCGCTTGTCTAATGTGAGTCCTAGATACCTGATTTATGATTTTTGAGGAATTATTGCGATATTGGGTGTAACTGGAGGGCAAATGGAACGTCGGAGGGTAAATGTTACATGGCTTGATTTGCTGCTGTTGACCTTGATCCTCCACTGAGCCAGCCAGGATTCTAGCAGAGCTAGGTGCTTTAGTAAAGATGCGTATGCCATATTGGGGTCGGAGTTGGACGTCAAGATTGCAGACAACGGTTAACCAAATTCCCTGGATTCACTTATGTAGTTCAATTGCTGCATTTGCATGCATATTTCGTAATCGTTTAAATTCTTAACACGAAAAAGGTTGTTCTGAAAAGAGGGATGAGAAGCTAGGAGAGATTGTTGTTTAAATCTGACAATTAGGGGAACTCTTGAGGGTAACCATTTATAAGACAAGGTAGAGAGAAAGAGAGCAGGGCTAAGATGGATTGGTCACTTGGAGAGGGTACTACGGCTAAGGTTTATGTGGTTCTACTGAAGAACAGGGGGAGATTTCATGGCTCCGTTAATGGCAGTACCTTTCTCCTACGACTTTAACAGTCACGTGCAAATTCTGTTTTACGGAAAATATATCGTATCAAGAAATTTGTTTTCTATAAAAATATTAGAAATGTTATACTGATTACTCGTTATTCAAAATTTGCTAGCACAATGCTTCGGCTATTAGGAAATAATCCCTAAGCCATGAAACACATTGAAATCTCTAAGCAAAGAAAATAATTGTGTGGGGTAATTATAACCAAATTTAATTTTTGGCTAATAGGAAATCTGTATTAACTGTTTGGTTTCAGGTACAACAATTTTTGTTATTCAGTAGGAAACCCTCTACCTATCACAATTTATATCATTATCCCTTTCTATATCCAGTATGACTCATCTGATTTTGATTTAATAATTTAAACTGTTTAGGAAAAAATAAAAGATACAAGAGGTGAAGTATTGACGGTGAATGGTCTTCTTTCGTCCAATGTCCACCTTTAATTGTTTCTTTCCCCACGCGTTTATATATTACAAATAAAAAAGTTCGTCACGCAGTGGCTGCGTTAACTAAGCAGATTTCCCTCGTGATGTTTAACAATAGATAAATCAACATACCGGTAACACAAAACCACCGCGAATATTAAGTGAATAAATACAAACGATAATAAGAAACCTGTAGACGGGAAGAACCTGAACATAAACAAACAGGTGTGCCATCTTCCCAAAGGAAAGAAAAACAATTACTGAAATAAATCAGAATATAACATATTAATTTGATTCATAACTATTTACTATATCTAGTACTGCAATTCGTAATGGATCAGAATAATTTTTGTCTCAATCAATCAACTTTTAGTAGTCCAAGAACTTAAGAAGGGGGGGGGGTGTTCACGATAACATATTTGCATTTATCTCGTATAATAAAGGCCTCTTGAAAAAAATTTATGGTATTTTAGCTTCGAATAATATGGTGTATTACATAACAGAGTATTGTTTATGCAACATGAGTAGAAGTGGGGATTTGCTGAAGACTGGAAAATGTAACATTAAAATATCTCGGTTAAAATTCAAGTTAGAGAATAAATGTATATAACACAATGTATAGTACATTTAATTTTCAATGAGATTGTTTCTATACACTCTTTTGATCCGACGTATAGTAACGGAGATATTTCAAATTTTCAAAAAATCCCCCCTCCCACTGATCCGATTTCAGCCATTAACGAACTTGATCTGTTTTTTACATAAAACGTTCAAATATCGAGTTTGGTAACGATCAACCGAGAATTGCGATCGCTAGAGCGTTAACAGAATATATATATATATATAAATATATATATATATATATATATATATATATATATATATATATATACATATAAAATTTTGAACGGACCTCATACCAACTCCTCGGTAGGATCGATGGCATTTGAAGACATTTTTCGAAAATCGCGTCATGAGAACGACCTCAATAGCTGATTCCCCTTAAGGGAAATCTGTTAAAATAAAGACCTAATTATAAGTAGATCAATAATTAGTTTAAAATTGTTCATATTTTTGTGGAAAGTTCAAAAAAAGATTTTGGAATGACACAAAGCTTAAATGGAACTATGAAAACTTGTTTTTCATTTCAAAAAGAGAAACAGTATTGGTTGTACCATTTACTCCAGTCTTAAGCAGAGGGGAACTTCAAAACGTCTAAAGGATACACTATTAAAAAAAACAAAGTTTAAATTTGTGACTATATAAATAAATGACCCATCTGAAAACAGAATTGAAATGGGAAGGGAAATCTATTCTTCCTGAAAAATATTTACACTGTAGTATATTTAAAAAATTTGTTGTAACAATTAACAATGCAGTATATACGAATTATTCAATGGCGTTTGATCGAAAAAGAACCTTAAATCCGGCTTGGGGTACTAAAATAAGAGTACTTAACTTAATTCACAGAACAGGATTTATTTATGTCGCGAGGAAGATTACAGTTTGATCCTTATCCTGGTGCAACATGATGGCAATTTTTTTGGAAGATATAAACCCTTGGCATTTCTTATCTTTTACATATATATAGCCAAATTAAAGTTGTAGAGGGCGCTTTTTCGTTTGTTAGTTACCGAACTCGATATTTAAATGTTGTATGTTTAATGTTTAAATTAGTTTATGGCCAAAATAAATTTAAATGAGTTTATCACCAACCGAGTGAAGGGGGAAAGGGGTTTTTAAAAAGGTAAAATGCAAAATCAGAAATATTTCCATTATTCCATTTTAGTAGATTTCCCTCAAGGGAAATCAGCTATTGAGGTCGTACTCACGACGCGAGTTTCGAAAAATTTCTTCAAATGTCCATCGATCCTACACAGGAGATGACGAAAATAAGGTCCGTTCAAAATTTTATATCTATATATATATATCTATATATATATATATATATATATATATATATATATATATATATATATATATATATATATATTTGTGTGTTAACGCTCTAGCGGTCGCAATTTTTGTTTGATCGTTACCAAACTCGGAATTTAATTGTTTTATGTAAAAAGGAAGATCAAGTTCGTTAATGGCTGAAATCGGACCAGTGGGAGGGGGGGGGTTTAGAGAGGGGATTTTCGGAAAATTCAAAATATCTCCGTTATTATGCGTCGGATCGAAAAATTGTATAAAATCAATCTTATTGCAAATTAAATTTACTATAAATATTGTTTCATACATTTATTCTGTATCTTGAATATTAACCGAGATATTTGCATTTTTCAGTTTTCAGCCATCAGCAAACTGCCACTTCTACTCATGTTTCATAAACAATACTCCACTTCATAATAAATCACATTGTTAGAAGTTTAAATACCAAAAATTGTATTCAAGAGACCTTTATTAAACGAGATACATGCAAATGTCCTGGTGACTCCCCCCCCCCCCCCGTCTTAAGGTTTTGGACTACAAAAATTTGATTGATTGAGATAACAATTATTCTGACTCATTATTAATTACAGTACTAGATGTAGTGAGTAGTTCTCAATAAAATTAATATGTTACATTCTAAAATGAAATCTGCTTAGTTTACGCAGCCCCTACGTGACGGACTTTTATATATATATATATATATATATATATATATATATATATATATGGGTGTGTGTGTGTGTTACGGTGATACACTGAAATCTGGAGAATGTGGACATTCACCGGTGAATGTCAACATTCACATAGTCGCTTGGTGTATGTCCAAAATATTTGCTAAATACCCTTATGTCTGACATTCACCCTGGACTGATTGTCGACATACACCGGTGAGGGTCCGAATGTACAAGAATGTAAGGAAATATTCCATCTTTCACCGATGTATTTGGTGTTTGTTGTCATTCACCGGTGAATGCCGAAATTCTCTGATTTCGGTCTTTCACGGTAACATATAGTATATATATTTGTCTGTTAACGTTCTAGCAGTTTCAAATGTTGCTTGATCGTTACCAAACTCAAGTTAATGGCTGAAATCGGACCCGTGGGAGGGAGGGGGGGGGGTTTAGAGGGGAGGTTTTTTCGAAAATTCGAAATATCTCCGTTACTATACGTCGGATCGAACAATTGTATAGAATCAATCTCATTGCAAATTAAATTTACTACAAATATTGTTATATATATATATATATATATATATATATATATATATATATATATATATATCTATATATATATAAAATTGTAACCTCTGTCTGTACATTGATTTTTTTCGCGAAATTTCACGATAACCTTTCGTTTCATATGTCATAGACACCATAACTGCATTTTGTTTCTTTGGTGTCTGTTTGTTTGTTTGTTTGTTTGTTTGTTTGTTTGTTTATTTGTTTGTTTGTTTGTTTGTTACCTTTTCACGCATAAACGGCTGAACCGAATTTTATGAAACTTGGTATGTGTATTACTACTAACCCAACTTAGACTTTAGGCTATATTAATATTCTCTGAGACGAACAGGAGTGGGGGTTATAAGGGAGGCCTGAAATTTAAAATAGCGATATTTCGTTTCCTATTGGTTTCTTGGCAAATATGCATATAACAAAAGTTGTTTATTTTGTTATTTAGAGTAACTTTTGTTATGTACACTTTTTTCGTATACCGAACTATAAAGGTGTTATACGCTAAACATTATAGAGGGAGTCAACAATTTTATTTAGGACAAACGACCCAACCGAATTAAATAAAATTCCTTATGTGAATTAACACTAACTCCTTCATGATAATAAGCTGTACCATTATTTCTA
Source organism: Riptortus pedestris (assembly GCA_019009955.1). NCBI lineage: Eukaryota > Metazoa > Arthropoda > Insecta > Hemiptera > Alydidae > Riptortus > Riptortus pedestris. The sequence continues at coordinate 78,879,650 of CM032233.1, forward strand.
GAGACGAGCAGGAGTGGGGGTTGTAGGGGAAGCCTGAAATTAAAAATAGCAATATTTCGTTTCCTATAGAATTTTAGGCAATTATGCACATAACAAAAGTTGTTTATTTCGTTGTTTAGAGTAACTTTTGTTATATACACTTTTTTTGTATACCGAATTATAAACGAGATATACGCTGAAACCTATAGCGGAAGTGAACAATTTTATTTGGGACAAAAGACTCAACCGAAGTAAATAAAACTCGGTATATGTATTAGCACTAACACTTTCATTATAACAAGCCATACCAACATTTCTAGGGACGGGCAGGAGTGGGGGTTATGAGGGAAGCCAGAAATTAAAAATAGCGATATTTCGTTTCCTATTGGGTTTTCGGCAAATATGAACATAACAAAAGTTGTTTATTTTGTAATTTAGAGTAACTTTTGTTATATACACTATCGTCGTATACCGAAGTATAAAGGTGTTATAAGCTTAAAATTATGGCGGGAGTTAACAATTTTATTTGGCACAAAAGACTCAACCGAACTAAACCAAACTCGGTATGTGAATTAGTACTAACGCCTTCCTTATAATAAGCCATACTAACATTTTTAGTGACGGGCAGGAGTGGGGGTTATAAGGGAGGCCTGAAATTAATAATAGTGATTTCCTATTGGCGTTTCACCAAATATGCACATAAAAAAGTTGTTTATTTTGTTATTTAGAGAAATTTCCTCAACAATCCTTTTCAATATGAACTACCAGGGACCTCACCTGAAAAAATTAATTCAAATGTATGTCAATATTTTCTCCTTAATAATTCAAATCTATACATAATACACAGGAAACGGGAAATATGACAATATGCAGGACAGTGAAGTCTTACATAAAAAACTAATTTCATTATTAACAAATCCACAGAAACGACGGGTGTTAACCCTAAACACTGGGACGGGTAAATGTCGTAAAAAGTAAAGCCTTGCCAAAAATATACCATCACCATTCAGCCTCAAGTGAATTCCCGAGCGAAGCCGGGTATCTGAGCTAGTATATATATATATATATATATATATTTATTCTGTATCTTGAATATTAACCGAGATATTTGCATTTTTATTAAGTGTGTGCGGATAACTTACGAGATGGGATCGGCTAATTTCGGTTCTATTCGTGAGTTTCCGACAAAAGCTTGTTTCCGTAACTTTTCGGCTCTCGGGAAATTTCTCTATTGTAAACTTTCACTTGGGAAATTTGCTTAGATTTCGCAGCTCCTGCGTGAAGGACTTCTTATTCAGAGGAAGATACTCTGTATTTATAATTGTAAATATAACGCTCTGTTATATGTAATATACTAGCTAAGGTACCCGGCTTCGCTCGGGATATCATTTGAGGCGGAAAGATTCTATTTTGTTTTTGGTAATGCTTCTCCTTGTATAACTGCATTTCCCGTCTAAGTGCATTTTTCCCCGTAATGGTCAGTTGGACGACTTATAAAAAAATTAGAATTGAAGAATAAATGAAAATAAATCTCTAATCATTCCCTCTCCACTGTTTGACACACAGTGAATAATTCAAATCATAATCATGGATAGCATTTATTATAATTAAATATCATCTATAAAGTACTTATTTTGTATATACAATCTAGCTAATGTACCCCGCGATGCCCGGGAAATTATCGTTGACTGACTAATGATGGTATTTTTATATTTTTTATAGAAAATCGTTGAAAAACCAATGGGAATCGGAATATGGCATTTTTTCATTTCAGGCCTCCCTCATAACCCCCACTCCCGTTTGGACTTAAAAATTTGAATATATCTTATAATCGTGGAAGAATTAATGCTAATTCACATACAGAGTTTTGTTAAGTTCGGTTCAATCATTAGCGCACAACAAAATTGTTGGCTCCTGCTCTAGTTTTTAGTGTATATCTAGTTTATACTTTGTTATACGACAAAAGTGAATATAACAAAAGATACTTTAAATAACAAAATAAAGAAATTTGTTATGTGCATGTTTGCCGAAAAAGCACTAGAAAACGAAATACCTCTATTTTTAATTTCAGTCCTCCCCTACAACCCCCACTCCTGCTCGTCCCTAGAAACATTGGTATGGCTTATTATAATGAAAACGTTGGTGCTAATACACATACCAAGTTTTATTTAGTTCGGTTGAGTCTTTTGTGCCAAATAAAATTATTGTCCCCCGCTATAATTTTTAGCGTATAACGCCTTTATACTTCGGTATACGACGAAAGTGCATATAACAAAAGTTACTCTAAATAACACAATAAACAACCTTTGTAATGGTCATATTTTCCTAAAAACCTATAGGAAACGAAATATCATTATTTTTAATTTCTGGCCTCCCTTATAACCCCCCCCCCTCTTTTTCGTCTCAGAGAATTTTAATACAGCCTAAAGTCTAAGTTGGGCTAGTAGTAATATACATACCAAGTTTCATAAAATTCGGTTCAGCCGTTTATGCGTGAAAAGATAACAAACAAACAAACAGACACGAAAGAAACAAAATGCAGTTATGGTGTCTATGACACGTGAAACGAAAAGTTGTGAAATTTCGCGAAAAAAATCAATGTACAGACAGAGGTTACAATTATATATATATATATATATATATATATATATATATATATATATATATATATAGATTAACAGAGCAAGTGTAATAAATAGACGTAACTCTGTATACCTCCCCAGCCATTCAATACTATATACACGGGCGTATTGAAAAGTAAGGTCTCCTATTTTTTTTTTTATAGAAAATTTAATTTATTTACAACTTTGGTTACATCGTTGGAAGGGTTGAATATTCACCTATTTTTCTACATATTCGCCTTGACGATCAATACCTTTTGCATTCTGTTTACCAGCTTTTTAATGCCGGTGCCGTACCACTCTCCCGCCGCGTCACGAAGCCAACTGACGACTGCTTCTTGAACTTCATGACAATGCGCGTCCACATGTGGCACATCAAACGGCCACCCTACTCAATGGATTCGGCTGGGATATCATCGACCACCCTCCTTACAGACCGGACCTTGCCCCCAGCGACTACCACTTGTTTCCCGCTCTCAAGAAACACCTTGGGGGACAGAAATTCAAGTCAGATGAGGAAGTTCCTCGTATATGTGTGTGAGTGTGTACTACGTACAAGTTATTGAAACGTTTTTCTTTTCTAAACAATGCTTTCCACCCATGATTGCAGAATGAGTGTGGTCTATATATATATATATATATATATATATATATATATATATATATATATATATATATATATATATATATATATACATATACACCTGTTGACGCTCTAGTGGTTGCAAGTTTCGTTTGTTCGTTACCAAACTCTATGTTTAAGTGTTTTATGTAAAACTAAGGTTCAAATTAGTTAATAGCTGAATTCCGATCAAAGGGCCGAGACAGTTCGAAAAATTGTATGTAGCCAATCTTATTACGAATATTTAATTTCCTATAAATGTTATTTTGAATAGTTTCACTTTAACTCGAATATTAACTGATATATGTGTATGTTTTAGTGTTCAGTCTTCAGTAACCCTCCTCTCCCACCTTCCACTTCTGCTCATCCGATTTTTAATTTGAATAGTTGAGTCATTATCATCTCATACCCAGTTTGTTGTATTTCAGTTTCTATTTACAAAGGCTTAGACATACTGAAGAAGTAGAGAATGGTGAGTTGAGATGATAAGCTTGTCATTTACCAGCCCCATGGGAAATCTTCTTAGTTTACGTGACGGACTGTTATGGCTTTTCATTTTATAAAAAGTACTTATCTCGTGTAAATTTCAATAGTGCTCATTACAAAGCATGTATCGATATCTAGATATTCTACATTTTAGAGACAGCAAACAGTGATGTAGCTTGAAATTTAGTGGGTAGTAAGATGTGTAATATAATGGCAGACTAGGAAGAAGTGTTTTAGATCATGTGCTCACACGGGGAACATAATGTGCAATCTTCCACAGAATTGAAGCAATTCTTGTGCCCTTTGATATACAGAACTCCCTTCATGAATATATTCAGAGAACGATCCAATTGTTTACTTACAAACCCCCAGAGCAAGGAGGGCTTTTACTTGAGATGATAATCCAGTTTGAGAACCTTATTTCATCATTTTAAAAAAGTTACTACATGATACATCTTTGACAATAAGAAAAAAAACCTTTTAAATTTCAAGTCTTTTAGATAGAATAATATTGCTCTATGAATAAATATAGGAAGCAATTTTGTTCACTTTGGTAAGGAAATATTATTTTTCAAGTAAAAAGTGTTGCTATCTCTGAATTAAAATAAATAAATAAATGTTTCTATAATTTATTGGAAACATTGAATTGGATATGTGACCTTAAAACTAAAACAAATTTGTCACGCAAGGGCTGCGTAAACTAACCAGATTTCCTACGTGAAATTTTACAATAGATAAATCTACACCACCGTGAATATTAAGTGAATAAATACAAACGATAATGAGAAATCTTTCAGTCAATTTTGATAACTTCCCATTGGAAAGCATCTGAATTGTAAGCAAACAGGTCAGGCAACCTCTCAGACCTAAACAGACAGATAAAAATATTCTTCAACGAAATGAAAAACAATTAAGGAAATAAATCTGAATATTACATATTTATTTTATTGAAAACTATTTACCTATATCCAGTACTCTAATTTATAATGTAATGTATGAGAATAATTTTTATAATTGAGGGGGAGGGCATCTACAGAACGTATGTGCATGTATCTCGTATAATAAAGGTTTCTGGAAAACAAAATTTGGAACTTAAGCTTCGAGTTAAATGGTTTATTATATAACAGAATACTGTTTATGCGACATGAGTTGGAATGGGGGTTTGATGAAGGCTGAAAACTAAAAAAATGCCCATATCTCAGTTAATATTCAAGATAAAGAATAACTGTATAGATCAATATTTCTAGTAAATTTTATTTACAATAAGATTGGTTCCATACAATTTTTCAATTCTACTTATAATAAGGGAGCTATTTTATTTAAATTAAAATTCCCCCTGTAACCTCCCCCCCCTCTTCCTACTGGTCCGATTTTACCCGTTAACATACTTGATCTTCAGTTTCACGTAAAACGTTCAAATATATATATACATATATATATATATATATTAGGAGGGCCTAATTTTCGACATTTCCTAGTTATAACTGTTGATTAACACTACCACTATTACATAAAATAATAATTAACAGATCTCAAATAATACAGACAACCATAATTAAATGTTAACCATTGAGTGAATGCCAGAGATACGAATCAATTTTAAATTTGTCATCTAATGATCCATCTGATTTTATATTAATGATCCAGCAGATTACATCAACAGCCAGATTAAAACTTTTAGTATAGTCAATGAATACTGAATAATTCGATGGAAAGTTGATTAAAAGGGCGAAATTAATGATTAGCCCTACTTTTATAGCAAAACCCAAATAAATAATAGTAAAGTGAGAGATAAGACTTTAGATTTACGAGGTGTGCTAAGGGAGAAGGGTGGGGCGGACGATTTGTCTAAATTAAGGAATTATCCCATAGTAGATGCCTAACACGTCTCCCTTATCCCCAGCTTTTCCCTTCTAACAGCTGTATAAAACAACCAACAGATCTTTATACAATTTGTTTAAGTTATAAATGTGTACATTTAATAGTGGAACGTCTTAAGTCCATTAACATGATTTAGCCATTGGCATGGTGAATGAATCAATCTATGAACATACTGGAATCATGGGTGGAAAGCAATGTTTAACTTAAAAAAAGTTTCCACAGCTTGTATACACACACACACACACACACACACACACACACTCACACACACACACACACACACACACACACACATATATATATATATATATATATATATATATATATATATATATATATATCATACATATACAGGCAAATAGTTGGATAAAATGTTACAAATAGTCTATGCTTTTTTTTTTTTTTTTTTTAAAAGCCAGTAACATATTGCACCAAATAAAGTATACTGCCCCTCCCCTCTCTTCTCCCAAACATTAATTCATGAAAAACGCTAGCTCTCCCTAAGTGTATTTAAAACTTTATTTAATTAACATCTGAAAATTATTTGAACAGACATTTTTAATATTGTGAAGATAAAGCAATCAGATTTGTTAATATTATTTAATGTATTAGAGGCTTGAGGTCCGAAATGAGTGGTACGTTGGCACCACTGAGCCTAGGGAGCTGTGGGGATACTTCCTTTGTCCTATCAGTTCTGCCGCTTCCCTGCCGACCTCATATTGGTCTATGTTTACATGTTATTTGACCATTATGATTTTAGCAATGTAGTTTTATTTTCAGGAATATGAATTTGTTTGATTATCGTAAATGAATTATTTAAAAGGGAGAACATTGTGGAGGTGCATCCAGTTATTTCTGGTATTTATTAACTCTGCTCCTTTAATATATGATATTCTTTACTGAACACACTATGTACCAATATGAATATACAGTTTACAATCGAGCCTGACAAAAGAGTATTTTTAATAGCGGTTCTGACGTACCTAAAACATCTGTCACTGTTGGGCTTTGTACCGCATCAAGGGAAAGGAACTTATATTCATACATGGTTTGGAAGACAGAATACTTTCTATGATTATGAATTATATGGTCCATTACGTTATAAAAAAAAAAAAAACTACATGCTCAGGAGATGGGAAATATAAAAATATTGAGGACATAACAGATAATTTTATTATTAAGAAATCCACTGCAACGACGGGTATAATACCTAAACACTGGGACGGGGAAAAGTCAAAATGTTTTGCAAAGTAAAGACTTGGCAAAACAATACCATCATCATGCGTAAATGTCAACCTGTATCCAATGGAACCGTATATGTACATCAATCATTTCCATTTACCCGAAGCAGTAAAATAATCAAGCTAATTTTCCAATAACGTGCCCCCACGGTTTGATTCAAAATCTAAATGAATCTTTAAATAATGCCGTTTGGAGCATAGTACCTAAGAGGGTCTTTGACCATAAAAATGAGAGTACTTGGGGCTTGGGTAATTTCATTGCAGGTGAAGTAACGAAAGGCCCGTTCAGAATTAGGAATCGACCCAGAGAAACTCTGCAAACAAGAAAAGAAGGGAATAGTCAGTCGAAGTATTTATCATTCAGAGTACAAAAGTAAAATGAATTCCAAGGAATCAAGAAAAAAGAGAAGCATATCTCAAAGGAATTCCGAAGCTCCTATCCTGACACTTGTTAATTCCAATTAAAAACAAAATTATATACTTTTCCTTATCTGATTTTTGGCCACAATCTTCTCAAAGAAATTTTGAAGCTCTGCATTTAATATATATAATGATTTATTTACTGCTTCTAGTTTACCCTGCACCTTTAAAATTAAGAAAATATAGTGACAAAATTACATGTGGCTGGTTCAGGCACATTGCAATAGTTCTTAGGAACAAGGTGCACTTGAAGTAAGGCCCCGGAAAAGGGAGCCCGGGGGACAAACCATATTTTTAATAAATTATTATTATTATAAATCCATTTTTTTATTTGTTTCTTCCACCAAGAATATAATAGTTTGTAAAATTATCATAGGCTTGCACTACCAATGCATTTTGATGCTTTGCATTGCCCCTGTTTATGGGATTAGAGCTAATTGTTAAAGTAGGTGGCACATTTTAATATGTTTATACCTTCCTTCTACCAGTATTTGCAGTTCGTACCTAGCCTATTTTTAACTTTCTATTACCTTTGTTTGTAAGGGTAATGGTTATTAAGATAAATCACAAAATATGCTTTTGTCTTTAAAGTTTATTTAAATTAAATGATTGTCTCGCTGTGAAGGAAATCATTATATCAAAATATTTCTATTTTATAAAAATCGTAATACGTTAGTAATCTTGAATAATATTTTAAACGTGAGAGTGGTGAATCAGTGTAAAAAATGCCACAGTCAAAATATTAAGCCTCAAAAACTTCCTCTTTTGATCACATCATTAATTCTTAAATTTTTTTTGTTACGTTGGTCGATTGTTGTATAAGCACTTTATTTCGTAGAAATACCACCATACCATTAAATCCTATTTAAAGGGGAATGGAAATTGGAAAATTACTCTTTCTTTTCAGCCAATAAGACGATCAGCAAGAGTCTATTAATTTATTCAATATTCGCTAGCTTATTTAATAGGAATTGAATATTTTAGTTTTATTGGTTTCTTTGGGACAATAACTGGCTATTTATAGTCCACAATTATAGCAGTTAATATTTATTTAATTTTTCTTTTGAAAATATGGAGTTTCTAGTCAGAATCAACAGATTTCCCCTAATGTTCTAAGATTTCTTTTGTAAAAGGTCGTCTGTTATTTATAACCATATTATTTTGGAGAGTTGAGGAATTTATATTGAATGTATTCTTAAGCTGAAAAATTACAGTTTTATCTACTTTTATTTTGTTAGGGGGCAAAATTCAATCTTTACATTGAGACCGCGGCTATTTGGTAAACTTATTCAGCACATTGGTATTTTGTTCTTTCGGAAAATTTAAAATGAAATATCCACAATTTACAATATAACACCAACACTACATTTATATATATATAAAATATAATATCTCTGATTATCGAAGACAGCCAATTATCATACAAATTACAAGTATACATTGATATTAATAAATCAAGCTATCACTGTGTTCATGTAATAAAGAAGATATATTTATTAAAAGTTGCATTAATACCAAATTTCGAATAAGTTAAGAAAAAACTAGTCTACAAAGTCACAATTTAAGTAAAGAACTCTACTGGCACCTGAATATTCAAATCGTCATAATAATATTTATTACCTTTAAAGAAACATAGGTTTAATTTCCTTTCAAGAATCAAAATCTAGATTGCAGCGCAAAACTAAATAGTATACTTTACCTTATTGCATGTGCTTATCATGACCAATCTCACTGTCTACCTGCTTCCTAATCAGTTCCCTTCTAATCCTTTCCAGAGCACTACCATACGCTTTCATTTGCATCCCAACTTCCTATCACGGTGTCGGCAGTATACTGTCCTTACAAATCCGTATCGACACAATTATTTCAAGACTACTTCAGATATGGGTCCTCGATTTATCGCTGGTGGAGTCTACAGTGCTAAACATTGTCAATGGGGCTGCAGAACATCAAACCACGTGGACATGGTCTCCACCAGGCTCTCTCGACCTTTCCTTCTAACGTTCCTACTCTTTCTTCCATACCTATGCTGCCGACATCCCATCACATCCTGAAACTTCCCTTCTCACCTATGCAGATGATACTGCAATCAACCTCAGACCCAAATATGACATCCTCATCTTTATAAGAACACCTAGCTCCGCTATAATCCTGGCTGACTCAGTGGAGGATCAAGCAAAAGCAGCGAATCATGCCATGTAACCTTTACTCTCCGACGTTCTATTTGTCCCCCGGTCACAATCAATAGCGCACTAATTTCTCAAAAATCACAAATTAGGTATCTAGGACTCACATTAGACAAGCGACTAACTTGGAAACCTCACGTCACATTAAAAAGACAAAAATTGTATCGACGGTACAGACTTCTACTAAGACTACTTGACAACAGATCTAAACTAAAAACTACACAACAAACGACTGATTTATATGATAGTACTAAGACCAACATGGTCTTACGGACTTGAACTTTGGGGTTCCACTAAACCTTCAAAATCCTACAAAATCCATACCCTCCAATCCAGAATACTCCGCAAAATTACCGTTTCCACATTTTACGTATCCAATTTAACTCTCCATAACAACCTCAGCATTCATTTTGTCCATACCCTTGCAAAATCACGATATCAGAAATACCATTCTCTCCTTTCCGCTTATCTTCATCCTTTCGCCTGAAACACCTTCATCTACCCATATTCCAGAAAACCCAAGACAACGTCTGATGAGTAAGTGGCCAAGAGATCTCCCTGTGTAGTTCACAATATAACTACATATTGTACTATCCAATATTCCCTCCAATGTGGGTATTGCCAATGGACAACTTCCCACCTGAAGACAATAATCAACCCAATACAGTGTATAAAGAACACACATAATTTTATAATAAATCATCTGCCAAACATGCGAAAGACTTATGAAACATTTTTTGGTATCCTTACCCATATGATTATTTGTTAAAATAATCCTTTTGTTTTGGAAGGCTTTTTAAGCAAGAGCTATTCTTCTATCGACTTCAGCTTTACTATCATCGTCTTCAGTGATGATGCTTCCGAGGTAACAAAATTCCTTCACATTTTCAAGTAATATGTTTCCAATTCTAAAATTTATATTCCCTTGGCTTTGTTTTTTCTCTGCTACCGAAACTTTGTTTAACGTGCATTTATCTTGAGTTTAAAATGATCTTGAGCTAGGGAAGTATTACAAAAATATGAAAATTCATTATATCATGTTTAGCACTCTGAAGCATTGTTCGCTCGCTAAGATAGCTATTTTATTCAAATTATAAACCAACTTGTATTGGCAGTGGAAAGGGTATCGCTAAGTAAGGGATGGAGCCACGATGGAAAAACTTTTTATCACAACCCCCTTTATTTCAACAGGGATTAGTTGAAATAGCGCCTAACTAAAAAATACGATCACAAGAAATCCTTTCAATTACTTCAGAAGAAGTTTAAAAGTTAGAAGTTTGGCTTCAGACATTGCTCGTAGCTGGCCTAGATGCGAGTAGAAGAAGAATACCATTATGCCTATAACTAAAGAAAGTACTGACTTCAACATAGTTTTGAACAAGTTAACGTGTTTATTTTTCCCTCCTGACACGATAATACCCTTATTTATTGAACTATGTATGCAAGTATTAATATGATTCTTTTTCTTTTTTCTTAATGCTTTTCTCCTTATTTGAAAGAAAATTACTAGAGAAAAATATTATAAACATTTAAAAATAATGGCTATAACGAAACTATGCGACCTCTTAAATATAAATGGAAAGTTCAAAAAGCGATACGGTAATAATGATATTCAGTGAGTAATCTAATTTATATTCAAGTGGGTGAAAAAAATAAATCATGAAAATTATTGAATACATGTTTTATCGAGAAAGAAAAAGAATCAGTAAATTATTTAAACGATGTTTCCTGTTAATCCATTTGAGTTTTATGAAAATGAACTTTATGAGTAAATATGATCACAAAAGCCTTTTTCATATTAATACATATCTATCATAAATTTATTTATGGATGGCAATGCAATTTATACACTTTTAGCAAAACTTAATCATTCATGTTAAGTTCATATCATTTTGTGTGTATGTATGTATGTATGTATATGTATATATATATATATATATATATATATATATATATGTATGTAAAATGTTGGATTTATTTGGTATAGACTGGTTCAAATAGTGTAACTAGCTTTGTCAATAACGAGGTGCTCTTTATATTAGCAGATTCCCTTTAAGCTAGAAATCAGCTATTGTGGTCGCATTAATGACGCCATTTTCGGAAATCCCCCCTCCATAAACCTCCTGTATTCCTGGCCCGATTTCTACCAATAACAAATATGATCTTTAGTGTTGACTTAAATGGCAAAATATCGAGTGTAGTATTGAATGTCCGTCACTTAGGGGCTGCTTAAACTAAGCGGGTTTCCCACGTGAAGTTATACAATAGAAAAATCTCCGAACTGTTACGGAAACGGCCGAACTATCGGCGGAAACGAATAGAACCGACCTTAGCCGATCTCATCTCGTCCGTTGTTCGCACACACCTGATAAAAATGTAAATATCTCGGTTAATAATCAAGATAGAGAATAAATGTATATAACAATATTTAAAGGACATTTAATTTGCAATGAGATTGGTTCTATACAATTGTTCGATCCGAGGTATTGTAGCGGATATATTTCGAATTTTCGAAATTCTCACTTTAACCCCTCCCCTCCCACTGCTCCAATTTCAGCCATTAACGAACTTGATCTTTCTTTTTACATAAAACGGTGACGATTAACCAAAAATGGCGACCATTAGAGTGTTCACAGATATATATATATATATATATATATATATATATATATATATATATATATATATATATATATATACACAGGGTGTCCCCAAACCAAACGGTCAAACTTTAGGGATCGATAGAGGATCGAAAAACTAAAACAAAAAGGCATCTGGCATATGCCTCGTTTTCGCTTCGTTTTTTGAGAAAATCACAAAAAACTGAAAATAGTTGTGCAAAAAGTGTATTTTTTTTTAATAATGTATTTAAATTACAAAAAACTATTGGCTTTTTGAGTAAGCTTAATTTTTTAATTTACGAGGAGTAAATTTAGAAAACATGAATATTCTCACGCTTTCCTTATCAATAAAACGTCTAGGTTGAGTGTGTAAACTTAAAAAGAAAGGATTAAAATGTTTACTATCATTTTAATCCTTTTGGGGGGGGGGGAATCCAGCCTCGCATTCTAACATTAGTGGTGTTGCTAGTACTGTTCAGTGAAGTCAACAAATATGGCTAGATTTACCAACGCTGAATACGCGGACAAAGTCTACGTCTACGGATTCTGCGATGACAATGCACGTCAGGCAGTTCGGGAATATCGCAGACGGTTTCCTGACCGAGAAACCCCACACAGAGGTGTTTTTACCAGCACTTTCAGAAGGCTTCGAGAGACTGGGTCCTTCTCATGTAATCGTCGTGGAAACCGTATGCAGGCTCCGATGGAAGCCGACCTGAGGCGGAGGGAGAGGATACTGAGGCACTTCAATACCAACCCTGGCACAAGCGTCTGGAGAGCTGCTTCAGTTCTAAGCATACCAAAGACAACCATTTGGCGCACATTAAGGGCTGACCGCAGGCATGCTTACCATGTACAAAAGGTACAAAATTTAATACCCGCTCATTATCCCCGCCGATTAAATTTTTGTAATTGGTACAAAGAACAATTGCAAAACGATGTAAATTTAAGTTCGAAAGTAATTTGGACGGACGAAGCGACTTTTACACGTGCGGGCATATTCAATCAAAGAAACTAACCTTTGGGCACATGAAAATCCCCGCGCTGTTAGAGAATTTCACTACCAGCATGAGTTTTCTGTAAACGTGTGGGTCGGTCTTTGTTATAATCGCATAATTGGTCCCGTATTTTTACCTGCTCGACTTCACGCTGAAAGTTATCATCTATTCCTGGAGAATTACTGGCACTTTTGGAAGATATCCCTTTGGAAACAAGGCTTGAGAGCTGGTTTCAACTCGATGGTTGTCCTGCACATTACGGAAGGGACGTACGAGACTGGTTGGACATCAACTACCCAGGTCGCTGGATAGGACGAGGTGGGCCGGTGCCTTGGCCTCCCTGGTCTCCGGACCTCACGCCACTAGATTTCTTCGTGTGGGGATACGTGAAAGAAAATGTCTACCGAGAGCCCACTCCGCACAAGGGATGACCTCATCGAGCGCATCAGAATGGTTTGCAACCAGCTCACCGCAGAACAATGTTTAGATGGAGTGCGATCTGTGAGTACGCGATGTGATGCGTGTATTGCAGCGAGAGGCCAGCACTTCGAACAACATTTACATTGACGCTGTAGAAATTAACGATGTAATTTTAGAGAAGGTGAAACCTTCAAAATTTTCAGGGTTTTTTTTCTCACTAAGGTAGACCCATATAAAAACTGAAACATTTATGTTTTCCAAGTAAGAATATTTAATTATTTTATTAATTTTCTAAATTTTTAATCTTTTTTATGTTTTAATCTTCAGTTATTGTTCATAATGTTATCTACTTTAAATAGGTAATTTTTTTTATACTATGAATATTTGAATAAAAAAGTATTTATTATTTTTTCTTAATAAAAAATAATTTTTTTTTCAATTAGCTTTCTGTTAGTATAAGATTAGAATACAATAATTGTATTGGAATAACATTTATTGCTAAAATTCATTCAAGGAATAAAATCCGCTCTTCCATTGGCCTTGACTAGTTTTTGCACAACTATTTTTAGTTTTTTTGTGATTTTCTCGAAAACGAAGTAAAAACGAGGCATAAGCCAGAGAACTTTTTGTTTTAGTTTTTCTATCCTCTATCTATCGCTACAGTTTGGCCGTTTTGTTTGTGGACACACTGTATATATATATATATATATATATATATATATATATATATATATATATATATATATATATAACATTTTGAACAGACCACATTTTCGTCATCTCCTGGGTGGGATCGATGGACATTTGAAGAAATTTGTCAAAAATCACGTCATGAATACGACCTCAATAGCTGATTCCCCTTTAAGGAAATCTACTAATAAAATGAACATTTTCGAGACAAGAACGTAAACTCCTAATTGATGACACCTACGCTCAAGGAATTTTTATGTATCTCGCATAATGTAAACAAAAATTTGTATTTAAACATAGAATAAAGAGTTACATTTTATAAAACTTATTGTTATTATGCCATGAGTATGAGTGGGGGTTTACTGAAAGCTGTAAACTAAAAATTTCAAATATATCGGTTAATATTGATATTAGATAAAATTACATACGTATTTTATCTAATATCAATATTAACCGATATATTTGAAATTTTTAGTAAAATACGTATGTAACAAAATTTATATACAATTAAATTTACAATGAGATTGGTTCTACACAATTTTTCAATTCGACGTATAATAATACTCTTCCCACCCGGTCCAATTTTAGCCGTTAACGAACTTGAACATTAATTTTGCATGAAACGCTTATATATAGAGTTTCGTAACGAAAAAATTACGACCACTAGAGCTGTAACAGAAAAATGTATCGATGGAGATTTGAGGAAATTTTTCAATTATTGCGTCATGGGTACAGCCTCAATAATCCTTTAGGGAAATATGATAAAATGCAAATATCTTAGTTAATATTCTAAATATAATAATAACTGTATAGAACAAAATTTATTGAACATTAAATTTCCAACAAGATTGTTTCCGATCCAATCTTAATAACGGAGATATTTAGAAATTTTGATTCCCTCCTCTAACTCCCCCCCCCCCCGTGAATAGCTGAGTTTCTAAAAGGGATTTCTCTTAAAAATACGCATCTTTCGGTATTAACAGATTACTGATTTTATATTTACCGATTTTAAATACAGGATTATCAGAAAAAAGTTTTAATTATTGACTTTACCTCCAATATTTTCTGCTCATAATCTTAAATTTCCCTTTTTATTCTGTGCCCAATATTTTTATATGTTCTTCATAGTTTTATGACCAGGGTCACCTATAAAAAAAACACATTTTTCTCGCAAACTTTATTTATACTGCTCATCATTGATTAAATTTACAGTTTCATGTCTAATTTTATCTTTTTCCCTATTTGAAATAGAAACTTTGTCAAGCATATATTCAGTCACTACGCCTTTATCACGAATTGGTTTTAATATATTGAGTTTATCACTGAAAGTTAAAAAAAGTCAATTTTCATTTGCTGAAAGTTTTTGTAGAGATAATTTTTTTTCGAAATACGAACTTCTTTAATAATATTTTTCAATTTTTTATGTAAACAATTATTATAATAAACGTTTATCCAGTAAAAACTTTAATTTTTGAATCTTTTATAGGGTTAACGGGCATTTCATTATTTCACAATTTAATTTTTTAAGTCTTTATAACTTCTAGACATTCCTAGATCTAAAATTTGATATTTAAAATTATAAATGATTCTAACAATTCATTTATTAAAAATATTATATAATATTTTTCTTTTATTACATTTGAAATTAGGAAATATTTTGTTTCTTTTACATTGCTTCAAAAATCATACATTAAAAACGACTAACGTACCGATACAATACATATGTAGAACAGAGAATGGACGACATGTAACTAATCTTCCAGCTTACATCAATACATACCAAATATAACTCACAACAACTGCAACACAATTAAGAGTCACCATCACAAATGCTCACAATTTCTAACGGAACATGGACAGGCAGGATATTATTTAACAAGATTTAAAATTCAAGTTAATGGCAAATGTACTTGCGGCTCACAGACAACACAAACGCTTTTACATATACATTATGACTGTTCAAAATTTAATCAAAATAGAACAAATTTAATAATAAATATAATTTTAAACGGAGGTAATTGGCCAGAACCATATCAAAGTGCCCTTTCTGTGCTATTTGTAACATTACATAAAGACTGACAAAACCTAAAGCGGTAAATGAAATAAATCATTTATACCCAAAAACGTTCTTCAGCAATTAACACAACAACTTCATACAAAGAAGTAAAAAAAATAAAATATATGATCAAACTTAATAAAATGTGTTACAATACTTTTAAAAAACAATAAGTAGACAATATTGTAGTATATGATTTTAGTTCTGAGCTTTTTTGAAATTTACCTTCAACCCTCCTGTATCCAGTTAAAAAAATAAATAAGTTTATATTAATTATAAAAGAGTTTCCAGAAACAATACATGGCATCCTTAAATAAAAAAAAAGTGTGACAATCCTTTGAAAATGGCTAAATTAATAGCCCAAAACAAATCAGCAAAGTATATTTTGGTAAAAACTGATTTGGGCTATGTATCTAGGGTCATAAACACTAACTCTCTACAAATGCAAAAGAAAATAATAGTAATTTCTATGAAAATTGAAACAAATATTAGATACTTAAAAGAAAGATAATGGAGTTTGGAAGATAATGAAAACAATAAATAAAAAATTATGAAAGTGAATCAGCTGATGTGGTTTAGTATTAGTAAAAATAGTAAAATCAATTTTATTATCAAATAAAGTATTTCCGTTTTGTCACGCAGAGGTGGCGTTAACTTAGCAGATTTCCCATTTGCTCGAATGAACTCATCAGAACGTTCAGTTCTCTATTTCTCCCCTTAAAAAATGCTTTGTTTAAGGTGGTTTGAACTGTAAATGAGATTAATTTTATTTGTAATTATCTTACTTATTTTAAATTTTTTTTATTATTGTTATTTCTTTTATATTATATTTGAGTAGATAGTTGATTAACGTATATATATATATATATATATATATATATATATATATACGAGTATAGTAAAATAAAAATGTATTTAAACATAATCATACTTGTAATATGCCATGTGGCAATGGAACATTTATTCAAATAAATAACTCCTCATAGGGTTACTATGAGAGGGGAAAACACTTCTTCGTCAAGATTCATAATTAGAATTTCAATATAAAATTTTTGGTCCCTCCGTTCTTTTGCTATGGAGGTCATTATTCTTCTTATTCTCTAGCCAATATTTTTATATGCCCTTTACAGTTTCATGGCCAGAGTCACCAATAAAAAAATGTTTTTTATTGGTGACCCTCTCCATGAAAGTATTAAAAAAAATCTTAAATTTAATTACAGCCTTATTTTAAAATGGCATTAAAGTTGACTAATATAACAACTTACAATACGATTCTTGAAGTTTCCAACCGTTACATTCTTATAGGTGAAATATATTCCCAAGCTCAAATAATTTCTAGAGACCTAAAATATTTTTCTGATAAAAATATGTACAGTATATTCTGGTCGAAAGAAATACAGTGGAAGAGGTGGGGGGGGGTGTAGATAGGGCCCTGCCACTCGCTGATAATCCATCACAGTGCCTTCCAGTTCATTGCCCACAACGACTTTTTTCCAAGCCTGTCAACCTCTCAGTCATCAAGTTCACTACCGCATCTCCTTATAAATCTGACTTCTTTAGATGTTATTTTATAATATTTTGTATTTTATTACCATCAACAATATTTTAGACAAAAAAAGTCCGTCACGCAGGGGCTGCGTAAACTAAGCAGATTTACCACGTGAAGTTTTACAATAGAGAAATCTGCCTAATAACAACTGTAGTAGTAAGAAACCTCTAAACCTAAAACATTATTTAGGGCGTAATAACCCAGTAGTTTCTAGCCCCAAAAAACAGTTAACCTAACCTCTAAACCTATTCACGAGGGACGAATAGTTATGGAAACGGCCGCCAGAGCTCTCGGCGGAAAGTCCGAACATAGCCTACTGGCAAGCAGAATACAAATGCAAATATCTCGGTTAATAATCAAGACACAGAATAAATGTATAGAACAATATTTATAGTAAATTGAATTTGCAATAAGATTTATTCTATACGTTCTATACGTTCTATATGTTTCGATCCGACGCATAATAACGGAGATAATTTGAATTTTCAAAAATCCCCCCTTCTAAACCCCCCCTCCCACTGGTCCGATTTCAGCCATTAACGAACTTGATCTTCCTTTTTACATAAAACGATTAAATTCCGAGTTTGGTAACGATCAAACAAAAATTGCGACCGCTAGAGCGTTAACAGACATATATATATATAATTTTGAACGGACCTCATTTTCGTCATCTCCTGGGTAGGATCGATGGACATTTGAAGACATTTTTCGAAACTCGCATCATGAGTACGACCTCAATAGCTGATTTTCCTTAAGGGAAATCTGCTAAAAGTGACTGCGAAGAATAGTTTTATAAGGTTTGTTAGAACTTTATGTATGTATGACATATTTTCTGTATCATGAATATTAATCGAGATATTTGGATTTTATAGTTTTCAGACTTTAGCACACTCCTTCTCATGTTAAACTAACAATACTTGGTTATGTAATACGCCACATTATTCGAACCATAAATACCAAATATTGTTTTCAAGAGACATTTATTATACGACTTACATGCAAATATGTTCTGGTGACCCCCCCCCCGTCTTAAGTTTTTGGACTACTTAAATTTGATTGATTGATATACAAATTATTCTGATTCATTATAAAGTACAGTACTAGATATAGTACATAGTTTTTAATCAAATTAATAAGTTATATTCTGATATATTTCAGTAATTGTTTATCTTTCCGGTGAGAGTCGGGTTGGCAGACCTGTTTATTTACATTTCAGCCGCATCCCGCCCGGAGGGGAAGAATTCTTATTACAGTTGGTATTTATTCACTTAATATTCAAGGTGGTATTGAGTTACCAGTATGTAGATTTATCTATTATGAAACTTCACGAGGGAAATCTGCTTAGTTTACGCAGCCCTTGCGTGACGGACTTTTTTCTGTATTCATAGTTCCGTAAATCCCGGCATCTACTCATCACATATTAACTATAACCTAATATATCAAGAAACGATCTATTCCAGTCTTGAATATAAAATATTGTATTCATATTGCTTTCATTGATTTCATATTGTTGATATACTCAAATATGATCTGTGTGACGTCTTCTATCAAGATTTTACATTCTAAATGGCACGAATTGGAGAGGGGAGGATACCAAAAAATCCGTAATATCTTGGTTAGTATGAAGCGGATGGAAAATTGTATTTATCTTATTACAAATATAGTATAATTTCATATAAATGTCAGTTGGTTATTTTTTGTTTTTTTTTTTGGAATTTTTGAGCCTCCAGTTAACCCTAAATTCTACTCATCGAATGACTACTAAGAAATAGAAAATATTTGGTGAGAAGAGCACTTGGAAATCAGCTAAATTTTCACAGCCTCTGCATGACGGACTTTTATTTTATTGCCTGTTATAGAAGGTCCTTTTAAGTGTGTTTCCTCTTCATAAGATAGGTGGCCTCGGAAAACACCTTGAGAAAATCATGTAGAGAGCTTGTGAAATAAATTGAACAAGGGCGTGAGGCGTGAGGGAAAAAACAATAGTAGTGGATTGGGATGTTTGATGGGACATTCACTGGTCCCTTTTACACAACGGATGGCAGCTATTCCATTTACAATGACTCTCATTTAATACTTCCACCACCTAACCAGTTGACACTATCAAAGAAACTTATTTCTCCCATACTGGACATTTCAGAAACAGTCCTCATTTTTATTAAAACAGCTTTTTTAGACGACTGCCCATTCATTCCGGAAGGAATTAATGTTTTTTGTTTTTCCACTGTAGGATATCCTCACCAATGTTTCAATAATATAGACGTTTTTATAGTAAAATCTGACAAAATCAAAAAAAGTGGCTATCATGCTAAAAAATAAATATTTTAATTAAATGGATGATTTACTCAATTGCAAAGAAATATATAGCGAGTACAGGGTAATTACACAAGGAACCAAAGTCTAATAAGAGGAAAATTCTGTAAGCAATGCACATTTCCAAAGACCTGGAGAATGTGGTCAATTTTAAAACTGACACAAGGAATTTAAATACCTATTATGCTGAAGTGTTAGAAAAATTAAAATAATTCTGGCAAATAAAGGTAAAGATATTTTAGGGAGAATTTTAGTTATTATTCTGAAATGATTTAAATGTTTTGGCTGTGATAATTTTAAATAACTGTTCACCTTTTAATTTTTAAGTTTATGGATTTATAATTGCCTAATATAGTCTAGGATTTTATGAATGTTATATATGTATGAGCAAAGTAAATAATTGCATGGCACTAAATGAGGGTTATAGAACCTACCTGTTAAGAGATTAGATATTATCAGATTATTAGATATTGACAAATTACCTCTTGGTAAGGCTAAACAAAATTAAGGAGATTTTTAATATGTGAACTCATTAGTGAGTATAATAAAGTCCGTCACGCAGGGGCTGCGTAAAGTAAGCAGATATCCCACGTGAAGTTTTAAAATAGAGAAATTTAACGAGAGCCGAACAGTTACGAACACCGCCGAACTAGCTTTTGAGAGGAAACTCACTCTCGTCCGTTATCCACCCACAATTAATAAAAATGTAAATATCTCGGCTAATATTGAAGATAGAGAATAAATGTATAGCAATATTTATAGTAAATTTAATTTGCAATAAAACTGAGTCCATATGATTTTTCGATCCGACGTATAGTAACGGAGATATTTCGAATTTTCGAAAATCCTCCCCTCTAAACCCTCCCACTGTTCCGAATTCAGCCATTAACGAACTTTTCTGACTTTTTACATAAAACGTTTAAATATCGAGTTTGGTAACGATCAAACAAAAATTGCGACCGCGAGAGCGTTAACAGACAAATATATATATATATATATATATATATATATATATATATATATATATATATATATATATATATATATATATATATATATATATATAGTAATTTTGAACGGTCCCCATTTTCGTCATCTCCTGGGTAGGATCGATGGACATTTGAAGAAAGTTTTCGAAAATTGCGTCATGAGTAAGACCTCAATAGCTGATTTCCCTTAAGGGAAATCTGCTAAAAGTGACTGCGAAGAATAGTTTTATAAGGTTTGTTAGAACTTTATGTATCTAAGAGAATTATGATTTGCCTTAATGGTTGAGAGATAAAAGAATTGTTACCCTGTATGTTTTTAGCATTTTTAATGTCCAGGAGGGCGAAACGTCAGCGATTCTAAAATAAGGAGAATAAATATAGCTGTTTGAAACCTTAAAATCCTTTTGTCCCGAAATACTTTAATTGGTCTCAGTAAGGATTAGATGCAATTTCAATTATATATTTATCCAATAGTCATGCCACTAAGCTGCTTATTAATACTTTAATATGTTTACCAATCTTTGAAAGAGAGAGGAAATGAACATATTCATTAAGTCACTACCAAGAATAGCCCAAAACAATTTGCGTTGATTTTAGTGTGTTTCTTAATATTATTGGTGTATTATCCCATGACGTACTTAAACATTTTAAAATAAAAAAAAATATTTTTTTTTGAGATTAGTATATACAATATTTACATAATGAACAAAAAATACCGGATTTTCTTAAAACATATTTTCATCTTCTAGAGAGAATCATAGATATTTTAAATAATAAAATATATATATGTTTCAAATTTTATGGCAAGGGTCTCCAATTAAAAAAACATTTTCTTCGGTGCAAACGTTATAGAAACTGCCCTACATTTTTCATGGCATATTTGCCACCTCTTCTGGGGCTATCCCTTTTAAAAGAAAAATATATTAATATATATAAATAATTTTATGGGTTAAAGGGGAGGATCTCCGTTACTATTCGTCGGATTGAAAACATGTATAAAATCAATCTTATAAAAAATTAAATTTACTATAAATATTGATATATACATTTATTCCCTATCTGGAATATTAACCGAGATATTTGCATTTTTCAGTTTTCAGTCTTCAGCAAACCCCCACTTCTACTAATGATACATAAACAATACTCAGTTATGTTGTAAACCACATTATTCGAAGCTTAAATACTAAACATTGTTTTCCAGAGACCATTATTATACGAAATACATGAAAATATGTTCTTGTGCCCCCATCTCAAATTCTTGGACTACTAAAACTTGATTCGTTGAGATAAAAATTATTCTGATTCATTATAAATTACAATACTAGGTATAGTACATAGTTTTCAATAAAATGGAAATGTTATATTCTGATATGTTTCAGTTATTGTTTTTCTTTCCGGTGAGCTGTTGGCAGAGCTGTTTGTTTACATTTGAGACGCTTCCCGCCCGCAGTGGAAAGATTTCTTATTGTCGTTTGTATTTATTTACTTATTATTCACGGTGGTGTTGTGTTAGCAGTATGTAGGTATATCTAGTATTAATCTTCACGAGGGAAATCTTGCGTGTTAACGCAGCCTCTGCGCGACGGACTTTTTTTATTTATGTACTAGAATGTTTATAGCTCTCGATATGAGGCGACCTCTAATATGAACAATAACTTTTTTTAAATTTATAAATTAAATACTATCTGCTAATGACACTAATGGACAAGAAAACGCATTGAGTGCCCCATTGTTCGAAAGAACTATGAACAGTGGTGACAAACGAAAAATATTTATATTCCTGAAGAAAGAAAGTGGGAAGACATAGGTGTGAGAGACTTTGGAACTTTTTCTCCCCTTATCCATCATAGCCAATGTCAAAGTTGAAGTGTTGTGAGTCAGAATGTTCTTTTTCCTCATTTTTCCAGTCCATACAAATATTACCATTCCCCCTTTTTCATCTCACCCTTTGTGTTAGCATCCCATATTAATTTGTTTTTCATGTTCCGCACCAGTAATGAATAAAATATTGTGTCTTTTGGATTTTTTTTGGGACTAGTGAAGTGTTGTAAGGACAAAGCAATCGTTCTATAATGTTTAAATGAATTAGCATTTATCAAAACTTCCTTATTATTAAGCGTAAGCAGTCACTTAATCACTTAAGTCCTGAACTAAATTTTTAGAATAAAACAACCTTTAAAAATTAGTCGAGAAGTAATCACAATATAAATAGAATGTAGAATAAAATATACATATTTATTTGTTAAAGATTTACATCTTGTACAAATTAAATAAACAAATGTCAATTCTGTCTTTTTAAATACAATAAATAACTAAATCTAAGTTCTTGAGGTCAACAATAATATGACAATAAAGAAAAATAAAAAAAAGCCATAAATTGAAACTAGTAAAATATAGTACATAAAAGATAACTAAAAGCATTCTATAAACCCTTTTCCGTCTTAATATAACATTTAACTGGAGTGTGGTCCATCAGCACTTATAGATTCCAGAGTATTGCATGCTGACGTGATGAAGCAGTAAATCTTGTGTAGTTTTTCGAGGCTATCGATACTAAATATTTCTTCAATTTTATGTACATCACTGACTGCTGAGGAAAGTGTTTGTAGATATTTATTTCTGTACAATACAATATAAATAATATTAATTAAAATAAAAACAGAATCAATTATTTTTAACTTTCAACTTTTGTTGAAATTAATTTTTTCTAATTCCTCCATTTTAGGAAGGTTATTTCTTTATGTGTTTCAGCTGTTTCAAGATTTTCCAATTTTTATGGCCGAATGTCTGTTAATCAATAAAAATAATTGTATCAAGATATCTATTTACCTTAACCGTTTATTGAAGATTCTCCGATGTGAAGAACTAGCGTACATCACACAAAGACTGTTTAATAAAGAAAACAACATAAAAAATATGGAACTTTACATAAACCCTTCCTGCTATTTTTAAGTGATTAAGTAACAAACGAGTGGACAGACAGAAAAGAAATTTAATTTTCATTGCGTCAGTCATAAAATTACCTACAAAGCAAAAACATGCTATCCCCATACTTAAATACTGTTACAGATGAACATTTATTAAGCTTTAAACTTATATATATAGAATAAAAAAGTCCGACTAAACAGATTTCCCACGTGCTGGTATAACATATTATTAATGTCATTTCCCAATATTTTCTCAATTGCTGTCCAAATTAGACGAGCAGTAGCACAGGTTTACTGAAAGCTGACACCCAGGAAGTGCTAATAGCTCGTTTAATATTTGAGTCGATAGAAAATGTATAAAGCTACAGTTGTAAAGCATCAATAGTTTAACAAGAATGGTTCTATTACATTTTTCTATCCAACGGATAATAACGGAAATATATTGAATTTCCGAATTTCCCCTGATTAACCCCACCCCTATTCTTGATCCGATTTCAGCCAAAAACTAATATAACCTTTAATCTTGAATGAGTTAAATATCGAGTTTGGTGAACACCAAATAAACATTTTCGAGTTAGGAAAGTAAAATCTTAAATGGTGACTTCATCACACAACGTCTTGAAAACAATATTTGCTACTTAAGCTTCTAATAAAATGGTTCACGATATAATAGCTAATTGTTAATATGACTTAAGTACGAGTAGGGGTGTACTGAGCGCTGAATACTAAAAAAATGCAAAAAATGCAACTGCAAGATTTCTCATTTTCGTTTATATTTACTCACGATAGTGTTAAGTGTTACCAGTATGCAGATTTGAATATTGTACAACTTCATGGGGGGAAATCTGCTTAGTTTACGCAGCCACTGCGTGACGGACTTTTAGCAGATTTCCCTTAAGGGAAAACAGCTATTGAGGTCGTACTAATGACGCGATTTTTGAAACTTTTCTTCAAATGTTCATCGATCCTACCCAGGAGATGACGAAAATGAGGTCCGTTCAAAATTATACGAGTATATATATATATATTTGTCTGGTAACGCTCTAACGGTCGCAATTTTTGTTTGCTCGTTACCAAATTCGATATTTAAACGTTTTATGCAAAAAGACAGATCAAGTTTGTTAATGGCTGAAATCGGACCAGTGGGAGGGGGGTTTAGAGGGGGGGATTTTCGAAAATTCGAAATATCTCCGTTACCATACGTCGGATCAAAAAATGGTATAGAACTAATCTTATTGCAAATTAGAACTAAACTAAATTTACTATAAATATTGTTCTATACATTTATTCTCTATTTTGAATATTAACCGAGATATTTGCATTTTTATTAATTTTGGGCCGAGATGACTGTTTCCCGCCAAAAGCTAGTTCGGCCCTTTGCCGCAACTGTTTGGCTCTCGTATGGAGATTTCTCTATTGTATAACTTCACGTAGGAAATCTGCTTAGTTTACGCAGCCCCTGCGTGACGGGATTTTTTCATTTTTCACCACCCACACGCCCTACATAAAATACTTAGATTTGATTGCGGTCATCCCATCATTCCTAATAAATATTACTAAAGGGTGTAAGGTAAAATGAAGTAATAGTATTTGGGTGGGGGAGGTAAAGCGCCAATTTGAGCCCTATTATGCCGTAGTGACCTACCTTCTATGTTTGATTTATGAATATATAGGTTGAGATTGCCTATAAAACCCCATTATACCGGCCTAAGTCATTACTCACAGTCATCATTTTAGCCGTGTTGAGTGATACAGCAAAATATATTGTTCTGCCTCCGGTTACCCAATAAATTAATCATGCCCTTCAATAGTTTACAGTCGTAATCTATGTTGATTTCTGAAAGCGCCTAGGTCCCTCTGATTCATTGTATTTAAGTAATGTTATTGGTCCCTTATAGCAGAATTCTAAACCTCTTACAAGGGACCGCAGTTCGAATTCACTATTCCATCTTATTTCGTCTAAAATGTTAGCCTTGCACTAGGTTATGTTTATTTATAATTCCATAAACGACCTAACACTAATAAATATGAATGACATTGATGACATTATTCCTGTAGTATTTGTAATTCATTGGGATATATACTGCTCAAAAATGAATAAGGATATTGGTTACTTTTTCTTATCCTATTAATTTTAATTAAATCGACCTTAATTAAATCACTTTTTTGGGGGGAAAAAGACAATAATTTCTAATAAATATTAATGATATTTATAATTAAAAAAAAACAAAAATGCTAGGCCCCATAAATACCAAAAAACAGCCAATATCCCTATTCATTTTTGAGCAGTATACAAGTACTTCATATCGTCATCCATGTTCTTGAGTAGTTTAACTGGTATCCCATTAACCCTAGTTGTTTTTTAGAAGATTTCCCTCAAGGGGAAGCAGCTATTGAGGTCATACTCATGACGCGATTTTCGAAATTTTTCTTCAAATGTCCACCGATCCTAAATAGATGACGAAAACTGTATATATATGTCTGTTACCCCTCTAGCGGTCGAAATTATTGATTAATCGTTACCAAACTCGATATTTAGTCGTTTCATGTAAAAAGAAAGATAAAGTTCGTTAACAGCTGAAATCGAACCAGCGGGAGGGGGGTTTAGAGGGTAGGAATTTCGAAATATCTTTGTTACTATACTTCGGATCGAAAAATTGTATAGACCCAATCTTATTGGTAATTACATTTACTGTAAATATTGTTCTATACATATTTTGAGTATAATGAGTATTAACCGAGATATTTGGATTTTATAGTTTTACGCTTTCAGTCAACACCCACTCCTCCGAGATTCATATCAATAATAAACTGTTTTATCATGGACCACTTCATTACAAGGTTAAATACCAAATATTATTTTCAACAAAGCTTTATTATAGGAGATATAAACAAATAGGTTCTGTTGACCCCCCCC
Organism: Riptortus pedestris; assembly: GCA_019009955.1. Classification (NCBI taxonomy): domain Eukaryota; kingdom Metazoa; phylum Arthropoda; class Insecta; order Hemiptera; family Alydidae; genus Riptortus; species Riptortus pedestris. The sequence goes on from CM032233.1 coordinate 78,906,566, forward strand.
CCTTCATTCTTTTGTTGTTGGTTTACTAAAATCTGAGTGATTGGGGTAGAAATTATTCTGATTCATTTCAAATTACTCCACTAGCTATAGTAAATAGTTTTCAATATAATTAATATGTTATATTCAGATATATTTCATTAATTGTTTATCTTTCTGGTCTAGAATAATTCTACCTATTCAGCGCTGCAAAGTTAGCTCCTCTGTTTGTTTACAATTCAGACCCTTCCCGTTGTAGATATTATTAACTTGTAAATTTATTGAATGATTTCTTATTACGGTTTGTATTTATTCCCTTAACATTCACGGTGGCGTTACCAGTATGTAAATTTATATGTCGTAAACCTTCCCTTGGGAAATCTGCTTAGTTTATGCAGCCCCTGCGTGACAGTCATTTTAAATCTATCTTCCTAAATGGGAAACCCAAGGCATATTCATATACAAATAATGAGTTACATAATAACTTAAGAGAACATATCTGTTTCTTCAGTAATAGCATCGTCCTTGAAACAGATGTAGCCTAAGGGAAATCAGCTATTGAGTTTGTACTCAATGACGTGATTTTCGGAACGTTTCGTCAAACATCTATCGATTCGAGATGACGAAAATGAGGTCCTTTCAAAGTTATATATATATATATATATATATATATATATATATATATATATATATATATATATATATATACATATATATGTGTGTGGGTGTGTGTTACTGCTCTAACAGTCACAATTTTTACTCTTTTCCAATTTCTGTTTGCAATGTCCAATTGAAATGTTTGCATTTTTAACATTTTTAAATTAAAGTCTTCATGAAATCTTAAGTTATGTCTGATTTTTTTTCTTTGAGTAACTATATCACTAGAAACCTTATTTCCAGCGTTCAATTAAATTTCTGTTTACATAGGCTACTTTCTTTGAAAGAAATTGCGAACAGCTGATGAGATGAAATGACCAGTGTGCCATTCCAGCACGTGGGAAATCTGCTTAGTTTACGCAGCCCTGCTTGACGGCCTTTTGAGCTATTCCTTCGAGGATCTCATCTCTTAAACAGTATTCTTTGAATACCCACAAATTGTCTTTATCTTATCGCCATCTGTTGGAACGAAACAAGAAAAAGGCTTGGTATGAAAAAAACGTTCAGATATGAAATATTTATTATGAAACCAGAAATAAGATACTCTTTTGGGGGTAGTAAGAGAGAACTTAGTGTTATGGATATTACAATTGCTACTGTTATTAGCCTGTGGCGGGGTGTGGGAATAATCGCCATAGCAAACAGCATTCAGCTACCTCCTTACTCTACTTGTTATTTCCGATACCACACACTCTAACATCGGTATACATTCAGTATACAAACAAAATATCCTATCCCAAGATATCTCTTGTGAGTTTGTAAATATATTTATATCCCAGCGAGGGGACTGTCCTTTCGTCCGTCCAAGCATTTTTTAGCAGATTTCCCTTAAGGGAAATCAGTTATTGAGGTCGTGTTTATTGTTTTTTGGATTTTGGGCAAAAAACATCATGGTCATCAATGCTCAACACTCTTCAGACAGTATTTGAGTTCCCCGATCATGGGAAATGGCAGACACATGCACACTAGGCCGACTTTTTTATATATTTATATATATTTTTTTTTACTTTACAATTTTTGTTTCAACCCCCGTTTATTACTTTATATTTCAACCCCGTCCCCTTCCTTTTTTTGGGTAAGGGGGTGTTCTTATTCCTTGAAACCTACGTACCGGTATTACAGTATTTAATCCAACTATTGAACACAATATAAATTTTCAGACAAACTATTTAAATAAATACTAAGAAAAATTCTATTATTAATTAAACTAAACCTATGGACTATTAAAATAAACAATGGGATTAGGGCTATTAAAAAAAAATCATACTCATGAAAAATGATAGAAAAATGCCTTATCGATCCTACCCAGGAGATGACGAAAAAAAGGTCAGTTCAAATCTCTCTCTCTCTCTCTCTCTCTCTCTCTCTCTCTCTCTCTCTCTCTCTCTCTCTCTCTCTCTCTCTCTCTATGTATGTATGTGTGTGTGTGTGTCTCTCTCGATATATATATATATATATATATATATATATATATATATATATATATATATTTGTCTGTTAACGCTCTAGCGGTCGCAATCTTTGTCTAATCATTACAGAACTCGATATCTTAAAATTAAATTTATTGTTTATCTTGAATATTAATCGCGATATTTGCATTTTTCAGTTTTCAGCTCTAAGAAAATCCCCACTCCTACTCATGTCACTTAAACAATACTTTGTTATTTAACAAACCGCTTTATTCGAAGCTTAAATATCAAGTATTGTTGTCAAGAGACCTTTATTATACGAGATATATGCAAATATGTTCTGTTGACCCCCCTCTCCCTTCTTAAGTTCTTGGATTACTAAAATTTGAGAGATAAAAATTATTTTGATTGACTATAAATTACAGTACTAGATATAGTAAACAGTTTTCAATAAAATTAATATGCTATATTCAGATATATTTCAGTAATTTCTTTTCTTTGCGGTGAAGAATATTTCTCTCTATCTGTTCAGCTCTCTATAGGTTGGTTGACCTGTTTGTTGAGGATTCAGGCACTTTCCGTCGGGAGATTATTTAAGCTGACTGAATGATTTCTCATTGCCATTTGAATTGATTCACTTAATATTCAGTGTGGTGTGTGTAGTGTTAAGTGTTACCTGTATGTGGATGTATCTTTTGTCAAACATCTCGTGGAAATCTGCTTTGTTTACGCAGCCCCTGCGTGGCGGGCTATTATTGATCTCGTAAAAATATTTCAAAGAGTTTCCCTGGAATTCTATATTTGTGAATAAATTATTTCAAGGTACTCCATTTGCTACATAAGAATACTGAGTAATTAATTGTGAGTCCATCACTATTGGTGTAATCGAAGTAATTTAAATAAAAAGTAGAGTTTCAGGGGCTGCTTAAACTAAGCAGGTTTTCTACTTGTTGTTATTTGACGCACTGATGATCTCAGCTCACCATCTATTTTTATGTCCCCGTAGTACAAAGTTTGAGTATAGTGTAATTAATATAGCAGAAGGATATGACATGTTTAATGTTCCAGAAACTCAAATTGGAAATCACATGACGGGTTTACAAAAGACTGAATACTAAATTATGCAAAAATCTCGGATCATGTACGAGATAGAGAAAAAAAATATATTAACCAACCAACATGTATAGAAAATTATATTTGCAATAAGATTGGTATAATACAATTTTCGATCCGATTTATAACAATTGAGATAATACGAATTTTCAGGTATCATCCCTTCTCGAAGTCATGCGATTTAGAATATAAAATCTTAATAGAAGACGTCCCACAGATCATATTTGAGTATATCTCCAATATGAAATCAATGAATGCAATATGAAAAAAAATCCGTCACCCAGGGGCTGCGTAAACTAAGCAGATTTCCCACTTGTGTTCTGTATTTGCAATTTATCTCATGACGTAAAAGTTCAATGAGAACAATATTTGTTATTAAGGCTTCAAATAAAGTGCTTCATAAAATAACAGCTTATTGTTGATATGACATAAGCAGAAGTGGGGGTTTACTAAAAGCCGAAATCTAAAAAACGCAAATATCTCTGTTAATATTAAAGATACTGAAAACATGTACATAACAACATTTATAGATCATTTAATTTGCAATACGATTGATTCTATATACTTTTTCGATCCGACGTATAGTAACAGAGATATTTCGAATTTCCGAAAATGCTCCCCTTTAAACGCCCCTCCCCAGGTCCGATTTCAGCCATTAACGAACTTGATCTTTCTTTTTACACAAAACGCCTAAATATTGGGTTTGGTAACGATCAAACAAAAATTGCAACCGCTAGAGCGTTACCAGACAAATATATGTCTATGTATATAAAATGTTGCAGGGACCTCATTATCGTCATCTCCTAGGTAGGATCGATGGAAAATCGCGTCATGAGTGCGACCTCAATAGCTGATTTCCTTTAAGGTAAATCAGCTAAAAGTATTGTATATTTAAGATTAGAGTAGAACGTTTTATGATATATTAGGTTATTGTTAATGGTGGACGAGGTAAACCAAATCAAGTATATTTCGCTTCTTCCCGCCGGCATAATTTTCAAGGATAATAATGAAAAATCCTTGACAGTTTAACAGGCATGACAGCTAATTGGAGCATAAGCATTTGAGGAAAGTCAGTAACAGGAGGGGAAAAAATGAGGAAGAATATAGCCGTCAGAACCAATCCAACGATTTTCACACCTGTCAAACCCTAAAACCTGCCCTTTGTCTTGGAACAGTCCTCCATCGAAAATCTCCCTTCTCTTCCATCACATCGTTTTCAAGAAATTTTGGTGATTTACGTATTACTCATAGGAACTCACAACTTAATTATTTCCCATGCAATGGAGTTTTTAGCAGTCCTCCCTGAGGAAATTAACTTCCCTTTGACAAAGTATGTATAATAAAATAGGAATGAAACAATACTACTTACTCTGTTATAACACTGACAGTAAACTTAGAAAAATCAAATCAAACACGCTTAACTGGACTTCAAGTAATAGACACTCTAGAAAAGAAGAAATTGTGCTTACGCACTGGCTATACTAGACTAACTCATTCATATCTAATGAGCAGACAAGATGAACCTATATGTCGCTACTGCAACAGAACGCTGACTGTAAAACACATACTAACTGACTGCACACAAGTAAAAACGTACCCATGGCCCACAAATTTATGCGAACTACTGGCCGAGAGTAACCAATTTATAGATGATGTTTTTAATTATTTAAGAAATAAGGGATTATTTGATGAAATATAAAAGTTATTATTTACCATTATGAAAGTTCTATATAGCAAGCACTGTACGCGAAATATAAGTTTTGCCTCCTTCCAGTTTAACTATTTATAGTTTTTCTTTTTTGTTTTATTTCTATTTTGTTTTTTCCCTTATGTTGTAAATATACTAACACTTCATATATAGTTTTTTGTACATTTGTAAAATTTAGCCGTGTTAAAATTTTAATATTTATTTAATCTTGTAAAATTATATCCTAACATGTTAAAAGATGAATCGCCATTGTAGTGGCATGGTTCTTTTTTTTTTTGTATATTTGTAAAATTTAACTTTGTAAAAATTTTAGTATTTAATTTTGTAAAATTATATTCTAACATGTTAAAAAATGAATCGTCATTGTAGCGGCATCTCAAATAAATAATAATAGTAATACAAAATAATATTCTGTTAATTATTTTAAAATTTATACATTTTCGTTTTTCATTAAAATTTAATATTTCCCCCCTTGAGAACTTTTCAACCCCTTTCCACCACCTTCGCATATAGCATATTTATAATGCATATAAATACATATATACTTGAAATATTTTCTAACATTTACATGACCAATATTTATGTTTATATATATTCGGTTAGTAATATAGAGCTTAAAGATCTTTAGCCGCTTCGGCACTGGGTCGAGGAATACGTGATCTGATTTTACTTAGTGACTGATCAGCTCGGCGTACAACCCCCGTTTACCAAGGAGGACCTGGAATGAGCAGTCTCCAGTAGACTGACGGCCCTCAATATATCCGGTAAGTTCAACGTACTTCGTCAAACAGATTGTTTTTCTCTGAAGCTCCAATTTTCATTGCCCGATTGAAGCCATTTAAAAAATTTAATCTTGAGTCTTCATGAATCGGGAAAATGTCTTGTCTGGTATCCAGCAAATAAAAATTGAGGCTTCCAGGGGCTGAACTGTTTATTGAAGACGACATCTCACATTTATCTATGAATTTTAAAAAGTAAATGTCAAACGTCTACAATACGTGGTAATTCAACTTTGAATAAGACGATTCGTGATATATTGCCCTATTGTAATGAGAAGGAGTGGAGCTTTGCTATAAACAGTTTATATGCTGCGTTAATGCTCGAATTGGAGAATAATTTACAGAATCACAGTTAGTCAGATAACATTTCTCGACTTGCCTCACAATAACGACAATATTTTGTTTTAAATGTTTCCCCAAACCTTCCACCTATTCTGATTTCTGCGATTAAAGTACTCGATCTTTAGTTGTATACCATGAAATATCGAGTCTGGTAACGATGAAATGAAACAAAAAGTATGTTTACTAGAGCGGTGAGAAATATATATATATATATATATATATATATATATATATATATATATATATATATATATATACACTCAACCGCAAAAAAAACCGAACACTTCATTTTTGTCGTATTAAAAGCTAATTTTCAGCAATTTTCTTTATGTGGGTATTCTAGTTATTACAGATAATTTAGAGTCTAAGTCCATTGAACTATTCCCTTCAGGATTAGTAAACAATTAGATAAAACTCAGATTAGATTTATTTGTCGTGAAGTTGATCTATTCTAAACTGTAAGTAGTTTTTCGCACATTTAAACATCTTTAATTATTAACCAAGCATTTTCTTTAATTAATGTTTTATTTTTATTTCGGTCCAGAATAATGGGTCTTTCAAACTTAGATGGAAGGCCGGAGCTTACGTTACATTGCCGAAACGCTTGGGGTAGCGAAGTCTACCATTCACTGTAATAAAAATGAAGAATAATTTTTTTTTTTAAATGTGTTAATTTATCTTTTTCTTTTTTTTTATTTTGTATATTTTTGTAAATAATCAATAAAAATTATTCACTTTTGGCAGATTTTGTTTAAATAACCTATAGATTAACCAATTATTTTAATTAAAAAGATTAATATACATATATATTAAGTATTTAACAAAATTATAAGGCTAAATCTAAGTGTCCGGTTTTTTTTGCGGTTGAGTGTATATATATATGTATATACAATAGCACACACACAGACACACACACATATGTGTGTGTGTGTGTGAATGAATCTCGTTTTTTGTGATTTCGTAGGTGAGCATCAATGGATATTTGAAGTAATGTTTAGAAAATCATGTCACGAGTACAACCTCAATTGCTCATTTGCCTAGTACGAAATCCGCTCAAAGGGAAATGTTTCAATAAATATAAAGACATCGCCGAAAATAGACATAATGCTTTACAGACTACAAAATGAAACAGTTCAGAAAAGTAATACTATTTCACATTAGTCGGTAGAGAAGTTGACTGCTTTGTCAGAAATAATTAAGTTGGTGTTGACCAGGTGTGGGCAAGCTTTGACATGTTGCCGGCCAAACTTTAGTTTGCAAATACGGGCCGCTTTTTAAAAGTAGTGTTCTTAATTTTTAACGATAAATATCAGACATAGAATTATAACGACAATATAATTATAATACAATTTATTAAAATAACAAAATGAAATGAAAACAAATAGGTACAACATGGTACAATCAATGGGTTTGAATTTGGGAAACTAATCCATCGATGTTTGGATTAATTCCACTGATACAAAGACGAAAGGAATTTCCCAAATTATCGTCTGTTAGCTTTCTACGATTTTTTTATTTATTAACTTTCATCAATGAATAGAACATTTAGTACTGCAAAACGCACATATTTCTCCTCATCTTCTTCATTTGGAGTTAGTTGTGTAATTGTGCATTGCAAAATGTAATATTGTTGTTTGATTGGGTTTGTCAAAATGTCTTGCGGCCCGGATCAAACCTAAGCGCGGGACGGGGGTGATACATTTACCAAAAAATTTCAATAATATTGATTCTATACAAAAATTATAATTTTTCGATACGACGACGTATAATAACAGAGATAATTTGAATTTTCGAAAATCTACCTCTAAAACCCCTCCTCCCACTGGTCCAATTTCAGCTGTTTTACATAAAACGTTTAAATATCGAGTTTGGTACCGATCAAACAAATATTGCGACCGCTAGAGAGGTAACATACAATTATATATATATATATATATATATTTCTCATCATCACCACCTATGGCGTAGACTATCTTTCTATAAAATATATTTATACAAATATGCACTTACATTTCCTGAAGAAGGACTGCTTTCCACCGGCTGGAATGGAGGAGAAAATGCACGAGGGAGACATTCCAATCTGCTATGAACGACATCATAAGCGAACCAACAACACATGCTCGGATCTCATGAGTGAGTGGGGAGCCTACGTCTGGTGAGGTGTTGTGTAAACAGACTAAACAACCAAGAGCCATCTGCCCACATAATGGACCTTGTACCCCCAACTGGGCCTTGTCGTTTTTGCCCCTCGAATAGATAGTTGAAACGAGGCTAGGTTGAAGTAGGATTCAGACGCCAACCTATGCAACACAATAAGAAACTAATAGGTACAATATTTTCAAAGACACGGGTTCTAGCACAATTTTGAACTTGATGGATCCAGAATCACTATAAGTCTCTTTACAAAAAAAAAAAAAAAAAAAAAAAAAAAAAAAAAAAAAAGTATCCTTCCTTCTTCGAAATATCAGCACCTTGTTACGTAATCTTCGTCAAGGAAATCATATTACTTCAATCAAATAAGCACCAGAAAAAAAAGAAAAAAAACAGAAAAAAATCTCTCAATAAAAAAAGTAACGTTGGTTGGGCACAGCAAATTATCAATCTCAAAAAATCTTGGTATCACATAAGTCTTAAAGATTAAAAGATTTGTGGCATCGACTATTCGAAACTAGTTGTGTCAATTATACAAACAAAGCTCATATATGAAAAAATTAATAAAAGCATTTTTGTTCTAAAATACTCATAATATTTCATTGGATGTGAAATAATTTATATAATATGGGTGAAAACAGGAAATCTATGTTAATTTCAATCAATATTCATCAAAAGCTCCTTTCCAACGGGAATAATCGGTAAAACGTTTGCCAAACCCCCTTAGGCCCACAAACGAAGAGTAATAGAAATTATACTCTATCTATCTTTTATATATAGCACTTTTAAATATAAATATCTGTGTGTACATTTATATTTGGTTTTTGCAGATTTCCCTTAAGGGGGGAGGAAAACTAAATGATCTATAAATATTGTTTTATGCGTATTTTCTGTATCATGAATATTAACCGAGATATTTTTATTTTATAGTTTTCCGCTTTCAGTAAACCCCCACTCCTACTCATGTTATATTGATAATAAGCTGTTATATCATGAACCTTCATTACAAGGTTAAATAAGAAATATTGTTTTCATTGAACTTTTACTTTGTGAGATATGTGCAAATACGTTCTGTTGATCGCCCCCCCCCCCCCTCCTATTTGTTCTTGGATTACTAAAATTCAAACAATTGCGATTAAAATTATTCTGATTCATTACAAATTACAGCACTAGCTATAGTAAATAGTTTTCAATAAAATTAATGTTATATTAAGATATATTTCATTAATGGTTTTTATTTCCGGTCTAAAATTCAGGTTGGCTGGCCTGTTTGTTTACAACTCAGACGCTTTCCGTTTTAGAGTTATTAACTTCTTACTGAAAGACTTCTCATTACCGTTTGTATTTATTCACTTAATTTTCGCGGTGGTGTTACTAGAATGTATATTTATATCTGTTGTGTAATTTTTATCTATCGCTTGGGAAATCTGCCTAGTTTACGCAGCCCCTGCGTGACGGACTTTATTTTAAGTACAAAGTACTCCCATTATATATAAAAATGCATTATGTACTTCCTTATTCAATAAGAGCAGACATGCATTACATCTGTGATTTTATAAATATATCATATATAATACATAAACATGAGCACACTTTTATACATAAATGATTACTATTAATTATGACATTGCACTCATTAGGGTTATAGAAATTACATTGATAAATATAAGATATTGTTGACATATTAACATTGGGTTTAAGGCTGCGTATTATATGAGTTTTGTATTCTCCTGTGGAGAATTATGCTTATACTGACTTAAAGGAATAATTTTAAAAGTTAGTTAGTACTCTTAGTATCTAAGAAAATTATGGGTTTCCTTAGCATTTTTATCGAATCGTCTGCTAGTCGAAATAAGATAATAAAGTTAGACCTTAAGATCCTCTTTTTTTGCCTGAAATACTTTAAGTGGTCTATTGTGTTACCAGTGTGTATATTTATATCTATTGTAAACCTTTGCGTGGGAAATCTGCTTAGTTTACGTAGCCCTGCGTGGCGGGCGTGAATATGCCACTTATAAGTTCACCAATTTACGGTTTATTTCGACCCACGTGCCACTCATGTATTAAGGAGCTGTAGCCTAATGTAGAGATAGACACCTAAGGACGACTACATCGACAGCTTAATTAACAAGTTTGTTTATTAAAGAGAGGATGCGGGATATCGCTAGGAGAGAGAGAGGGAGCGCGATTGGCTGTAAATTTTATATAGACAGGACGGGAGTGTGATAGAAGTAGAGGGGGGTAGGAGCATAATTAGGGGTGACAGATAGAAGAGGCCCTTAGTCTAATGACTGCCTCCCCCGCCATCATACACAACAACACACACCGTCTTTTATTAATTAATCGCCTTTTTAATCAGTCAACAATCCTCTCTTTTTTTTATTCGTCTCGTACAAAAAGGGCACTCAAAGACACAACAATGTGCGCACCATCTGCCCCAGGCATGTAACCTTTCCTGAACAAATTAGAGTTGCCGGCCCGAATTATTGTTGAAAACATTTTTACTGTTAAGCCTAGATCCAGATTTTCAGTTAATAGATTTATAATCAGAAATGGAAACAATTATCACCTGTTGGATCTCATCTCAGCATTTATTTTATTGGAAAAAAAAGTCCGATGAGTAGAAGTGGGTGGTCAATAACATGTTAATAGATGACGTCGTCACTCTGACTATTTGCACTAGGATCTAGATCGTCCTTTAGGATTAATAGCATTCTACTCAACAGTACTTCGGACTTTGCCACCATTGCAATGTCATCAGCAAATCTGATGTAATGAATGGATTTACCGTTAATCTGGATGCCTTGGTTTTTTCTTTCATTTTCATTATTGCCTCTTTAACGAACATATTGAACAGATAAGGCCTTGTCCTTACACCTTTCTTAATTCTAACTTCCCCTTCAAATTCATTAATAATGATTTGCGTATTGTGATTTAAGTAAAAATTCCAAATTAACCTTCTGTCTTTCGAATCTATCTCTATTTTACGCATTCAGCCAAACATCAGTTTCCAGTAAACTGTCCCAAATGCTTTTTCTAGATCTGCTAATGTAACTACAGTTTTTTTTTTTTATTCTTGTCTCTCCTTCTCTCCAGAATAATTCTTAGAGGTAGAATAGTTTATCTTGTTCCTCTTCCGGATAGGAATCCATATTAGTCTTCGTTGTCGTAGTGTTCAATTTTATCCCTTAGCCTATTAGCAGATTTCCCTTAAGGGAAATCAGCTATTGAGGTCGTACTCACGAAGCGAGATTCGACAAATTTCTTCAAATGTCCATCGATCCGACCCCGGAGAGGACGAAAATGAGGTCCGTTCAAAATTTTATATATATATATTTGTCTGTTAACGCTCTAGCGGTCGCAATTTTTGTTTGATCGTTACCAAACTCGGAATTTAATCGTTTTATGTAAAAAGAAAGATCAAGTTCGTTAATGGCTGAAATCGGACCAGTGGGAGGGGGGGTTTAGAGGGGGGGTTTCGGAAAATTCAAAATATCTCCGTTATTATGCGTCGGATCGAAAAATTGTATAGAATCAATCTTATTGCAAATTAAATTTACTATGAATATTGTTCTATACATTTATTCTGTACCTTGAATAGTAACCGAGATATTTGCATTTGTATTCTGCATTGGTCGGCAGGAGTGAGCTGTTTGGTACTTTCCGAAGAGAGCTCTGGCGGCCGTTTTCTTAACTATTCGTCCCTCTTGTATAAGTTTAGTGATCCCTTACTACTTACTACACTTGTTATTGGGCAGATTTCTCTATTGTAAAACTTCACGTGGGAAATCTGCTTAGTTTACGCAGCCCCTGCGTGACGAACTTTTTTAAATTATACTTATAATATTTTACATCCGTGCGAAAGAAGTGAAATAGTTCTGCTGAGTGCTTTGAGAAAATCGTTTTCTTTGGAAATTAAATCAAGATAGTTGGCTCTCATCAGGCTATATACAGTACAAAATAAAAATAAGAGATTAATATTGTCGTCGAAATTACAAATTAAGCATTTATTTTTAGGGGTCAATGGAACTTATTATGTTTTTAATAGTAAATTTTAATTTATTAATTATTCGATCCCCATAACTGAACTATAGTTTTGTAAATTAGAAATGGCATATTTATAGTTAGATATTCTTGGAATCTATTTATAAAAAAATATATGTTTTATTATTTATTATGAATTAAATCTTATACATTATACATTTGGAACGCATTCTTTGACTATACAGAGCAGAGTAAACCTCAAAGCATTAAATATTGTTACGAAAACTACGTACATGAAAGATTGAACAGAGATAGTCACGTATTTGGGAAGTACGAAGGAGATGAAAGGAGCCGACTGATGGAAGGACTATTGGCGCCCGAAGTGTCTACTTTGGCCGGGACAGTTCCACACCACGAGTCTAGTTACTTCGAGACAGTTTCCTTTGATGTGCCGCTCCTTTATAAAAGCGTAAAGCTCGCCCCGATAGTTAGTTTTGTTCGCAGCTCTCTTCAAGTGATTAACAGTGCGTTCAGTGCAACAGTGCGTTCGTGACTCTGTAAAGAACAGTATAGTGCCGTCTTTAAGACAGTTAAGTGCCGTTAACTTTGCGAAGATCAGTGCAATGCCGTGTTTTTGCAAACTTCAGTGATCGTGAGTGAGTTATTGGACTGTGTAATAACAAGAACAGTGAAGCTATAAGTGCATACTGTGAGTAATAGTTAAGAATAATTAACTAAGTGTGTAGTGCATTGATAAATACATTGTGCAGTGATAAAAACTCTAAAGCTTCTGTGTGTTTAATTTTGCAATCCAAAAGAACTCTAATAAACAACGTTTATTACTGATTTTGTAATAAACGTAACAATATAAACTCATTGATTCAATAAAGCGAAAATTTAAGACAAATATTTTTTAAAAGGAAAGAAAACAGAAATCATATTGTAGCATTACCAAAAAACAAATCATAGAAAAAATGGAAATACTCATTTTAAGTGCCAGCCATTTGGGTAGATAAAAGTTCAAAAACAACTACTTCTAAGCACTTACTTTCACTTTAAACTGACTAAGATAAAATAAGAGTTCACTAGCAAACCGTTTTTTGTTTGAGCAAAAATATTGTGACGGGGAAAAAATGAATTATTGATAGATTGAAGAAAGAGGGGCATGAGATGAGAAATTATTTACCTCGCCTTTCCCCACGGTAGAATGCTGAGTATGAACCCTGGGGACATAAATAAGTCTCAAAGAAGTCAGTTTAATTCTAACAGTGTTGTTCCATATATGTATTTCGTTTTAATGTGTGTTGCGGTTATGCTACGAGTATTTATTTTACAACCACATTATTATTCTATGGGGTTAGAAATTTATTATCCAATGAATTTCTATATTAACTACTTCAACAGGTGTCTATTATAATTTTAATCTTCATATTACTTACGTCATTCTGGCTGGCATTGGAAAGTAAGGACAGGTAACAGAGAATATAAATTACCTGAAACAATAACAAAGTAAGAGTCAATCATAAAAATGTTTAAAAATGAAATAAAGAAAAATACTATATTCAAATTTACATTTCAACTTGTGAGTGGGTTTGATTCTAATCAAAGCGTCGTAGTCGGTGTACCGGTGTCCAACCGGCTACAAAACGCTAAATGCTAATACAAAAATATTATACACACACAAACACATGGAAATGATATTATATTTATTAGGAAAGGGAGAGGATGAGTGCCATGAATTCTGTTTAAATTCATTGGCTAGAAATGTTTTATTTTTTCAGATTTAATAGGCCAAACCTATAAGACATACCTAGTTTGATAATAAATGCCGAAATATTATTGCTCATTTCTAAGTATTACTATAGACAGGCTACCCTAGTTATTTCATATGGAGTACTAGCCTGGCCGATAACCGGCGAGCGAATACTAAATTTTAGCAGATTTCTCTTAGGGTAAATCTGCTATTGAGGTTATACACGATAGATAACGTAAATGAGGTCCGTTCAAAATTTCATAAATACATACATACATACATAAATACATACATATATATATATATATATATATATATATATATATATATATATATATATATGTTAAAGCTCTAGATGTCGCAATTTTAGTCGGATCGTTACCAAGCTCGATATTTAAATGTTCCATGTAATGAACATTTCTGTATGAAGATCAAGTTCGTTAACGGCAAAGTCGGACCAGTGGGAGTGAGGGTTAGAAAGGGGAGATTTTCGAAAATTCGAAATATCTTCGTTACTATAAGTCAGATCAAAAAAAAGTATAGCTTCAATCTTATGGCAAATTAAATGTACTATAAATATTGGTATATACATTTATTTTCTATCTTGAATATATATTAATCGAGATATTTGCATATTTCAGCTTTACAGTTTCTGTTACAGCATGAATCTCTTAAGCTTATATACTAAATGTTGTATTCATTAGACCTTTATTATGGGAGATACATACAAATACGTTCTGTTGACCCCCCACACCCCGTCTTTGGGACTACTAAAATTTTAGTGATTGAGGTAAAAATTATTCTGATTCATTATATATTATAGCATTAGCTATAATAAACACTTTCCAATAAAATTAATGTTATATTCAGATATATTTCAGTATTTGTTTTTCTCTGAAGTATACAATATTTCTATTTATTCAGCTCTGAGGTGTTGACTGAGCTGATTACAATTCAAACGCTTTCCGTTGGGAGTTTATTAAAATTGACTGAAAGATTTCTCATTACCTTTTAGCAGATTTCCCTTAAGGGAAATCAGCTATTGAGGTCGTACTCATGACGAGATTTTCGAAATTTTTCTTCAAATGTCCATCGATCATCAGAGAGGACGAAAATGAGGTCCATTCAAAACTGTATATATATATATATATATATATATATATATATATATATATATATATATCTATATATATGTCTGTTACCGCTCTAGCGGTCGCAATTATTGTTTAATTGTTACTCAACTCAATATTTAGTATTTTTATGTAAAAAGAAAGATCAAGTTCGTTAATGGCTGAAATCGGACCAGGGGGAGGGGAGGTTTAGAGGGGGAGAATTTCGAAAATTCTTAATATATCCGTTATTATGCGTCGGATCGAAAAATTAAATGGAACCATTCTTATTGAAAATTTAATGTTCTATGAGTGTTGTCATGTACATTTTTTCCCTATCTTGATTATTAACTGAGATATTGGAATTTTTTAGTTTTCGGGATTCAGTAAACCCCCACTCCTACTCATCTGATATTAACAATATTCCATTATGTTATGAAGCATTTTATTTGAAGATCAAATACCAATTATTGTTCTCATTGAACTTTTAATTTTTGAGATAAATGCAAAAAGGTGACGCACGTGGGAAGTCTGCTTAGTTAACGCAGCCCCTGCGTGACGGACTTTTGTATTTATTCACTTCATATTTACGGTAGTGTTGTGTTACCTGTATGTAGATTTATCTATTGTAAAACACGACATGTAATTACAAGGGAAATCTACTTAGTTTATGCAGCCCCTTCCTGATGGGCTTTTATTATATATATCTGTGTGGTCGCTGATCTTCTTTCCAATTCCTTATTCCCTACTCAGCACCGCAATGCAATTGTGTTAATACTTAAGTAATTGTGTTAATACTTAAGTAATTGTGTTAATACTTAAGTAAGTAAAGTTAATACTTAAGCAATTGTGTAAACTTAAGTCTGTAGTGCTACCACATTGCAGCTGGGAAAGTATAAACTACTTAATCTCGCCAAACCGTGTCGTGTGTCTGGCCCAGGGACCCCCCTTGGACCGTGACCAAATTTTCCCATTTTCAAATGTTCAGAAATAAATATTCATTATATCTTTTCAACTCCTCATATCCCACTTTGAGAGAAACCAATTCCAAAACATGTTTCCAGAAAACCTTCAGGATTGGTATATATGATTAAAGAAAACTGAGAAACGTTTGATTAAACTGGTTAGATTTCATGGCTTCAGAAGCCTCACTAGGTCTCCAGGAAGTAGATTAATTTCTCTCAAACCATCGCCTCTCCTTTATCTGCAATATAGTAACGGACATTAATTTTTCAATTGTTGAACAATTCTACTTCTGATTGTACTATGAACACAAATTTGTTGGAGGTTTATAACAAATTAATCCTACGACAATAATGAAAATGAAAAGGATTTCGTAAAGGAAAATGTATGCATTCATATTTTCTACCTAGCGATCATCTATAATAAAAATTATGACGAGGAACAAAGCCGTGAAACATTATACTGTTTCTTTATAAATTCTACTTTGAAATTAAGTAAAACAGTCCATTGTGACACGGAAATTAGTACTAATCTACAATTTGTACTGGGCTCAGGTTAGCCATGTGAGTTAAAACATTGGCTTTAATCTCACATGGTAAAACTTGAGTGACGAGTTCGATTCTCGCCTGGGCAAATATGAATTTATTTAGTGACGAACTCAATAAAAAAAAAAAAATCTTTAGACCCACCCTGGCTAGAATAGGGTGGTAAGCAGAAGATAGCTCGTCCCAATTAGCCATAGTTGATAAAAGTGGACATTAATAAATGACATAATTAATAGAATTTGTACTTCTTTGTACGATGTAAAGGAAGTGTAATTTTGTGTAAAGGTGGTGTAAATTTTGGGGTTTTAGATTTCAACGGAATTATCCATTTTGACACTCCCTGAACACACTTTGACTTGTTTCGGTGTGTCGCCAGTATATCGCATATCTCAAAAACAGCTAATTTTAGAATGTTGAAATTTCATATTTGGCACTGCTGTAACGCTCCTCGTTAGCTCTGAACCTTCTTTTTTCACTGTAATCAATTAAGAAGGAGATGAGATTTGGATATAGCGAAAATTATACAAATTTCTCGATACAAATCAGATATACAAAAAAATTGTATAGGACCTTTTTTGTTTATTATAAAAATATCTATAAATTATATTATTCGACATTTTTCGATATAATCTTTTGAAACGAAGATATCGTATATAACTTTAAAATGAAATAATTGTAAATGAAATACATCCGAAAGTTTTGTTTATATAATTTGATAGGAGTGCAAGGATTTCACGTGGTTCACACATGATATTTTTATATTCTTTACTGAGGGAACATACCACCCAGTAGTTAAATCTATTAAAAAGTATGATGATAAAGATATATTCTTGCTATTTTTATAACTTAAGCATAAAAGACTGAAGTTAATTATTGTATTACTATTATATTTCAATAATATTTAAAATGCTATATAAAACTGAATTGTCAACCTTTCGGAATAATATATTCCTCCCTAAAAATATAAATATAGTTTTTGAAGAACTGCTTTGTGTTATTGTTGTATTTATTTTCTGACAAGGTCGCTGAGAAATAAAATCTATAGTTTTGAAAAGCAAGTAACTTAATGAATCAGTCCCCAAGTTTTTTGAATTGGCTGTGGAAAAAAATCCTAGGCTGGTTTCGTCATATAAAAGAAAGAACTAAGAAGAAACCTAAAATCGCTTAGCTACTTAACAAGACTCTTCATAATGGAAACTACATTACTATTATACTATGGTTATTTCCATAGTCGGTTACTATATGCCGTTGTGCTTTGGGGTATCTCAAAAATTCATACTTTAACATTGCAATTGCTGAAGAGAACAGTAAGGTTTGTATAGAATAAAATGCCGAGAGACTCCAGCCGGCCACTCTTGAAGGTGTCAAAAATAATATGGTTTCCATCAATTTATATGTGCCAAACAATACCATCTGTGAAACAACACATGCTGATTTCACAGGCATAGTACATCACATAATCATAAAACAAGATAAAATAATAGCTTCAAATCTTAAATCACAAACATGAGTATTTCGAGAAAACTGTATAATTTTAAGGAGTAAAGCTCTTTAACGCACCGCCGAAATATATTAAATCCATATAATTCAAATATTCTTTGTTTAATAATAATATAAAGAATTTGAAGTTTTATACCTATAGTAAATAATATCAAAAGTGCTCAAGTGCTAAATAAAAGTAGGAAATAATTTTCATAAAATTAGGTTACAAGTAATTTAAGATCAGGTGTGTTGTCTGTTTAAAGTGGAGACACATTTATCATAATTTATGAAGATTTTCATCCTGTAATAAATTTAAGACTAATAACAAAGTATGTCAGTAGACGCTTGTTATATATTAGAGCGTAACATTGCTAACAAAATTAGTTTATTATGTATAATTATTGAATTGATATATTTAGTAAAATGTATTCATTGAAACTCATATAATTTTATAACGAATGTTTTACATGCGTTTCCTAATTAATATATGTTTAGAAAACAATTGAAATAATATTAAGAAATTTTTTAATGAACAGAAAAAAATATTTGGCTTACCCTATTTTTTTATGATAAAAAATAAAGCAAATAAATATATTTAAATTTGCTCAATGCAAAATCATTTTGATTACTCAATGTGGCAACAATACATTAAAAATGATGGAAATATATATATCATGATTATTTTATAATAAAATCCATAATCAGATACATTGCCTAATAGGCCCACTCTGATCCAATAGGCAAATCAATTTTACCCTGGGATCGCTCGTTCCAAAATTGTTTTAGCTCGGCTTAACTCTTGTTATTTTGTGTTGAACTCAGTTCCAAAATAAATGCCCTGAATAATTATCTGGATGCCAACTATGAATTATATTTCTACGTCGTTGGATTGTTAACTTTAGAGCGAACCACTGATCTTCAAACATTTCCCCTATCTGTGAACATTCGTGTCCTTCCTATTAGAACTTTTCCCATAGATAAATAAATTGTAAAAAGTTTTCCTCATTTAATTATGCATATTTATATTTCAATTTGATAAACTGAACGAAAAATAAATTTACTTAAGTGGGTTAAAATCACTGAGGGAGGAAAATAAGCCGGTCACGCAGGGGAAGGTAGTATGCGTTCAAAAGAGATGGGAGTATATTTGACTTTAATGGAAAGGAAGCTTCGAATGGAAATGTAGAAATGAAATATGTGGGAAAGTTAGACAATAAGTCTTTCCTTTAACGTGAGAAAGTTGTGGTTGCGTTAGGAAGCGCCATTAAGCCCAATGAGAGTTCTTCCTCGTTTCACGTCATTTTATAGAACAATCGCAGCTGGTTTAATTTTTTTTTTCTCCCTATTCCAAGTCAAGCTCACTTAAACCAACAGTTTAGAGAAAGTTCTTTCAAAATCCATTTGGTCCAATTCATTTCCCGCCCTTTTATGTTGGTTCTGTTGTAATTCTACAGCTGTTTTGATTCTGAGTTGGAAAACATTCTTTTAAGTGAACATTATTAGTAATATTAAATTTCTTTCTTTTTTTTTTTGCCCCACATGATTTATAGAAACTGTTCATAAGAGGTAGTGCTTAGAACTTACCCTGCTGAGCGTTTGTTGTATAAGGACTTCCTATTGTATTTAGGAGTACTAATTGTAAAAAAATATAAGTAGAATGAACCTCTGGTTTTTGGGTTATTGAAAATCTTAAAAGAGAAAAAGAGGAGAGAAGAAAGGGGGTGGGAAAGAAAGGGAGTGAGAAATAACATTTTAAATAAATAACTGATATTAAATATTAAAAGTCCGTCACGCAGGGGCTGCGTTAACTAAACAGATTTCCCAAGCGCGTCACGCATATGCATTTATCTCAAAAAGTAAATTGTTGTTGTTGTTGGTATTTAGGCTTCAAATATAGTGCTTCATAGTATAACTGCTTATTGTTTATATGACATGATTTGGAGTGGGGGTTTACTGAAGGCGGAAAACTAATAAATGTACATATCTCGGTTAATATGGAAGATAATGAAAAAATGTACATAACAACATTTATAGAACCTTACATTTGCAATAACATTGGCTCTACATAATTTTTCGATCCGACGCATAAGGAGATAGAGTGGAGCGTCGATTATCCGAACGTCAATTATCCGAACTTTCGATTATCGGAACCAGTTTTTTTTTTTTAATGTGTAATTTAAAGTGATCATTTAATTTACTTATTGGTATGTTATAATTATTGTTACTTTGAATAAAATTAAACAAAAATAAAATTATTTTTCTCAGAACGTCTATAACGGAAGCCATCATTAATTATTTCTCAGAAACTGATTCGTTGCATGTTTGTATCTGGTTCTATGTGTGTTCAATGAAATTAGACGTTGAATAGCATTGGTTTACTTAGAACAGTATACACTACCTAATTTGTTCATTGCATTAGATTCTGTGAAACCCTTTCCGTTCATATAACTAACTGATTGTGGATAGCTTACTTTCAGTTTCAAACCGTTCTTTGCGAGTTGTACATTGTATTTGTATTGTACATGTAGCTCAAATTCGACAACTTATACATATGTATGTATGTATTTCATAACACTCGTTTCTTCACTATGTTCATACATACTATGTTTAAATAAGTAAACAAACTTGTTTTTGTTTTTTTTTTACGAAGTTATTTTAAATCTCCCTTTTCCTTATTATTTATAAGAAATAAATAAACACAAAATAAATAAAAATTTTGATTATCCAAACTTTTGATTATCCGAACCACGTCTGACAACATTAGTTCGGATAATCGATGCTCTACTGTATTAAGAATTTAAGGGAAATCTGATAAAATAATAAATATATAAAACTCCCACTTTTGTAAATGTGTCCTCAAGGTATGAAAATAAGTATAGTTAAGGCGAGCCCATAAATGAAATGCCAGTAATAATAAATGTAGGCTTAAATATTAAATTCAATTTTTCTCATTTTGTGAGTATATGTGAACAAGTGAGTATGGGCGAAGACGGGAAACACACTTCAGTTAAAATTTGGACGAATAATGAGTTTTATAACAAAAAGGGAACGTGCATGTCTACCAATTAGTATTGACTAGAACCTATTGATTAGTACTTGTCTATTAATTAATTAGAAATTTACTTTGTTCAGTGAAACAATTTACCAGTGTATATTATAGGTGACATTGTCAACGAAAGTTGAATAATAAAACAGCCTCGGTGGATACCATTATCAAATACAATATAAACAGTTTATCGTTAAACTGACTAACACAATTTTAGCGGTTGACATAACTGAGAAGGAAGGCTAGCGTGTAATTAGGTGTTCATGAGGAATATATTACCGAGCAATTACAAGAAAACATAGAGCTCATGGCGACAAGCCAATTAACAGGCTAATTGATTTAGCATAGATAACATTAGATAACTTCGTACAAACGAGGGAATTATAGGGATTTCATTCTTACGAAATCGCAAACATTAATAATAATAGGGATTGCTCCCCTTAACTGCTCTATGGAGTTTTGGTTTAATGCACCAATTACCACACTTTATTATGTGGGAATGGCATTTAATAATCAATGAGGTATGTTAGCTAAGAGATCTCTATTGTGGAAAAGGAATTCGTTTACTATTAAAAATATATTGGTTTATTAATTACTGGTTTTATACGCCCTTCAGTTCATGAAGGACCTGGGCCTCGGCTAAAGCATGATCTATCCATTTACCGTGGATAGAATACCCAGTCAGATTGTGAAAAAGAACTGGAAAATCACCCAATTGATGAAATTATAATCATAACATGATAAAAAATAAAAAAAAAACAAAACAAGTTATATAAAAATATTTCTTCAAATGTCTACATTCACACCTACGTATATATATAAAACCTTTATTTGTACATGCAAAAATATTTCAGATCGTGATGATACAGAACATTTTTAGCAGATTTCCCTTTCAGGGAAATCAGCTATTGAGGTCGTATTCATGACGTGAGTTTCGAAAAATTTCCTCAAATGTCCATCGATCCTACCCAGAAGATGACGAAAATGAGGTGCGTTCAAAATTATATATATATATATATATATATATATATATATATATATATATATATATATATATATATATATGTCTGTTAACGCTCTAGCGTTCGCAATTTTTGTTTGATCGTTACCAAACTTCATATTTAAGCGTTTTATGTAAAAAGAAAGATCAAGTTCGTTAATGGCTGAAATCGGATCAGTCGGAAGGGGGGGGGGTTAAAGAGGGGATTTTTGAAAATTCAAAATATCTCCGTTATTATGCGTCGGATCGGAAAATTGTATAGAATCAATCTTAATGCAAATTAAATATCCTATAAATATTGTTCTATACATTTATTCTGCATCTACAATATTAACCGAGATATGTGCATTTGTATTGTGTGTGTGGTCGGCAGGAGTCGGCTATGTTCAAGACTTTCCGCCGAGAGCTAGTGCGGCCGTTTCCGTCACTATTCGTCCCCCGTGAATAGGTCTAGGGATTCCTTACTACTACTGTTATTATTAGACAGATTTCTCTATTGTAAAACTTAACGTGGGAAAACTGCTTAGTTTACGCAACCCCCGCGTGACGGACTTTTTTTTTTTATTTGAATAATTCTAGTACAAATTCAACTTAAGGTTGAGGTCTTTTGAGTTCTTTTTGATTTTTTCGTGTTCGAAGATCTGTTAAATTTATTTCAGGTTTAATCCTGGCGCAATAGTGTTCTTCTCCAAGTCTCTTCCATTCTCTCTGCCACGTTGCCCCGCGACATCTAGTCCTCATCTCCATGTCCCGTGGAGTAGCTGGTCTTCCTCTCTTCCTCTTGTAGTTCCGAGGGTAACAATTGATAAGATTTATAGACCATTTATTTTTATTCTACCTCTCCTGGTGTCCTGCCCATGTCCATTTTCTCTTATTTATAATTCACGCTATGTCAGGGAATTTAGTTTTTTCTCTAATCCACTTCCTGTACTTTTTATCTTTCTCACTGATGTGTAGTAAGTAGCGTTCCGTTCCCCTCACTTGAAATTTGAGTTTTTTAACTGTGGTCATGTTGACTGGCTACGTTTCACACCCGTAGGTCAACGTTGGTAGGACTTATGCTTTCCCATAATATTCTTTTAGCAGATTTCCCTTGACGGAAAGCAGCTATTGAGGTCGTACTCATGACTCGATTTTCAAAATTTTTCTCCAAATGTCCATCGATCCTATCCAGGAGATGACGAAAATAAGATCCGTTCAAAATTATATATATATATATATATATATATATATATATATATATATATATATATATATATATGTGTGTGTGTGTGTGTGTGTGTGTGTTTTAACGCTCTAGCGGTCGCAAATTTTTGCTTGATTGTTACGTTAAAAGTTTTATGTAAAAATAAAGATCAAGTTCGTTAATGGCTGAAATCTGATCAGTGGGAGGGGGGTTTAGAGGGGGAGATTTTTGGAAATTCGAAATAACTCCGTTACTATTCGTCGGATCGAAGAAAAAAAATAGTATAGAACCAATCTTATTGCAAATTAAATTTACTATTAATATTGTTATATACATTTGTTCTCTATCTTGAATATTAACCGAGATATTGGCATTTATATTATGTGTGTGCATGTAACGGACGAGATGTGATCGGCTAATGTCGGTTGTATTCGTGAATTTCCACCGATAGCTAGTTCGGCGTTTTCGTAACGGTTTGGCTCTCGTATGGAGATTGCTCTATTGTAAAACTTCACATGGGAAATCTGCTTAGTTTACGCAGCCCCTGCGTGACGGACTTTTTTGTGAGATCCTGTTGCATTTAGTACTGCCAGGATTAGTTTGTCAGATTGTGCGAGGTGAAATAACGACGGTGATAAAGCCCCACCTATCTAAAGGCCCCTAGGAACCTCAAAGTTATCTGAGACGCCCACGCTGGTCTGACTTTATAGAAAGTCCTTTGTAGTATCAGACTCGTCAATCTGATGCGGTGGCTATTATTCCCAGGCAGTAACTCCAGTAATTCTAATTTATCTTAGCTTAAGCCTTTTAGGTGTTAATAAAGAGGAGGTAATTAGCAATGTGCACATCACGAGAGTATGCTGTTTCTAATATTTGCTGTATGGAGAAGATATCATATGTTATTGAGCTCTCTGGAAAAAGTCCGTCACGCAGGGGCCTCGACGACTAAGCAGATTTCTCTCGTTTGCAGGTATTGACCTCTTCTAATCAAACATTTTCTATTTCTAAGTATTTGCATTTATCACAAAATTTAAAAGTTCAATAGGAACAATATTTTATACATAGACCTAATAATAAAGAGCTTCATAATATAACAGCTTACTGTTAATATGGCATGAGTAGGATTGGTGGTTTACTGAATGCAGAAAACCTCAAAAATGCAAATATATCGGTTAATAACCAAGATAGTGAAAAAACATACATAACATTTATAGAACATTACATTTGCAATAAGATCGGTTTTATACAGTATTTCGATCCAACGCACAAGAACGGAGATATTAAGATTTTTCGAAATTCCCATCCTCCCACTGTTCGGATTTCAGCCGTCAACGAACTTGATCTTTTGTTTTACATCAAACGTTTAAATATCGAGTTTGGTAACGATCAAATAAATTTTCAACCGCTAGAGTATATATATATATATACATATATATATATATATATATATATATATATATATATATATAGTTTTGAACGGACTTCATTTTCGTCATCTTTGGTTGGATCGATGGATATTTGAGGAAATTTTTCAAAAACCGCGTCCCGAGTATGACTGCTTTCACTCAATGCTGATTTCACTTCAGGGAAATCTGCTAAAACTGTGAGTAGTGGATTTTGAAGCCGGTATTTATATGTAGATTGGAAGGTCACGATGAGAAGAAAGTAGGGTAGTGCATCCCTGCAAGTAACTCGAGTAATCAGAGGTAATTTCTCATAGCTATATGAGCTAATTTAATTGTGTTATCAACGTAAAGGAAATGCATTTCTAAGTTGTCCTTTGTAAATTGATCAGATGTCTAATGCAGGATCGCAGGGAAATTTGCTTAGTTTATGTTGCATCTACCTGGGGGGGGGGCTTATATGCTTTTGTCGTGTTTGGTGTACACAGGAATGCCCTTGAGTCCTTAACTTGTAACTGAATGATTTCTCATTACCGTTTGCATTTATACAATAAATATTCACGGTGGTGTTACCAGTATCTATTGAAAAGCATTCGTCAGAAATCTGCTTAGTTCACGCTGCCCCTGATTGACGGACATTTTTCTATTTTGTATTCAACATGCTCCCCTTCCCACTGATTTCTAGAGAGCAGGTAATTAAGAATTAAATCCTAAATGAGAGTTTTTGATGTATCCCCCCCTCCCAAAAAAAAAACTAATTATACTTAGTATATTATGCCTCGCTAACAATATTTTTGGCTGAACGCCGTCTAATAAACTGGCGCACATTATTATTGAAGGAGTCATCTGGTTAGGCCATTATTGATAGGAATAAATAAAGCTGTCCTGGATAGAGGTAGAATTAGGGAATTGGATGCTATTCGTGAGACTACTAGCTTATGGAATAAGAATGGCTTGAACGTGAATACAGCCTGCACGATTCCATTCCACACAATTCACTTTATGCCTTTGTACATCCCCTAGCCTTAGGCTCCCACTACCACTCTCTTGCTGACCTTTAGAAAAATAGATGAAATATTTATTAAGTGTACCATCTCAAAAATACCTGATAAGATCTCACGTTATATTATTATATCTCCCGGAGTAAGGTGCTTTTGTGATAACGGAATGAAAAATTAAGTTGAATATGAGATGTCTTGTTATACAAGTTATCTAAACTGAAAATCGAAAGAATTGGGGTTTACTGAAGGTTGAAAAAAATTGTAAAAAATGCAAATAAGTTTATTTATAGAGAAAAACAATATTCCAGTAGAGAAAAAAAAAACAGTTCTAGGATGCAAAATTAGCTAAACGATTGATTCTATAACGTTTTTTGATCGTACTTATAATGATGGAAATATTTCTAATTTCTTTAAGCCCGCGTTCGATTTCAACCATTACCGAATTTGATCAAATTGTTTACAAGAAACGTTTATATATGTATATATATATATATATATATATATATATATATATATATCTGTGTGTTTTGTATGTATTTGATTTTGCCATCTCCTGGGAAGGATCGATGGCCATTTGAAGGAATTTTTCAATAATCACTTTAAATGAAATATGCTCAAAGCAAGTCACCTGGGGAGTTTCCCAATGAAACAGCTGGTACTTCAATATTTGGAAGGGCCTTCGCTTATATTTATGAAGTCATTATAAATTAAGACTTATCTGAATGAATTTCGGTATTTCAATGTTTTAATGAAGCAGTAAAATAAATGCAGTATGCTCAACACGTAGCGTTGTGATGGAACCAAGAAACAAAGACATAAGTACCTCCGATCCTTCGTATTGAGTCAAAACGTGTAAAATAAATTATTTTTTAGGTGTGATACACGAAAACAATTACGAATGTATTTTCCCACCATATTCTGTCTTTTCCATGATTTGAATTTTAAAAAATCTGACCCCCTTATATAGTTGACACATTGCAAAATAACTAAGTCAGGAAAGAATATTTATCAGAAAATTGGTCGAATCTGAATAATTGAAAACTAACCCAGCAGAATAAAGAGAAGCGATTATTGCTCCAAGCCATTAATATGGCAACTAACTTAACTGCGTGTAAGAGCGTCTCACTGGTTACATGTTAGTGTTTCTTTCATTTACTTCCGGACGACAAAGGATAGTTGGACTGATGAAATTCCTTGGAAGCATTGTAGTCAGAGGGAATGCTTAGCAAGGTTGTCAGATTTACGATGTTAACATTCGATAGAGCTTTTTGTAAAGCCATAACCGGGATTGACGTCCTTGTTGAATTGGGAGTTACCACTTGCTTAAGACATCCATTTTAGACTGGCCTCTTCAATCTGGTACCACAAACAACAGGCTCAAACGGTACACGACGGTTGCTGATGACGAATTCATCACTGGTAGGAATATAGCAAATCCGTAGAAAGAGTTTCACGTGCAGTGCAAGATTTTGGACTTGAAATAAGTATGGAAAATGGCATGTGTATGAGGCCCTCTAGTGATAGGAGTCGTGTAGGAGCTGCCGACCTGAAAGGATCGGAGCTAGAGCTGTTGGTTATAACCCGGCATATACCTGCCGGCCGAGCTAAGTTGTAGAATACGCTAACAAATTACTTATTTATAACTCTGCAAGACAGCAGTAGTGTCTTGCTACCAAGTAGCTTTTTCTTTAATTTATTAAGTAAGAAGATTTTATTTATTGTTTTTTTTTTCTCTTTTTTTTATTAATTTTTCTTAAGGATACGTAAATTATTAATAGTTGTATATTATTTACTCTGAGAGGAGGTTCATGTAGTGGTACCAAAAAATGAATAAACCGCCTGACATTCGGTCACCTAATCGAAAAAGGCCCAAAAGACTTTGGAACAGATTAGAGAATGTACAAATAAATGAAAATCTAGAGAAAACCACTAATAGTAGCAAATTTCTACTTATTGAAAGGGAAAATGAGGGAGACTTTAAAGCGATCTCGCTTTTTTTAATATATAAAACTATAAATAGTTATTGCGGTGAGCCCCATAGTATAAACTCTAAGAAATGACACATTATTAGTTGAAACAAAGTCAAAATAAAGTCGGATAAACTTTTAAACCTCAAAGCTTTCGGGCCTAGTATTAAAGTAACTGTTAAAAGCCACGAAAAACTTAACATTAGTAAAAGGGGCATTTTTCGTCCTGATTTAGTCCAAGTAGATGAAGCAGAAATAATAGAAGAACTAAAAAACGACCATATTAAAGAATTAAAGAGAATAATATCCAAAAGGGCAGGTATAGAAAACAAAACACATTTATATATCCTTACGTTTTCACTCCAAACTCTCCCTGAAAGTATTAAAGTGGGTTTCCATAAGCTCAGAATAAAAATGTACGTTCCTAACCCCATTAGGTGCAGGAAATGTTTTAGATTGGGGCATTTGGAAGACTCCTGCTAAAATGCTCACATATGCTCATTCTGTGCAAAGCCAGAACACAGGGATATGCCATGTAATACAATAGTTCCCCATTGTGTTAATTGTAAGGTCTCACACCACATTCTTGATATAAAGTGCCCAAAATTTATAGAAGAAAGGGAAATTAAATGCATTCAGTTCAGGGAAAAGATAACATATTTCGCTGCATAGAAGATGTATAAAGAAAATAGACCTACCACTGCTAACAGGTCATACTCCGAATCTGTAATAAACGTAAAAAAATGTATGGAAGTAGGCTGCCAAACTGACTCGTATATTTGCAACAAGAGTAATTCCACAGTAGAGATAAGGCTTAGTTTGCCAAAGGCTTCCAAGGAATTTCGTCAGCATTGTTGTAAGAGGGAATGTTTAGCAAGCTTGTCAGATTTACGATGTTAACATTGGAAAGAGCCTTTTTTAAAGCCATAACCGGGATTGGTGTCCTTTTGAATTTGGATTTACCACTTGCTTAAGGCATCCATTATTGATTGGCCTCATTAATCTGGTACCACAAACAACAGGCTCAAACGGCACACGACGATTGCTGATGACGAATTCATCACTGGTAGAAATATGGCAAGTCCGTGGAAAGAGTTTCACGTGCAGTGCAAGATTTTGGACTTGAAATAAGTACGGAAAATGCCATGTGTATGAGCCCCTCTAGTGATAGGGGAAGGTTATTGATCCTGTAGAATTGAGGGAGTTCCCGTTTAGTAAGTGTTGTGTTTAAGTTGCCTTGTAGGAATCTTTAAGGAATCTCGAAGCAGATGTAAAAGGTCGCAGTGGCCAGATGGTTTAGTCCTGGCAAAGCTATAAAGGCAGCTATGGAAGCATAATTACTAACATACAAAATGGCCATCAGGCCAACCGTTTAATGTATTGCAGTTTAATCTGGACATTAAGTGCTGTGAAAGAGTAGTTGTTGGATAAAGGTATGATGGAAAAAACTAATAATAATTAGGTGGTGCTCTGGATAGCTCAAATAACAGACAAATGAGCTAAAAGTAAATAACAAATGCAGCATACCTCTAAAGCATTAAGAAGTGAAGGCGACATAACGAGTGGGACACAGGGATAATAGAAAATGAGAAAGAATAAAGGAAATTGGGTGAGTTTACCCTTATGGCCCATCTGAACTGCTATCCGAAGTGAGTTCCTGATAATTGTACCTTCGGTCATCTATTAGCATCTCACAAAACTAAAGAGAGTTCCACCTGACTTTACTGAGCAATGCAAATGGATAATAATTTCATCTGTTTCATCAGGGTACGGATTCACATAAAGTAGGACGGAAGCTACGTGCGAATACAGCAAAATACAGAGTGTTCGAGAAGCATGTGCTTTCAAACAACGGCACAAACACCGAATCGCTTCTCATAAAACATTTTATGATATAACTTTACCCGGAAATGGCTATTTACCGTCAGCGGCTGGTAGAGAAAGTAATTCACCATACCATCATAATCTTAACTCATAACATAACTTTAAGTAATCATAATTTTAATGGGTTACTAAACCATAAGAATCTTACCAATTATAAGCTAAATCCGTTGAAATTCGCCTGTTACAATAATTATACACAAATAAAAATATTTTCATTGTCAAAAAATAACTAACGTTAGTAGTGATAGAGAATCAGAAGTAACACCAAAGTGGTATTTTTCGTACGGTTAGCCAGATTATCATGTGTGAGTGGTATTTTTTCTGAGTTCATCGAGAGAACGAAAACAACAGTCTCACCATGTAAAATGATAAAACGGGTGGAGTAAAGAGAAGGGTTGAGCACAAAATATTCTCAATTGCAGTTTTAATGTCTAAAAAAAGTTTATTTTCTGATTTTCATTCTGTTCAAAAGCAACTACGTCAACGAGCACATATGTAGATTTGTGTGTACGTGCGTGTGTGTGCATGTGTACATTTGAAAGTATGATGTGTTTCTCATCAAGTTGCATAAAAATGAAAGAGTTATTTTGATCCCAGGCCTATGGGCTTACATTTAAAAAACAAAACTTCAAATTATTAGGAAAAAACCACTCAGTTGAATCTTTTTGAAGTGTCACATCTTACCTTTGTCAATATCATCGTTTCAATTTGTTTCATCGTATAAATGTAAGAAAAGAAAGATAAAAAGTGTATTTAGAACATTTTATTTCCTGAACTAAAGAGATATTTTGTTGTACAAATTTCAAATTTTGGCTTCCGGTATCCGTTTACTAAATAGAAGCACTGATCTTCTGTATCAAATGAATTGGTGAACAGAATTGAAATTTTCTGGAATTTATTTGGGTTATGGGGTATAAGTAGTTAATTCGAGTATGTATTTCAAGAGCACTTACAGCTGTGAGAGTCAAGATAGTACTCAATACACAAAGTTATCAGTATTTCCGGAACCATTGCTTTCACTAAAACATCTGTGAAGCATGGATAGGTTTTTGAGTATATTGTGAGGTATTAATAAGTTTTATGGGGTATGAAGTTAAAAATTTTGCACTGCGTAGAACAGGCATTTTAAAAGTATTTCCATTTTGTGAAATATTCTGAATTCAGAATTAACTTTTAATGAAATCGAATAACTTTCATTCAATATTAATTTGCCTCCTCACTCCCACTCATCTCATATACAAACTCTGGATTATATGCAGCTAAAATAGCGTGCATTTTATAAATCAACTACCAGCTCTAAACGAGCAATCTCTCCTGGTAGCTTCAGAGGTATCTTCTTCTTTCTTTTTTTCCAATAAGTGTTGCGGGGACTTGAGGTAACCTTTGACAAATAAAATTACGTCTCTGAGGATGTCAAAGGTTGCCTTTCCAAAAATTGCGGGACAGGCGACAGGAACTGCAACTAAGAAGCGACAATTATTTCATGGCAGTACTAATCATTCATCGATTCAGTTTGAAAAATATAATATCGTGCATTGGTTAAATGGAGTGCTAATTTAAAAAAAATCACCCCTAACCGCGAAGAGACTACAAAACTAAGCTGATTCCATGCGTTACACACTACTAATCTCATCTCAATCTTAATGAAAATCTGGAGAAAACATTTATAGAATTTAAAGGAACGTATAGTTTAATAAGATTTGTTTTCAGCCATTATGTGTGTTATTAAATCAGGCCGATCAAGGTGTTTGGGAGATCAAAAAGAATAAAGCTTTAAATACCGCTCCCAAATATGAGATATTTATCTCATGATTTATTTTTATCTAGAGATCTATAGTTTTTTAATGAAATGCTTATATATATATATATATATATATATATATATATATATATATATATATATATATATGATCGAGTTAGGTAATGATCAAACAAAAAATATGACCTCTAGAAGACAAGCGGGTGTGTGTGTGTGTGTGTGTGTGTGTATATATATATATATATATATATATGTATGTATATATATATATATATATATATATATATATATATATGTGTATAGGTATAATTTTGAAAGGACCTCATTTTTGTTATCTTCTAGGTTGGATCGATGGACATATGAGGACATTTTTCGCGTCATGATTATAACCTAAATATCTGATTTCCATTAAGAGAAGTCAGCTAAAAGTACAAATGCAAATTTTAAAACTCATGTAGAATGTGCCATTTGAAAATAAAGTCCCTAAGTTATAATATATTTATTGCAAACTGAAGCTCAATTACCACACATATATTCATTGATTTGGCTCACCGAGATGTAACTCTTGCTATTGTTGACATTGTAGGTCAAATTCTGTAATTGTAACTGACTTATAACATAACCATAATAACTGTGAATTTCAAATGCATTCGTTACCCTACACAGGAGATGACGAAAATGAGGTCCGTTCAAAACTCTCTTCTCTCTCTCTCTCTCTCTCTCTCTCTCTCTCTATATATATATATATATATATATATATATATATATATATATATATATATTAATTTTTCTGTTACCGCTCTAGCAGTCGTAATTTTTATCTTATCGTTACCAAACTTTATATATTATCGTTGTATACAAAAAAAAAGATCAAGTTCGTTAACGGCTGAAATCGGACAAGAGGGAGGGGGTTTAGAGGGAGAGAATTCAAAAAATTCTTAATATCTCAGTTATTATGCGTCGGATCGAAAAATTATATAGATCCAATCTTATTTCAAATGTAATGTTCTATAAATGTTGTTATGTACATTTTTCATCTTGATTATTAACTGAGATATTTGCCATTTTAGTTTTTAGTCTTCAGTAAATCCCCACTCCTACTTATCTCATATTAACAATATTCTATTATGTTATGAAGCACTTTATAAGCTTAAATACCAAATATTGTTCTCATTGAACTTTTAAATATTGAGATAAATGCAAATACGTGGCGTACGTGGGAAATCTGCTTAGTTAACGCAGCCCCTGCGTGAAGGACTTTTTATAATATAAGATATAATCATTTAAATCGTGTCATGAGTATAACCTCACTAGCCTATTTTCCTGAAGGGACAATGTGATAGCCTTTTGACTTGGGCCTAGGCTTTTGTAATGGTATCCAGGTTTTCTCTTGTGAATTCTGTACAGTTTATGCAGAACCTGCGTGATGGACTCTCGTAATTATATATAGGTGTATAAGGGTGAAATGGGTGAGTATATTAGAAGGGCAGTGAATCGACTGTGCATTAGCTAGTGGGGAGTAGGGTGTGGGTTGGGGAATGGCTGAGGATGTCAGGGAAGAGCATTTACTTCAGACGGATCAACCCTTCACCACTATCGATTTAATAATCCAAAGGGTTAGTTATTGTACGCTTAGTCAGATCCATCCTAATCTGGCCCTTTCGTGTCAGCCACACTTAGCCCTTATTCTCGCACCCTCTCTTGGCTGATGTGTTATTACAGCCGGTTTTTAGGTGCCTTTTTAGCAGATTTTCCTTAAACGCGATTTTCGAAATATTTCTTCAAATGTCCATCGATCCTACCCAGGAGATGACGAAAATGAGCTCCGTTCAAAACTGTGTGTATATATATATATATATATATATATATATATATATATATATATATATATATATATTTGTCTGTTACCGCTCTAGCGGTCGCAATTATTATTTAATCCTTACCAAACTCGATATTTAGTCGTTTTATATAAAAAGAAAGATCAAGTTCGTTAACGGCTGAAATCGGACCAGGTAAATGGGGGAGAATTTTGAATATTCGAAATATCTCCGTTACTATACATCAGATTGAATAAAAATGTATAGAATTAATCTTATAGCAAATTAAATGTACTATAAATATTATTATATATTCCTTATCTTGAATATTAACCGAGTTCCCCACTTCTACTCATGTTACATAAACAATACTCGGTTATGTAATACACCACGTCATTTGAAGCTTAAATACCAAATATTGTTTTCAACAGACATTTATTATACGAGATACATGCAAATATGTTCTGGTGACCCCCCCCCCCTTCTTAAGTTTTTGGACTAGTTAAATTTGATTGATTGGGATAAAAATTATTCTGATTCATTATAAATTACAGTACTAGATATAGTAAATAGTTTTCAATCAAATTAATGCGTTATATTCAGATATATTACATTAATTGGTTTTCTTTTCGGTAGGAAGTTGGCAGAACTGTTTGTTTACATTTCAGATGCTTCTCGTCGGAAGGTTTCTTAGTATCATTAGTATTTATTCACTTAATATTCACGGTGGTGTTGTGTTATCGGTATGTAGATTTATCTATTGTTAAACTTCGGGTGGGAAATCTGCTTAGTTTACGCAGCACCTGCGTGACGGAATTGTTTTGGTTCCGTTAAAGATCTCGGAGGTGCAAAATGGAAACAGATATATACATATACTAGCTCAGATACCCGGCTTCGCCGAGGAATTCATTTGAGGCTGAATGATGATCGTATTTTTTTGGCAAGGCTTTACTTTGCACAATATTTTGACGATTACCCGTCCCAGTGTTTAGTTTAAATACCCGTCGTTTCTGTGGATTTGTTAATAATAAAATTATTTTTTTATGTAAGACTTCACTGTTCTCCATATTGTCATATTTCCCGTTTCCTGTGCATTATGCATAGATTTGAATTATTAAGCACAAAATATTAACATACATTTGAATTAATTTTTCCCGGTGAGGTACCTTGTAGTTCCAAAGAAATTCCAAATTTCTCTAAATAATAAAATAATTAACTTTGTTATGTGCATATTTGCCGAAACCCCAATAGGAAACGAAATATCACTATTTTTAATTTCAGGCCTCCCTTATACCCCCACTCCTGCACGTCCCTAGAAATGTTAGTATGGCTTATTATAAGGAAGACGTTAGTCCTAATTCACATACTAAGTTTGGCTTAGTTCGGTTGAGTCCTTTTTTGGCAAATAATATTGTTGACTTCCGCTATCATTTTTAGCGTATAACGCCTTTATACTTAGGTATATGACAAAAGTTATATAACAAAAGTTACTCTAAATAACAAATTAAACAACTTTTGTTATGTGCATAACTACCGAAAATGCAATAGGAAACGAAATATCACTATTTTTAATGTCAGGCCTCCTTTATAACCCCCACTCCTGTTCGTCTCAGAGAATATTAACATAGCCTAAAGTCTAAGTTGGGTTAGTAGTAATATACATACCAAGTTTCATAAAATTCGGTTCAGCCGTTTATGCGTGAAAAGGTAACAAACAAACAAACAAACAAACAAACATACACGAAAGAAACAAAATGCAGATATGGTGTCTATGACATGTGAAACGAAAAGGTATCGTGAAATTTCGCGAAAAAAATCAATGTACAGACAGAGGTTACAATTTTATATATATATATATTTACTCACTATAACCACTTATATTCCTTGAGAGTACGGTGGAAAATCTTTTTCTTTAAGGGCATATAACATTGCTATCAATAGATACATAATTGCAACTTAAATCGATACAATGAATGTGTTCGTAATCACTCTGCCCGCAGTTATACGAGGGGTGTACAGAAAGTTCTAAGCCTGATATATATATATATATATACAAATATATTTTCAACTTACATATTTTTATTTTTCAATATAGTCCCCCTCAACAGCAACGCACTTATTCCACCGCTTTTCCAACATCTGTAACCCGGTCAAAAAATCACAGGTGATCTCAGCTGTCAAGGTTGTTTTGGAAGGTTTTGACAACAATTTTTTTTTGACCGGGTTACAGATGTTGGAAAAGCGGTGGAATAAGTGCGTTGCTGTTGAGGGGGACTATATTGAAAAATAAAAATATGTAAGTTGAAAATATATTTGTATATATATATCAGGCTTAGAACTTTCTGTAAACCCCTCGTACCTAGTCAAGATGAAACAAGTCTGTCACGCGTAACCTAAGCAGATTTCCCACGGGCAGGTTTACAACAAATAAATCTACATACTGGTAACACCACTGTGAATATTAATAATATCTACAACGGAAAGTGTCTGAATTTTAAACAAACAGGGCAGCCAACTTCGCAGCGCTGAATAGACAGGATTGTTCTAGACAGGAAAGATGAAGAATTAATGAAATATATCTGAATATAACATATTATTTTTATTGAAAACTATTTACTATAGCTAGTGGAGTAATTTGAAATGAATCAGAACAGTTTCTACCTCAATCACTCAAATTTTAGTAATCTAAGAACAAAAGAAGGGGGTGGTGGTCAACAGAACGTATTTGTTTATATCTCGTATAATACAAACTTCCTGAAAACAATATTTGGTATTGTAATGAAGTGGTTCATGATATAACTGCTTATTATTAATATGACACTAGTAGGAGTGGGGGTTTACTGAAAGAGTAAAACTATAAAATCCAAATATCTCGGGTAATACTCATTATACGGAAAATATTTATAAAAGAATATTTATAGTAAATTTAATTTTCAATAAGGTTGTTTCTATTCAATTTTTCGATCCGACGTATAGTAACAGAGATATTTCGAAATTCCTCCCCTCTAAACACCCCCTCTCCAGGATTTCAGCCGCTAACGAACTTGATCTTTCATTTTATATATATGTGTGTGTGTGTGTGTGTGTGTGTGTGTGTGTGCTTGTGTGTTTGCTTCATTTGCGATTTCTAATATATACGAATAATAGAATCGCCTAATTATACAGGTGTTTTGACTAAAGGGGAAATCAATTAAAATTTCAACTTGCCATACCGTGAATCTCAATGGATATTCCAAAACTTGAGTTGTTAAAGTCGTCCATGATATGACTGTCATAATATTTTTGAACTCCAAGTTGCCCTCTCTACCTGTGCATAAGATAGCTACTCCGAATCCTGGTATAAATGGGGCCGTGGAAAGCTAATTTGAATAAATGTTTGTGTTAGAGTGAGCCAGATGGAGAGTAGCGTTGAGTGTTCACTAGTACTATTTGCTAGCCCCTTCCCTGCGATTATAGAACTAACTGGGGCAAGGGTTAGACACCACCCGCCACTTCATCCTTACTATCTTCCCTCTAAAATCCCTATCGTTAACAGCAAACTCCGCATCATTACACCCACCATCCCACATCGAGGAATTTAAAGTAAATTGTTTGTTTTCACACCTTGTTAGTTCACAACTCGTTTAATTCACATGATGTTACAACTTACTTAGTGATAATACTACTGATAATAGCCAGACGGAGAGTAATAAAGATTTTAAAGCCTTAATGGACACCGAACACCTTTGCGACCTTATCAATTTGGTCGATCATTAAAATCCTTTCCACACTGATTAATTATTAGCGAGTTGTTCGTACGTTTATTTTTCAGCCATCAGTAAACCCACCCTCCTCGTCCCAGCCCACCTCTCCCTTCTATTCATCTGTTTTTAGGAGAGAGAGAGAGAGAGAGAGAGAGAGAGAGAGAGGAGAGAGAGAGAGAGAGAGGAGAGAGAGAGAGAGAGAGAGAGAGAGAAGAGAGAGAGATAGATAGAGAGAGGAGAGAGAGTGAGAGAGAGGAGAGAGAGAGAGAGGAGAGAGAGAGAGAGAGAGAGAGAGAGAGAGAGAGAGAGAGAGAGAGAGAGGAGAGAGAGAGAGAGAGAGAGAGAGAGAGAAGAGAGGAGAGAGAAGAGAGAGAGAGAGAGAGAGAGAGAGAGAGAGAGAGAGAGAGAGAGAGGAGAGAGAGAGAGAGAGAGAGAGAGAGAGAGAGAGAGAGAGAGAGAGAGAGAGAGAGAGAGAGAGAGAGAGAGAGAGAGAGAGAGAGAGAGAGAGAGAGAGAGAGAGAGAGAGATAGAGAGAGAGAGAGAGAGAGAGAGATCGTAAAGTGATTGTCGGCATCCAACAACACCAACATGGTTGCTTAGCATCAAGACAACGACATTAAGCTTGTTATATTAAATAAGTGAGTAAATACTTCCCACATTGTATAAACTATCTAGAGTCCAGTAATGCTTACCCTTTAGTTTCTATACACCGCTTACCTGAAGCGTGAAAATGGAATATAAATTAGGACATTAGACCCCCTCTCCCATTTTAGAACATTTTACATTTTTCGTTCCAATCGATTGCATATTTATAGAACGCCTAAGCCCACCCGTTAGTTTTTATATACCATTTACCGTTTGTAAGGAAATGAGAAGGGAGCAAACTCCTCGTCCTTTCTTCAGCAGTGTTTTTTACCAGATTATTCTCTTAAAGGAAATCAGCTATTGAGGTAGAACACACACTTGTGATTTTCGAAAAATTTCCTCAAATGTCCTACCAAGGAGATGACAAAAATAAGATCAGTTCGATATTACACAAACACACTCACACACACACACACACACACACACACACACACACACACACACACATATATATATTAGTCATAAGTTCGGTCTGCTATTTTCTTCTTTCTTTACCAAACTAGATATATAAATGTTTCATGTAAAACTAGAGAGCACCATTGGGAGAAGCCTTCTGGGCGTCATTCTTTTTATTCTCACAAACACCTCGGTCGGCCTGATTTTATATTGCAGATAATATGTAAAGTTTGCTAATTGGGTAGAATAGTGAAGTCATTACGGTTCTTAATATTTTATCGAAACAAAATCAGTTAAATATAATGTTAAACTTTTTGGTTTTTTAATAAAAACTGTAGAACGTGCGGCGATCGCAATGTTTGTCTGACCGTTATCAAACTCGATATATACACGTTTTATGTAACAATAAAGGTGAAGTTCGTTAGCGGCTGAAATCGGACTAGTGCGAGGGGTTGTTTAGAGGAGGGAATTTCGAAAATTCTAAAGAACTCCGTTGTTATTTCTCGGATCGAAAAAGTGTATATGACTCATCTTATTGCAACTTTAATGTTCTATAAATGTTGTCATGAATAAATCGAGATATATGGATTTTTTTAGTTTTCAACTTTCAGTAAACCTCCACTCCTTCTCATGCCATTTTAACAAGAAGCTGTTGTATCATGAACCACTTCAATCCAAGCTTAACACTTTGACTGCGGCTGAAGACAGGTTGTCGTCAGGTCATAATAGAAAGTTAAATGGGTGGGGATTGCTCCAGCCTTTCCCAAACCATTCCTTATTTGACTCTAGCACAGTGAAAGAGGTCCTTGAGAGAATTGCTTCTTCGCCTCAAGATTCCATGTTTTTTTTTAATTGTTTTGGACTATTTTACAAAAAGGTAAGTTTGAATGATTATTTTTTTTGAAGTTATCCTTAATAATAATTGCTAATGATAAATATCTATTTAAAAAGTAGCTAAATGAATTAAAACAAGCCTACTTTGTTGGAAAAATATTATTTCAAACCCGAATTTATAATTCCAAATTGTTTAATATTTTACGAAAAATAAATAAAAAATCAATTATAAATTACTGAATAATAATTCATCAATCAGTGATTGTGAACAATGTCTTTATTGTTTAATTTTACGGTTTTTTAAGTAAAAATATAATAACTAAAAACAACGATTACATTATTAGACTACGGCTAGGGAGTATGGTGCTTTCTCGGTGCGGTTGACAACAACGTGTCGTTCAGCGGTTTTTTCGCGGAGAACAATTAAAAGATGATACAATTAAAGTAAAGTAAAACGAAACTAATTAACAAAAAAAAGTTTCGGCCTCTAAACGATTCAGTAAAAACTAAAGACCGCATTTGCTATTGGTTGAAATCACGGTTGGAATAGTAGTTGTTTGGAAAGGGGGAATTCGAAAATCGAAAATATTTCTGTTATTATAAGTCGTACCGTAAAATGATGTTCAACAACTGTTATTCTATTTACTTTTTTGTAACTCATGTATTAAGGGAGTTATTCAAGCTTTCTTGTTTTCAGCCTTCAGTGCCCCCCCCCCCAACCTCTACTCATCGGTTTTCTTTTACATAGAAATAGAGAAAATGTGGTGAACCAGATCACAAGTGTGTCATTCCAGAACGTGGAAAATCTGCTTATTTTACGCAGCCCCCGAGTGACGAACTTTCTACTTTTAATTGGATGTTTGGCGTCAGGCTTCATGCTATTCCTGGCAGATCCTTGAGATTTCCAGGGGGTTGAAATCTGCATAGTTTCGCAGGCCCTGTGTAGCCCTTTTTGATACACAGTTAAGAGAAATTTATTAGCTAAGGGAAAGCTAAGGGAGGAGCTGGGCCCTTATGGGGAGGGTTTCGTAGGATCTGAATAGTTGAAGAGGAGTGGCGATAATCCGGAGCTGGCCCCAATAAAGCTCGGCACCACTTCAGCTACCATTAAAGTTAGTTTGCGTAAGCTCTTCTAGCCAGCCGTTGCTCAAATTTTGTTTTATTGAAATTCTCCCCAACCTCTCGCACGAACGCTTTCCACACAACTCATAGTGATTGATTAATTTTTTCCATGAATAAAATTGATGTTAACCGATTTAGAACAAGTATAATATCCTACATTATTTTATTCAGTTATTATTTATTTTATGTGTTCTTATCGTCGAAAGTTTACGCTGATAAAGAAGTTATATAAAAATAAGTACTGAAAATGAGCTAGAAATTACAGTTTACTCTATAAAGAAAGTCCGTCACGCAGGGGCTGCATAAACTAACCAGATATCCCTGGGGACGTTTAGTAGCAGATAAATCTACATACTGGTAACACAACACCACCTTGAATATTAAGTTGTTAGACCAGAACATAATTGCATGTGTCTCATATAATAAATGTCTCTTGTTAACAATATTTGGTAATTAAATCCGAATAATATGGTTTATTACATAACCGAGTATTGTTTATGTAACATGAGTAGAAGAGGGAGTTTTCTGAAGGCTGAAAACTTTAAAAAATAAATATCTCAATTCTACATATATACAAGATAGAGAATATATATAAAACAATATTTACAGTACATTTAATTTTCAAAAAGATTGGTTCCGTATACTTTTTCGATCCTATATATAGTAACAGAGATATTTCGAATTTTCAAAATTCTCCCCTTCTAAATCTCCCCCCTCCTTCTGGTATAATTTAAGCCATTAACGAACTTGATCTTTCTTTTTACATAAATAGAACGACAAAATATCGAGATTGGTAACGATAAAACAATAATTGCGACTGCTAGAGCGGTAACAGGCATATATATATATATATATATATATATATATATATATATATATATATATATATATATATATATATATAATTGTAACCTCTGGCTGTACATTGATTTTTATTCACGAAATTTCATAATAACTTTTCGTTTCACCATAGACACCATAACTGCATTTTGTTTCTTTGGTGTCTGTTTGGACCAAGTTTTCTAGGGACGAGCAGGAGTGGGGGTTGTAAGGGAGGCCCCTACTATTCTCCCCTTCTAACCCCCCCCCTCCTCCTGGTCCAAGTTCAGCCATTAACGAACTTGATCTTTCTTTTTACATAGAACAACTAAATATCGAGTTTGGTAACGATAAAACAATAAATGCGACCGCTAGAGCGGTAACAGATATATATAAAATTTTTAAAGGAACTCATTTTCGTCATCTCCTAGGTAGGATAGATGGACATTTAAAGATAAATTTCAAAAATCGCATCATGAGTACGACCTCAATAGCTGATTTCCCTTAAGGGAAATCTGCTAAAAAGAAGAAATTTGCATACACCTAGAGTTGCTATACCTCGAAACGATGATGTAATGGAGGAACTTGGCTGGCTTGTAGCAAATGAAGCATTATAAGCGGGGGATTATTCTGAGCGGGCAGTACCTTACGTTGTTTTGAAAAAGCTAAACTGGAAATTGAGGATAAGGACTTTTCCACAAGAGTGAATAAAGCTTTAGAAATAAATAAAGTTCCACTCCAAACCGAGGTAGAATTGTACTATGGAGTAAATTCCCAGCTTAAAATTGTACACTTCTCAGAAACCATTAGTTTAGAAGTAGTAATTGCCGAATGAATAGTAAACCTCTCGAGCAGAGAAGAAAGGAGGTCTATCACTTTTAAAGAGAGTTAACTGGTTCAGTAATTTACTAATTTAACTATGGTTTCAAACATGAAAAGTTCTTCTTTTTTTTTTTGTTGGAATAAGAGTGAATAGATTTAGTCCCTATATTTCATGTCCTTTTCAATTTAAATTATTTGGATGTTCGTTTTGAAAATAAACTACTTCCATCATAATTGGGAAAATTGAGGTTTTATGTTCTTGGTCACTGGTTACGTTTGTCGAAAACTTAAACCAAGTTTCTGAGGGATAGATTTATCCAGAAGTTTCAAAACTAGCGTTATTTTATGTATTATGTTTTAACATTTCTTTAACTTCTCAAAAATGGCAGATTATTAGATATTTTTGGCGAATAAATTAGAGTCCAAATTGATTTCCTAGGAAACATTAAAGAGAACATTTACAACCCCTACAGTCTTTTCAGGTTTTAGCATAGTTCCCTTACGGGAAATCAGTCGTACTCATGGCAGGATTTTCGAAACATTTCTTCAAATCACCATCGATTCTACCCAGGAGATGATGAAAATGAGTTCCGTTCAAAATTATATATATATATATATATATATATATATATATATATATATATATATACACATACATATTTGTCTGTTACCGCTCTAGCGATCGCAATTATATATATATATATATATATATATATATATATATATATATCAGTCCAGTAGTCGCATGTCATCTGAGAGATGACTTGGAGAGACTTTTTGAACTACTGAGTAGAGGATAGAACCTGCAAGCCCCCCACCTGAGGGTGCTGAGGCACCTTCCACTCATCCCTAGAACCTTCCAGCAGTACTGTTTCAACCCTTTTCTGATTCTCCAGTACTA
Organism: Riptortus pedestris; assembly: GCA_019009955.1. Classification (NCBI taxonomy): domain Eukaryota; kingdom Metazoa; phylum Arthropoda; class Insecta; order Hemiptera; family Alydidae; genus Riptortus; species Riptortus pedestris. Next base: position 78,948,882 of record CM032233.1, read on the forward strand.
TGCATGACCTTGAGACATCTGTGAGATCTCTAATTGTTGATTTTAATTTATCTTTTATACGGCTAAAGCTATTACAATATTAAATGTTATTATAAACACAAGAATTATCTCCTGTCACTATAAGTCGGATCGAAAAATTGTATATAACCAATCTTATTGCAAATTGAATAATCAATGTTGTTTTATACATATTTTCTGTATCATGAATATTAACCGAGATATGTTGATTTTCTAGTTTTCCGTTTTCATTAAACCCCACTCCTACTCATGTCATATTAAAAATAAGCTGTTGTATCATGAACCGTTTCAATGCTAGCTTAAAACCCAAATATTGTTCTCATTGAATTTTTGCTTGGTGAGATATATGCAAATACGTTCTATTGACCCCCCCCCTCTTTTGTACTTGGATTTTTAAAATTTGAGTGGCTCTCTATATTTATTTAACCATTAGATTCAAAGTTTCTGAATTAATAATCTCTACAACGGAAAGCGTCTGAATTATACACAAACAGGTCAGCCAACCTCGCAGAGCTGAATAGATAAATAGAAATATTCTAGACCGGAAAGAAAAATAATTAATGAAATATATCTGAATATAACATATTCATTTTATTGAAAACTATTCATATAGCTAGTGCTGCAACTTATAATAAATCACAATAACTTTTATCTCAAACATTCAAATTTTAGTAATCCCTGAAAAAAAGAAGGGGAGGAGGAGAAGATCTACAAAGCGTATTTGCATATCTCAAAGTAACAGTTCAATGAAAACCATATTTGGTATTTAACCTTATTGTAATAAAGTGTTTCATGATATACCAACTTATTATTAATATGACATGAGTAGGAGTGGGGGTTTACGAAAAGCGGGAAACTATAAAATCCAAATATCTCGGTTAATATTCACAATTTAGAAAATATGAATAGAACATCATTTGTAGATCATTCAATTTGCAATAATGGTTCCATAAAAGTTTTCGATCCGACGTATAGTAATGGAGATATTTCGAATTTTCGTAAATCCTCATATCTAAACCCCCAATCCCACTCATCCGATTTCAGCCATTAACGAACTTGACCATTCTTTTTACGTAAAACGATTAAATATCAAGTTTGGTAATGATCAAACCAAAGTTCGAACCGCTAGGGCGTTAACAGACAAATATATATATATATATATATATATATATATATATATATATATATATTTGAATGAACCTCATTTTAGTCATCTCCTTTGTAGAATCGATAGACATTTGAAGAAAAGTTTCGTAAATCTCATCATGAGTAAGACCTTAATATCTGTATTCCCTTAAGGGATGAATAATCCTAAAATTATCATTCTAGTGCATACAATCTCAGCAGAGAAACTTTCTAAGATTCGAACTTCCTATCTTTTTTAATACTAGGACTAATATAGTCTTCGATTTAATTATACCGATTATTCCATTCAATAAAGTATAAATCTATTAATAATTAGAGCTGCTTTTCTGATTGAATAAAGGCTTTTCAGTGCTCCCGTTCTGGGAATTTAAGCTGAAGGCATTAATTCATGGAACAATAAGGTGAAGTGAGCTTTACCTCCTCCCTTGAAAGCATAGTCTCGTCTGGTCTTCGGCCCATTATACTCACGTCAAAAAAGTTATAATACCAATAATAAATTATTGCAAGTTATCAAAAACTTTTACTCAACAAATCTCTCAACAATTCATCTTATTTATGCAATAAGCTGTAAATTAAAGCCTAAACAAAAAAATAAAAAAAGTGGAAGTTTATAACTTGTCTTAACAAGTTGCCATGTTCTCTGAACAATAAATTCAACTCATTGAACAACTCAGCTAGGATCGTCAAAACTTGGAAGCTGCAATAATTATTGTTTAAAGATTTATGAGCATTTTATGCTGGATTAAAAGGTTTGCATCAAATAATAATTCTTATACATATCTGTACTTTATCCTTGCTGAGACCAATAAAAATATTTAGGGCACAAAAAAAAAGATTTTTAGTTCTCGTCAACACTCTATTGTTTTCGTTATACAGTGTTAAGTTTCAAATTATTATAACCTTAAGTCAATATAAACCTAAAAAAGGGTCAGCGTAAACTAAGCAGATTTTACAACACAACGTCAAGTTTTACAATAGAGAAATCTGCATACTCGTAACACTTAACACCACCGTGAGTTAATACAAACGATAATGAGAAATCTTTCAGTTAATTTTAATAAGCTCCCAACGGAAATGGCTTCTGAATTGTAAACAAATAGCTCTACAAACCACTCATAGCTGAATAGAAAGATAGATATACTTCTTCACCGGAAAGAAAAACAATTACTGATATATATCTGAATATAACATATTAACTTTATTACAAACCATTTACTATATCTAGTACCGCAATTTATAATGAATAAGATTAATTTATATTTTAATAACTCAAATTTTAGTAGTCCAAGAACTTAAAGTAGGGGGGGGGAGGGTGTCAACAGAAGGTTTTTGGATATATTGGGGGGGGGGGGGGGGGGGGGGGGGGGGGTGGGGTGGCTTACACGGGTTTATTGAATATATTTCAGCGAGAGCCGGACAGTTACGGAAACAGCCGAGCTAGTTTTCGGCTGTTTCCGTCGTTCGAACAACTACCGACAATAGCCGAGATCTCATCTCCTTGCAAAAGTTGTGTGATGGCAGACCTGAAGATCACTTTTTGGATTTTGCTCTAATTCTCAAACAATTCTAATTATTTTATTTTTTACTACAAACCTTGAAGGACCTGGGCCTATTGAAATATTCGGTAGGGACTACGGACATGAACCCCAACCCAAATACTCAGGTTATCGGGCTATCTCTGCTAGGGCCTGCTCCTCCCCGACCCTCCACCATGGTGCACTTGAAATGTTCAAAGTTGTCTAAATAGCAGAAAAGGTTTTAAGGGCGCCAGACAACTCTATCAGTTCGGCTTTGCCCGTGACCCATACAGCTTTCTCGTAGACCAAGATACTCTCCTTGTTTGGGGTTTCCTTGCTGTGATTTCGTCTGATGGCCGCTCTCCATATTTGCACATTTTCCATTCCAGGAGGCTAAACCAGTTGGCTTAAAGGCTAAAGCTTTTTGGAGGGCATAGAAGCATCTATTTCGTGCGACTATTCTTGCTTTGAAATGTACTAAAACTTGTACACGTGATGTCTAGAGGTCCTCGTGGATTTCGACTTTTCCATGGTAATTGTGAGTCTTATATCTCGCCCTTATAGCAAACCTCTTCCAGAGCTCCAGCCTGTTGTATATTCTACCATTTGTGGTTATTTTGCAGGGTGTATTCCGAGATTGAGAATGGATTTCTTTGTCTTTCGCCAGCAATCAACGACGCCATCTCAGGTTTCAACCTTACAGAAAGCTCCTTTCAAAGTAATTTTCAGATAAGCTAGCTAGTTATCCCATCTAATTGTAATACTTCCAGCAATTTTAGCTTGTAATTTTTTAATTTTATGTTTTTCCCACTTTTTTTATTTTTTTATATTCAGAGAAAATTTGCTCCACGCATTCTGTAGGCATTGTTTTCCCAATATACACTAAATTAACTGATAAATCACCATGGTGATTCACTAATTCTGGAAATATTTGACCGGCTCTAGAAAATAGTACTTTAGGTGACTCTCTCATCACTATGAGGCAGCTCAATAATGCTGGTCAAACTACTGTTTGATCCGATACGATTTGATAGCTTTCTTTGAGAAGGTTTCTTTGCTAACATAGAACGACTTTTGGCCTATTATCGAACCCCTAACTTAGGCATTTGATATTTTTATAGAAGTTCTGACACTTGAAAGTGCAGCCTGAAAATGGTTCTACATTTCCTTCAGTTTTCTACTGCATGAGGTCTTTTTGAATTCGAGTAGTCATTTGGTGTTTCTCCTTTTTCCTATGTGGAAAGTGCACGTAATTCTTATTTCCTTTTTTATTCTTATCTCCTAGTATTTTCGATAGGGCGTAGTTTCCACGCGAAGTATCGAATTAAGGGTTGCTTTTTTTCACTGTTGGGTAGTTGGCGAGTTGTCATCCACATTTTTGACCTCCAAAACAGGAGAATCTAAACTATCTCACTGTTCATGGTGTATTGAACTAATAACAATCTATTTTACGAGCTTAATAGAGGTATTCTTTCACAGAGATCCTGTTTTCTTTAGTAGCAATACAAGTTTTACTACCATACATAACGAAGCGTACCAGCAGTTTGGATTTCCAAGAGGGTAAAACTTCATCATGCAATCAAAATGCGTTATAAAAAAGAAAACTACCAAAAGTGATAGAAAATTCAAGTTTATGGGTTTGTTACAAAAACACCTGGAAAGACGTTCTTCTTTTTAGGAGTACATGAATACTGCGGCACTTCAAATTCAACGTATATTGGCAGAACCATTGCTATAAGTAGGAACCAAATAAAACCCAATGAATGGCGGAGCAAATACCAGTTTTGTGTATTAAAAAAATAACTCTGATTACGATTTATTAAATGGAAAAAATGAAAAACTTTTTTATGTTGAGTATTTATGTTTCTTTTCAGAGGACGGGTTTTCAGCTAGAACGATCGAAATTCTGTTCATCATCTCCAATCTCCTTCATGAAGCACTCTATTCATGGTTTACCGGGAATGCCGGGTATTGAGAATTAAGTAAATATACCTATTACAGGCTCTCCGCAAGAAGAATTAAGTAAATATACCTATTACAGGCTCGCAAGAATTTATTACGTGACGCCGCAAAAGGGGGCCATAATGGCAAACTCTGTATTGTATAAACTAGAAAATCTGAAATCTCTCTCAGGGAGAAAAGAGAGAGAAGGGGAAACAAGACTTTGAATGAAAGGCGAAGCAAAACTTCCTTGAAATTATTACAGAGGATGTTTCGACATTCAAATGGCGGGATGGGAGGAAAACAACCATAATTGACATTTGTGATTTGTTTGTTTGTACATCATGCTGTTGTGTCTAATACGACGACCAGTGATGAGATATTAGAATTCTTTCTGATTTTAATAATATAATGGAGATATGTCTGATTAAACATTAAATCTTTTTGAATTAGTAATGTTAAACTTTGTTGGTTGTCATTTGGAACAGTACATGAGGGAAAATGTAAACTGCTTTTTTATGTATTTACTATTAAGCCTTACCAAGTGACATCATACTAGGTTACAAGTTAATTAATAAGAATCCTGGCGTTACAGGCAATGAGAACTTGTAGTGCTTTACTTAAAGCAAACATCAACAACATCTTGTAGCTGCAACCATCTATTTAGAACCTCAACTGAGTGTACATCTCTAATTGTGGTAGGTATGTATTAGTCAAAACAATCATCAAGTTACGTGTGAGTGTTAAGTATTTAATCACCCCCCCCCCACAAACACCATCAGAGTATTGTATGTTTAAATTAGTAGATATAGGAGCAATTTAGTAGATTATTTTTGATCTTGTTATCGTGTATTGTGCCAGTTTTGTATATGGTTATCAAGTGGAAAATTAAGTGAGTGGGCTACCGCATTGTGGATGATAGCAGTTTAGGGCCTGGATGGAATGATGTAGTCTCGCCGTGAATAATTCTGAGAAATATCTGCGTACTCATCATGCAATTTTCGAAAGTTTTCTTCCAATGTACATCGATTAGTTCGACTTATTTGATCCGAAGTATAATCCTCAAGAGTTGATTTCTGTGGTTAAAGAACATTACACTTAGTTTTACATAGAACGTTTAAATATAGAGTTTGGCAAGGATCAAACAAAAATTGCGACCGCTGGTCACAGGCAAGTACGCATATATATATATACCCGGCTTCGCCTTTGAATTCATTTGAGGCTGGATGGTGATGGTATTTTTTAGCAGGCTTTTCCATTTGCACAATATATTTGGACCATTTTATCAGTTTGCCTCAGTGTTATAGGATTGGATATACTCATCTTTGCCGTGGATTTTGCTAATATGTGTAGGAAATGTATTTGTTCGTCATTAGTGGCTTCGCACGTCTCTGGTGGATGATTATATATTCCCCGTCGTCTTATACATGTGTGTTAATTATGGGTGATATTTGATTTCAGGCCTCCCTTTAATCTTCCTCCCGTTCGGAACCTTATGAAAATTTTAATATAACTTCATTGAATCATGGGAAGAATTAATGCATAATTGACATACCGAGTTTTGTTTAAAGTTCGGTTGCCATGGCGTGTAGCCGTGCCCGCTAAAGATCTTTTTAACGTATACACTCATTATATACTTAGGTATACGACAAAAAGTGGTTATATAGATAACAAAACGATTTACTCCAAATAACAAAATAAACAACTGTTTGTTATGTTTATATATTGCGGAAAGTGATCCTCAATAGGAAACGAAATATCGCCTATTTTTAATTTCAGGCTTCCCTTATAACCCCCACTCCATGCCTGCCTGGTCCATAGAAAATGTTGGTATGGCTTATTATAATGAAGGCGTTGTTGCTAATACACATATTCCGAATTTTATTTAGTTCGGTTGAGTCCCTTGTACGAAATAAAATTATTTGAACTTGCTCTAAATTGTTTAGCGTTTTAACTATCATTTATTTACTTCGGTAAGATACGAGAGAACAAAAAAGTGTATAGTCGAGTAACAAATTAGCATTACTCTAAATAACCCGCAAAATAAACAAAACTGTGTTGTGTTCGGTTTGTTATGTGCATGATTTGCTGAAATGTAACCAATAGAAAACGAAATATCCCCCCCCCCCCCCCCCCCCCCCCCCCCCCCCCACCCCCCCCCCCCCCCCCCCCCCCCCCCCCCCCCCCCCCCCCCCCCCCCCCCCCCCCCCCCCCCCCCCCCCCCCCCCCCCCCCCCCCCCCCCCCCCCCCCCCCCCCCCCCCCCCCCCCCCCCCCCTAGTTTTTTATTATTTCAGGCCTCCCTTATAACCCACACTCCTGTTTGTCTTAGAGAATACTAATATAGCCTAAAGTCTAAGTTGGGTTAGTAGTAATATACATACCAAGTTTCATAAAATTCGGTTCAGCCGTTTATGCGTGAAAAGGTAACAAACAAACAAACAAACAAACAAACAAACATACACGAAAGAAACAAAATGCAGTTATGGTGTCTATGACATGTGAAACGAAAAGTTATCGTGAAATTTCGCGAAAAAAATCAATGTACAGACAGAGGTTACAATTTTATATATATACTAGCTCAGATACCCGGCTTCGCCGGGAATTCATTTGAGGCTGAATGGTGATGGTATTTTTTAGCAGGCTTTACATTGCACAATATTTTGACATTTACCCGTCCCAGTGTTTAGGATTGATACCCGTCTTTGCCGTGGATTTGCTAATAATAGAATTATTTGTTCGATAAGGCTTCACAGTCTTCGGTATTTTTATATTTCCCGTCTCTTATACATGTAAATATGGTGAATTTTTATTTCAGGCCTCCCTTATAACCCCCCTCCCGTTCGAACCTAAAAATTTTAATATAACTTATAATCATGGAAGAATTAATGCTAATTGACATACCGAGTTTTGTTAAGTTCGGTTCAGCCGTTAGTGCCCGCTAAAGTTTTAACGTATAACTCATTTATACTTAGGTATACGACAAAAGTGTATATAACAAAGTTTCTCCAAATAACAAAATAAACAACTTTTGTTATGTTTATATTTGCGGAAAAACCAATAGGAAACGAAATATTCGCTATTTTTAATTTCAGGCTACCCTTATAACCCCCACTCCTGCCTGTCCATAGACATGTTGGTATGGCTTATTATAATGAAGGCGTTAGTACTAATACACATATCGAATTTTATTTAGTTCGGTTGAGTCCCTTGAACGAAATAAAATTATTGACTTCCGCTATAGTTTTTAGCGTATAACGCATTTAAAATTCGGTATACGACAAAAGTGTATATAACAAAAGTTACTCTAAATAACAAAATAAACAACTTTTGTTATGTGCATATTTGCCGAAAAAACAATAGAAAACGAAATACCACTATTATTAATTTCAGGCCTGCCTTATAACCCCCACTCCTGTTCGTCTTAGAGAATTTTAATATAGCCTAAAGTCTAAGTTCGGGGGTAGTAGTAATATACATACAAGTTTCATAAAATTCGGTTCAGCCGTTTATGCGTGAAAAGGTAACAAACAAACAAAAATACAAATAAACAACCCACCCCCACAAAACAAACAGAACAGACACCAAAAGAAACAAAAAATGCAGTTATGGTGTCTATGACATGTGAAACGATAAATTTTTCGTGGAAAATTTTCGCGAAAAAAATCAAATTGTTTTTACAAGACCATGAGGCTACAATTTTATATATATACTAGCTAATATACCCGGCTTCGCTCCGGGAATCAATTGGGGCTGAATGTTGGTGGATAATTTTGGCAAGCAGGCTTTACTTTGCACAGATATTATGTACGTTTACCACCGGTCAGTGCAAGACTTCGCTGTTCTGCATATTGTCATATTTCCCATTTGTTTCCTGTGGCATTATGCATAGATTTGAATTATTAATGAAAAAATATTAACAAACATTTGAATAAATTTTTTTCATTTGAGGTACCTGGTAGTTCATATTGAAAAGAAGTGTTGAGAAAATTTCCTCTAAATAACAGAAGTAAACAACTATTGTTATTTGCATAAGTGCCGAAAACCACCCAATAGGAAAAACAATATTTTTAATTTCAGAGCCTCCCTTTACAAAACTCGCCACTCCTGCCCGTCCCTAGAAATAGTATAGCTTATTATAAGGAAGGCGTTAGTGCTAATTCAAATACCGAGTTTTGGTTTAGGTTCGGTTGAGTCTTTTGTGCAAAATAAAATTGTGGACTCCCGCTATAGGTTTTAGCGTATAAACTCATTTATACTTCCGTACACGGCAAAAGTGCATGGTAACAAATGTTAACTCCTAATAAAAAAATAAACAAACTTTTGTTATGTTCCATATTTGCCCGAAAAACGAATAGAAAACGAAATATACCATTACACTATTATTAAATTCATGCCTCCCTTACAAAACCCCCACTCCGTTGCCCGTCCCTAGAAATGTTTGGTATGGCTTGAAATAATGAAGGCGTTAGTGGCTAATACAACTACCGAGATTCTTATTTATTTTCGGTTCGGTCTTTTGTCCCAAATAAAATTGTTCACTTCACCTATAGGTTTTAGCGTATATATCTCGTTTATAGATCGGTATACGGAAAAAGTGTATATAACAAAAGTTACTCTAAATAACAAAATAAAACAACTTTTGTTCTGGGCATCTTTTGCTGAAAAAGAATAGGAAAACGAAATATTCTCTATTTTTAATTTCAGAGGCCTCCCCTTATTAACCCCCCACTCCTGCCCGTTCCCTAGACTTGTTAGTAATGAACTTATTATAAGGAAGGCTTTAGTACTAATTCCCATACCGAGTTTGGGTGTAGATCTTCGGTTGAGTCTTATGTGCCTAACATAAAATAGTTGACTCCCCGCTATAGTTTTTAGCGTATAACTCATTTTATACTTCCGTATACGGCTAAAGTGCATATGACAAAAGTTACTCTGATTACAAAATAAACAACTTTTGTTGTGGGCATATTTGCTGAGAAAAGCAATAGGAACACGAAATATCGCTATTTTTTACTTTACAAAGGCCTCACCTTATAACCACCCTCACATCCTGTTTGTCTTCTAGAGAATATTACACATATAGCCTAAAGTCTACGCATTGAGCTTCTGCAGTAATTATACATAACCAAGTTTTCATAAATTTCGGTCCCAATCAGCAGTTTATGCGTGAACACAAGTAAACAAATCTAAACAAACAAACAAATAAACAAACATCACAAACAAACAAACAATAAAACAAACAGACACCAAAGAATACAAAATGCAGTTTATTAGGTGTCTATGACATGTAGAATACGAAAAGTTTATCTGTGAAATTTCGCGAAAAAAATCAGTTATACATACTAGAGGGTTACAATTTTATATATCTCTTAAGATAGATATATATAAATATGTATACCTCTGTCTGTACATATGATTTTTTATCGAAATTTCACGATAACTTTTCGTTTCACATGTCATCTTAGACACCAAAACTGCATTTTGTTTCTTTCGTGTAGTTTCTTGTTTTGTGTGTTTGTTTTTTTTGTTTGTTTACCTTTTCTCTCATCATGAAACGGCTGAACCGAATTTTATGAAACTTGGTATGTATATTACTACTAGCCCAACTTAGACTTTAGGCTATATTATTTTTCTCTAAGACAAACACAGGAGTGGGGATTATAAGGGAGGCCTGAAAATTAAAAATCAAGCGAGATATTTCGATTTCCTATTGGTTCTTTTTCCGGCAACAATATGCACATACTCAAAAGTTATTTATATTGTTATTTAGGGTAACTTTTGTTTATATACACTTCCTCGTATACCGAAGTACATGAAATTGAGATATACGCTAAAAATTATAGCGGGAGTCAACAATGTTATTTGGCACAAAACACACTAACCGAACTAAGTAAAAATTCGGTATATCTATTAGCACAAATCTGCGTTTTCATTATAACAAGCCATCTCATTTAACCAACATTTTCTCTAGGGACGGGCAGGAGTGGGGGTTATAAGACGAAGCCAGCAATTAAAAATAGCGATATTTCGATTTCTTCGCTACTTTTGTTTTTTTTGCGGTAACTAATGCACATAACAAATGTTGTTTATTTTGTTATTTAGAGTAACTTTTGTTATATTCACTTTTGCTGTATAAAAAATTATTTCCGAGATATACACTAAAAGCTAAAGCGGGAGTCAACTATTTTATTGGACACCAACGGTTGAACCGATTCCAACAAAACTCAGAATATATAAATTAGCATTAATTCTTAAATGGTAATAACCTATATTAAAATGTTTATGTTATAACGGGAGTGGGGGTTATAAGGGAGGCCTGAAATAAAAATTCGCGATATTTCATTTTCTATTCCAAACCAACCACGGGTACTAACCCGAAACACTGAATCGGGGAAATGTGAAAATATTGTGCAATGTAAAGTCTTGCCGAAAAAATACCATCATCATTTCGGCTCAAATGAATTCCCGGGCGAAGCCGGGTACCTTAGCTAGTATATCTATATATATATAAAATTGTAACCTCTGTCTGTACATTGATTTTTTTCGCGAAATTTCACGATAACTTTTCGTTTCACATGTCATAGACACCATATCTGCATTTTGTTTCTTTCGTGTATGTTTGTTTGTTTGCTTGTTTGTTTGTTACCTTTTCACGCATAAACGGCTGAACCGAATTTTATGAAACTTGGTATTTATATTACTACTAACCCAACTTAGACTTTAGGCTATATTAATTTTCTCTGAGACGAATAGGAGTGGGGGTTATAAGGGAAGCCTGAAATTAAAAATAGCGATATTTCGTTTCCTATTGCTTTTTCAGCAAATATGCACATAATTATTTTGTAATTTAGAGTAACTTTTGTTATATGCACTTTTGCCGTATACGGAAGTATAAATGAGTTATACGCTAAAAACTATAGCGGGAGTCCACAATTTTATTTGGCACAAAAGACTCAACCGAACTAAACCAAACTCGCTATGTGAATTAATACTAACTATTTCCTTATAATAAGCCATACTAACATTTCTAGGGACGGGCAGGAGTGGGGGTTATAAGGGAGGCCTGAAATTAAAAATAGCGATATTTCGTTTCCTATTGCTTTTTCAGCAAATATGTACATAACAAAAGTTGTTTATTTTGATATTTAGAGTAACTTTTGTTATATGCACTTTTGCCGTATACGGAAGCATAAATGAGTTATACGCTATAAACTATAGCGGGAGTCCACAATTTTATTTGGCACTAAAGACTCAACCGAATTAAACCAAACTCGGTATGTTAATTAGTACTAACGCCTTCATTATAATAAGCCATACTAGCATTTCTAGGGACGGGCAGGAGTGGGGGTTATAAGGGAGGCCTGAAATTAATAATAATGATTTCCTATTGGGGTTTTGGCAAATATGCACATAACAAAAGTTGTTTATTTTGTTATTTAGAGTAACTTTTGTTATATGCACTTTTGCCGTATACGGAAGCATAAATGAGTTATACGCTATAAACTATAGCGGGAGGCACAATTTTATTTGGCACTAAAGACTCAACCGAATTAAACCAAACTCGGTATCTTACCAAATGAAGCCGGGTATCTGAGCTAGTATATAAAACTAAAGATGAAGTTCGTTAATGCCTGAAATAGAGAGAAATCTCCGTTATTGCTCTTCGGATCGAAAGTTATTTTCAAACGAATCATGTTGAACTACAAGTTTCTATAAGATCTTTACATATGTTTTATTCATTTTTTCTCTATCCTGAATATTTACCAAGATATTTGCATTTATTTAAATTTTCACCCTTCAGTAAACCTCTTCTTCTACTCATGTAATACTAACAATAAGCTATTATATGTTATGAAACGCTTTATTCGAAGCTTAAATACCAAATATCGATTTCATTGAACATTTACTGTGGGAGTATTTGCAAATATTTGCATTTGAAGTTTATTTTTGAGCTAAATGAGAACAAACAGCTTTATAAATGAAATTAGCTCTACTCGATCAAAATAATTGTATTACTGTCTATACTGAGATAATTAAAGCATCCATGTCCCATTAAAATGTTAGACATTTTCATTACAACAGGGAAGGGGTCGTCATTAGTTATAAGCAATGCACACTAGATGCTATTTGAAATTAATAATAAAATATTTTAAACATATTTTTTCCTCTACTTCCATTGAAAACAAATAGAGTGACGTCAGTTCTTCAATGATTTACGATTTCCAGAAGTCCAGAAAGAGTTGTGCAGTATCTGTCAATTTTTCCTTACTAATTTTCAGAAAGTCATTAATTTTCGCCTTATTAATTTTTCTAGTGAACCTTGAGTTTTAAAATCTGAGTCGAAGTAACTTCTTCAATGCTAGGTTTCTCCTAGAATGGAGAGTTATATAATGAGGGAAGTTCTTCTTTCGTTGTATTTTCCAATCACTCCTTTTAGACTACAGGAAACTACGGTGGCTTGATACTTTGTTTCTTTCTTCTCCAGTTTATTATTATATCACAAAAAGAAAATAATTCTTACTGGAACATTTATCCGCTTTTCCCCCTTCTACTGCAGGTAGAATTATTCCCAAAGATATTTATTTTCACTGATGAGAGATATTGGTTAAATGTCTGAAGAAAATACAAGTGTGTATAGGAATCAGAACTAGTAAACTGTTCAATTTAAAAATTGAAGTGGCAATGAAAAACTACGCCAGCTCCATCTGTTATCAACTAGGCCAACCAAGGATGCCCCCTGAAGGAACAGGATCAGAACAGTAGAGAGTAGAGCCTCTCATTAGTGGCTGCAATATTAGTTTCTTTCTCACACCCCTTTTAACAACATGAGTGAGTAAAGAAGGAGCATCCAGGGGGAGACCAGGATGGAGGGAGAAAGAGGGAAAGCACCAGGGCAGCATCAAGAACATCATCACAATTTCATCAGCATCCCTTGAAGTAATCATTAATCTACTAACTCACTAACACATATCTGCCCTGCAATAGTCCATCCCACAATATCATGTAATTATCATATATAATATTAATAGTAATAATCGTCTTATACATCAACATGGTCCTCAGGTATTAAATCATAAACAACTTCCATGAACCAGATCTCTTAAAATATTGCAAGCCGTTAGCGGGTAAGGCCGAAGGGCTTGTAAATACATAAACCACATTTTACGGGTTGAGGAGTAATCTGCTTTCACACAGATAAAATAGTTATTTTACCCCAAGTACAGAAATTGAAAATGTGTGCTAGGATCGAGTACTGTCTAATCTCGTTCGTAATGTGATATTTTCACTAAATCAGGGAAATCAGCTATTCCGGTTGTACTCATGATGAGATTGTTAGAACATTTCTTAAAGTGCCCTTCGATCTAAGGGCGGTGACGAAAATCATGTCCGTTAAAAACTCTCCCTCTCTCTCTCTCTCTCTCTCTCTCTCTCTCTCTCTCTATATATATATATATATATATATATATATATATATATATATATATATATGTGTGTGTGTGTGTTTGTGTGTGCACGTATGTGTGTGTATCTGTGTATATACATTTGTCTGTCAACGTGCTAGAGGTAGCAAGTCTTGCTTGTAGGCCAGTCTCAATAAAGTTTGCACCGGAAAATGTTTTTTATTGGAGACCCTTGCCATAAAATTTAAAGAATTTATAAATGCCTTGTTACAAGAGAAATTGAGAATAGATGGTCAGTTGAAACCATAATTACGTCATATTCCAACTCTTAGGAAATTTGCTTAATTAACGTTCGGGTCTGCTTGACGGACTTTTTAATACAGTTCGTTTTAATACAACTTTACAGGGTAAATAATGCTTTTTTTAAGTTGCTTTAGACAATTAGACGTTATTGATGAAGTTTTTAATACGTTGGCCAGTAAGAATATAGTGAAGAGATAATAAATAGAAGTGAAATAGAGAGGGCTTTGCGGTATATAAGGCTTTACTGTTGAATTCATGGCTGCCTGCTATTGGCCAGCCTTTCCCTTTTCTATAATATATATTGAATTAGCTCTCACTCTCTCTCACTCAAGCTCTCTATCTCTCTCGGCCTTGCTCTCTCATCCTCCTTTCTATATGTTCCTCCATATGTCCCTTCTTCCACTCTTTTATTCTCTCTCTTCCGTATTTATCTGCGGCCACTCTGTTCTCCCTCTCTCACATTTATTTGTCCACCTTTCCAAATCTTTCTCCAGGTTTCTCTCCTTCTACTCTCTCTCTCTCTCTCTCTCTCTCTCTCTCTCTCTCTCTCTCTCTCTCTCTCTCTCTCTCTCTCTCTCTCTCTCTCTCTCTCTCTCTCTCTCTCTCTCTCTCTCTCTCTCTCTCTCTCTCTCTCTCTCTCTATTCTCTATCTCTCTCACTCTCTCTCTCCTCTCCTCTCTCACTCTCCTCTCTCTCCTCTCTCTCTCTCTCTCTCTCTCCTCTCTTCTCTCTCCTCTCTCCTTCTCTCTCCTCTCTCCTTCCTCTCCTCTCTCTCTCTCTCTCTCTCTCTATATTCTCTCTCTCTCTCACTCTCTCTCGCTCTTTCTACCCCCCCCCCTCTCATTCATACTATAATAATATCTCAATTGAAATTTGTTTTAATTGGAATGGTGCAAATAACACGAAGTTTTAGTTTAATCGCATATTTGTTTACTGAAAGGAATAGAAATTTTACTTGTAGACATACTACTTGAAATGTCAAATATTTACATTTCTCTGACAGATATTTATTGACTGTGAAGTTGGCATTGTCTTTAAAACGTATATGCTGTAACTATTTAATTATCAAATACTGAAAATTATAACGACAATACATATATGCATGTAATCCAATCTTCTTTGTTCCTTGTTTTGATAAAGGTCAGAGATTCTTCACTTTATTCTTGCATATCTAGACTTAACTATTGAATTTAACTTGCAGAACATCTATTTGAGCCAGTCTATGAAGGAATGCCCGGGCAGTAGGTGGTGATATCCGATGAACGAGAGGACTTGCTTCCGAATGTTTGGGATCTACAGGTAACCCGATCCAGGAAGGCTCGATTCCATCAGGATCAATTTGAAACTAATCAACGTTACTAGTGAGTACTGAATTTACTTTATTCCATCTGATTTTAGCAGATTTCCCTTAAGGAAAATCAGCTATTGAGGTTGTACTCATGAGCGATTTTCGAAAAAAAAAATTTCAAATGTCTATCGATCCTACCCAGGAGATGACGAAAATGAGGTCCATTCAAAATTACAGACGTAAATATATATATATATATATATATATATATATATATATATATATATATATATATATATATATATATATATATGTAAAAAGACAGATCAAGATCGTTAATGGCTGAAATCGGACAAGTTGGAAGGGGGGGATTTTCGAAAATTCGAAATATCTCCGTTGCTATACGTCGGATCAAAAACTTGTATAGCACCAATCTTATAATCAAATTAAATGTAATATAATATTGTTATATGCATTTATTCTCTATCTCTATATTAACCGAGATATTTGCATTTTTCGGTTTTCAGCCTTCAGCAAACCCCCACTTCTACTTATGTTACATAAACAATACTCTCTTATGTAATAAACCACATTATTGGACGCTTAAATACCATAAATTGCTTCAAGAGACCTTTATTAAACGAGATAAAAGCAAACATGTTATCGAGACCCCCCCCCTTCTTAAGTTCTTGGACTACTAAAATTTGAATAATTAAGATAAAAATTGTTCTGATCCATTATAAATTAATGGATCAGAACAAGTTTTATATAAAAAAATTTTTTAGTAAAATGTTTTCAATAAAATTAATGTTATATTCTGATATATTTCCGTAATTGTTTTTCTTTCCTGTGAGAAGATGGCACACCTGTTTACGATTCTGCTGCTTCCCGTCTGGAGGTTTCATGTAGTTTGTATTTATTCACTTGATGTTGACAGTGGTGTTGTGTCAACAGTATGTAGATATATCTATTGTTAAACATCACGAGGGAAATCTGCTTAGTTTACGCAGCCTCTGCGTGACGGACGTTTTTCTAATTTGTGTATATTACTGTTCATGTAGGACACTTTCAACTATAATAGCCAAATATTTTATTTATTGAATGATCGACCGAGGTGGGGTACGACAGGTTATTTTTCAAATATAAAACATTTTTTAATATTAATTTTCATTTTTATATTATTAGTAAAATGTATAATTTAAATTTAGAACTAGGCTATAGAGCTGAATTTGTATGTAGAGTTTGTATAAGCACACATGGTCGTCTACAAGAAAGATCCACTGGTCCTATGACAATAAAAGATATATCTATGTTTCTTCTAGTCCTCTTTCTCTTTTCCACTCTCTGTGATTCTCTCCATTTTATTTCTACCTCTCTCCTTTATGCGGACTATTGTGAATTTCATCAATTGATTTTATTAAATTTTGTGTTCGTCAAATTTATTCTATACCAGTTACTTGGTATCAATGTTGCCAATAAATGATAAACAACCCAGCGCTGTATATCATTTTTTTTTCCGGAAAATTATTAGAGAGTGAAAGTCCGTCACGCAGGGGCTGCGTAAACTAAGCAGATTTCCCATGTGAAGTTTTAAAATAGTAAATCTGCATACTGATAACACAATACCACCGTGATTAAATACAAATGGTAATGAGGAATCTTTCAGTTAATTAAAATAAATTCCCTTCTTATATTAAATTCTTAAATAAGAGAAAAAGCTTCTGAATTGTAAGAATACTTTATATTTTAATATCTCAAAATTTAGTAGTCCAAGAACTAAAGCGGGGGGGGGCGGATGAACAGAACGTATTTGCATAAATCTCACAAAGTAAGGAAGGTAAGGTAAGGTTAGAAACGACAGGTAAGGTTAGAAGAAGCTTCCACCTGACCCGAACAGTTAACGGAAACGGCCGAGCAAATCCGAACATACCCCCTCCACCACATGTCCCATAGACTTCATAAAAATGCTAATATCTCGGTAACAATATTTATAGTAAATTTAATTTGCAATAAGATTGGTTGTATACAATGTTTCGATCCGATGCATAATAATGGAGATATATTGAATTTTCGAAAATCCCCCTCTAAACCCCCCTCCCTCTAGTCCGATTTCAGCCATTAACGAACTTGATCTGTCTTTTTACATAAAACGGTTAAATATCGAGTTTTGTAACCATCAAACAAAAATTACAACCGCTAGAGCGTTAACAGACATATATATATATATATATATATATATATATATATATATATATATATATATATATATATAATTTCGAACGGAGCTCTTTTTCGTCATCTCCTTGACATTTGAAGACATTTTTCGAAAATCGCGTCAGGAGTACGACCTCAATAGCTGATTTCCCTTAAGGGAAATCTGCTAAAAACTCAATAGCTGATCGCTCTTCAGATAATTATGATAGAAAGGTACGAATGTCTTCTTTTGGAAATTTAGATACCCTCTCGTTTACTAGTGGTCTCAGTACGGATTATGTGCACTGAACATATAAGATATAATCAAACTCCTTGAATACAGTTTTTAAAATTCACTAATTCAATAATTATATTTAATAAGTTAATTTCATTAACAATCTTAATACAATTCTATATATATATATATATATATATATATATATATATATATATATATATATATATATATATAGAACATATCATATAATCCATTAATAAGTCTTCATCTTATTAATGGATGATATGTTTATGTTTATTATTATTTACGTCCACTTTATGCTACTAGGGCTAATCGGGACGGGCTATCTACAGGTTACCACCTTTTTCTGGCCAGGATGAGCCCGAGCAGTTTATTTAATGTGACCGTCACTAATTAAATTTCTACTGCCCAGGGCGAGGATCGAACCCACCACTCTAAGTCTACCATGTGACAGTAGGACCAACGCCTAACTCGCACGGCCAACCTGAGCCCCCAATGGATGATATGCTTTATAAATTATGAGAAACTTGTTCTCACCTTAAAGAGACAATGTTCCAGAACATAAATTATTTTTTGACCAATATGACATTATTATTTCGTATGACAAATATTTCGAAGTTGTACTCTTTTAGCATCACCTTTGTGGAACCGGGTATAACCCTGTTACTACCTCCCCAACTTTGAGGCAATTGCCGGGGAATAACCCTGCTGCTACCTCCTCAGGTTTGAGGCAGTCGCCAAAGAGGCAACAGCGAGGCTCCAGCAGAGAGGTAATTGATGGGAGGTCGGTCGCTAAAGTGAAGTCATTGTTACCTTGCCAAGCCACACTCGGCGTTATTCTATTTGATTGTTTATATTGTGCGGGCAATGCACGACAGCTCTTTATTTCATTATTTATTGTTGCATATGCATTATTATTACAGTTATGTATTATGTTGCGATCTGGCTGCGGCAATAGGCAGTGGAATCTGTAAAAGATGTTAATTCCCACATCCATATCACTAAGAAGAATTTAGGAAGGGTTCACCAACAATCGACTCTTCTCAAAATTTGAATATATATTAATTTATTCATCATTAAAATTCACCAATAATAAATATAAATCGAACTGAAAAAGACACCTTTTAGTAATATAAAGGGGTACACTTATATCTACTTAAACTAAATTAAAATAAAAGAACTTATCTGTTTTATAGAAGTTATCAAACTCTGCCGTGAGAGATAGTCCAGACCATAAGAAGCAAGCTGAAGGATTAGCGATGTGTCCTGGACTAGGGACTCCGGTCTAGAGGATGCCAGAGCTACTACTGTTTTTAATCCTTTGCAACATTGCCCTTTTATAGCCTGAGCCGATGTCGCACTTTACCCTCGCCGATAAAAATAAGCTCAAAGAGTCTATTTAACGTGAAATTATTATCGAAATTCATCCGGAATATAAATTAGTGGATCGACTTTAAGAGGTGTGAATGTTATTATAAAAATCCATCGGCGCTATCTACTAAAATACCAGAGCACATGGCGACTTAACTCCAAATTGGATAAAACTCTTATTTAGAGGTAAAAACTAGAAATTTAAGTATTCATAATCTTAATGTGCTTTGTGCTGGCATTATCTAAAATATAAAATATATGGTCATTTGTGACGCGTTTATGTAATGCAATGTCAGATTCATTACAATTATTATTGTTGCCCAATTATATTTTCCATTTCCTAATGAACACCACCTATTTTTTGGGACCATGTGATCCTTGCATATTCTCCTTCTAACCCAATACGCTTTTCTCGAATTATCTATGTTTGTGGTTGGGGGTTTGAAGTATATTCTTCTATCTTGTTTTAACCTATCTCCCTTAAGGGAAAGCAGCTATTGAGGTCATACTTATGGCGTGATTTACGAAAAATTTCTTAAAATGTCCATCGATCCAACCGAGGAGGTGTAGAAAATGTGGACTATTCACAACTGTATATTTGTCTGTTAACACTCTAGCTGTCGCAATTTTTGTTTGATCATTGCCAAACTCGATATTAAACATTTTATGTAAAAATGAAGGTCAAGTTCGTTAAAGGCTAAATTCAGACCAGTTGGAGAGGGGGTTCAGATTGGGAGAATATCGAAAATTCTTAATACCTCCGTTAAAATGCGTCGGATCGAAAAATAATACAGAACCAATTTTATTGCAAATGTAATGTTCTATAAATTTTTTTATGTACTTCGCTATCTTCTTTATATACCGAGATATTTGGATTTATTAGTTTTTAGCCATTAGTAAACCCCCACTCCTAGTCATGTCATAATAACTATAAGCTGTTATGTCATGAAACCTAAATACCAAATATTGTTCTCATTGAACTTTTAATTTTTGAGATAAACGTAAATAAGTGACGCACGTGGGAAATCTGCTTAGTTAACGCAGCCCCTGCGTGACGGACTTTTATTATGTGTTATACTATTTTACGGAAATAGTTTTACAATTTTAAAAATTCATATTTTGTTTCAAAAACGTTATTGTTTTGTACATATAAATTGAAGTAAAATTCATTATTTTTGACTCCTCAAAAAATGGCCGACAGGAGTCTCTCGAATTTCTGTTGGATTTAAACCTTTTGCTCTCTTTTGCAATTTAAAGAGTAAAATATGATTTCTAGCAGATTTCCCCTAAGGGAAATCAGCTATTGAGGTCGTACTCATGACGCGATTTTTGAATTTTTTTTTTCAAATGTCCATCGTTCCTACCCAGGAGATGACGAAAATGAGGTCTGTTCAAAACTGTATATATATATATATATATATATATATATATATGTCTGTTACCGCTCTAGCGGTCGTAATGTTTGTCTTACCGTTACCAAACTTGATTTATAATTGTTTTATACAAAAAGAAGCTGAAATCGGACCTGGGGGTGGGGGGTTTAAAGGGGGAGAATTTCGAATTTTCTTAATATCTTCGTTATAATGCGTTGGATCGAAACATTGTATAGACAATCTTATTGGAAATTTAATGTTCTATAAATGTTGTTATGTTTTTTTCACTATCTTGATAGAACTGAGATATTTGCATTTTTTATTTTTTGGTCTTAAGAAACCCCCACCCACACTCGTCTCATATTAACAATATTCTATTATGTTATGATGCACTTTATTTGAAGCTTAAATACCAAATATTGTTCTCATTGAACTTTTATGTTTTGAGATACATGCAAATACGTGACGCACGTGGGAAATATGTTTAGTTAACGCAGGCCCTGCGTGAAGGACTTTTCTAGTTACTCCAATGCATAATACTACAAGTTAATAAAATAAACGTTGGTGGTGGATGGAATGTACATAATTAAACTTCTCATTAGTTACTGAAAATAGTACGTTGTTATCAATAGGGTCTACTGCTAAACCCAACCTTTTTGCGTCAATAAGAAGTTAGAAAGCCTTTAGAGGAGGTTAGTATCTAAATAAATTCTCATTGTCATTCCGCCGTCAGTTCAATTACCCGGTAAGTGCGTCTTCTGAGAAAAGGGGATTTGAGACAAACATTAAGAAAATAGAAAGAAGGGTTTAAAAGAAGGGGTCAGGAGACGGAACCACGCCGTATTGGAGCGCTATTTCCCATTAAGAGGAACCAACATGAGCAGATTACTATCTGGGACATTTAATCTACCTTACACCTATTTTCTCTGCTACTTTACGCCGTTTAACGTTCTTTCAGTTGGCACTCATACTAAATCCTATTAGACATATTGAACCAAATTAAAAATAAAAGAAAATAATGGATTCCTAAAATAAACTTCCTACAAAATAGAAAGATCCGTTGTAATACAAAATACCATAACAAGAAATACCTGGATGAACAACAAGTCCGTCACGCAAGGGCTGCGTAAACTAAGAAGATTTCCCTCGTGAAGTTTATCAATAGATAATTCTATATAATGGTAACACAATAGCACAGACAATATCAAGTGAATAAATACAAACGATAATAAGAAACCTCCCGGCGGGAAGCGTTTGAAACGTAAACAAACAGTTGTGTCAGAAGTCAACAACCTATATATATATATATATATATATATATATATATATATATATATATATATATATATGTTGTCTGTTAAAGCTCTAGCGGTCACAATTTTTCTTTGATCGTTACCTCGTAACTCGAAATTTAATCGTCATATGTAAAAAGAAAGATCAGGTTCGTTAATGCCTGAAATCAAACCAGTAGGGGGTGGGGTTTAGAGGGCGATTATGGAAAATTTAAATATCTCCATTACTAAACGTCGGATCGAAAAATGGTATAAAACAAACCTTTTTGAAAATTAAATTTACTATAAAGTTTGTTATATACATTTATTCTATATCTTGAATACTAACCGAGATATTTGAATTTTTCAGCCTTCAGTAAACTCCCACTCATGAGTAGGCCACTTAAAGAATACTCCGCTATTTAAAAAAAAACAAAACACCTTATTCGAAGCTTAAATACCAACAATTATTTTCTTTATTATACGAGATACATGCGTTCCCCCAATCTTAAGGTTTTGGATATAATTAAAATTTGAGTGATTGAGGTAATTATTCTGATTCATTATAAAATATAGTACTTGATATAGCAAATAGTTTTCAATAAAATTAATGTATTATATTCGGATATATTTCAGTAATTCTCTTTCTTTCCGGTGAAGAATATTTCTAATTATCTGTTCAGCCCTGAGAGGTCTTCTGACGCGTTTGTTTACAGTTCAGAGTGAATAAAATTGACAGAAAAATTTCTCATAACCGTTTGCATTTATTCACTTAATTTTCATGGTGGTTTTAAGTTTTACCAGTATGTAGATTTAACTTTGGTAAAACTCCACGTTGAAAATCTGCTTATTTTACGCAGCCCCTGCGTGACGGACTTTTTTTGGTCCTCTAAAGATCTCGGAGGTCTAAAATGGCAACATATATATATATATATATATATATATATATATATATATATATATATACAAGTGTGGATAAAAAAAAAGTTTTTTTGAAAGTCACTTTTTGGAGTATAATTTTTTTTATGTATACTTCCTCAACAGTAAAGAAAATCTTTTAATAAAATTAAAATGCTAAAAAGTCTGTGGAGCACTTTACTTTCCAGGTCTGTGAGAGAAACGTTATTTAGAATGACAATATGGGCACATTTGAATATGAAGTAGGTGAAGGATGCAGTTATCAACATTGAGCCAGCCATACTAAATCTAGTAAAACGAGCTATTTCCTTGGAATCTCTCCAATACCTATTGTAACAATACATTTGCTCCTTTCAAACATTAACTTCCTGGTGTTTTCTTAGTAACAAACATCTATTTATTATAGGAGTAAATCTTTATACAGATTGTGAATTGTTTCTAAAATAAAATGAACATTTATAGCATGCGTTAAATTGCGTTAAATCTTATGGATTACGATTGGAGTACATACATCCGTACATTATTTTCTCAAATTAAAATTCTTAAACTATAACTGTGTCTCTATCAACGCTAATGAACCTACAATACAGAAGTATACAGCAAACCTTTCGAGACAACAACCTCTACCAACCCGACTGCTTAAATACACACACAACACTTCTATTCAAAGACAAATATTTACACAAAATTTACTAAAACTTATTATCCTGAGCTTCAGACAACTGAAAACTGACAAACAAACATTCTGACCGTCAGAACAGTAACACACACACACACACACACACACACATTTATATATATATATATATATATATATATATATATATATATATATATATATATATATATATATATATATATATATAGTGTTGTAATTTTTTTTTGGAGGTTTGGTCAATGTTGGTGAAAGAAACTTCTTAGTTTATGCCGATAATTCGAGAATTTTATTTTCTCTTCTTCAGGGCTGTAAAAATACAGTTGCTACTTTATAATATTGCACATTGTTGTTACATTAGAGTGTAACATATATATGTGTAATATGTATATAAATATATATATATATATATATATATATATATATATATTTTTTGCTGTAATTTTCACGATACTTTTTCGTTTCACATGTCATAGACACCATAACTGCATTTTGTTTCTTTGGTGTCTGTTTGTTTGTTACCTTTTCACGCATAAGCGGCTGAACCGAATTTTATGAAACTTCGTATGTATATTACTACTAACCCAACTTAGACTTTAGGCTATATTAATTTTCTCTGAGACGTCGCGGAAATAGTCGAGAGGCTATATTAATTTTCTCTGAGAGTGGGGGTTATAAGGGAGGCCTGAAATTACATATAGTGATATTTCGTTTCCTATTGGGTTTCGGCAAATATGCACATTACAAAAGTTGTTTATTTTGTTATTTAGAGAAACGTTTGTTATATACTCTATCGTCGTATACCGAAGTATAAAGGCGTTATACGCTAAAGCGGGAGTCAACAATTTAATTTGGCACAAAAGACACAACCGAACTAAATAAAACTCGGTATGTGAATTAGCACTAACGCCTTTATTATAATAAGCTATACTGACATTTCTAGGGACGGGGAGGAGTGGGGGTTGTAAGGGAGTCCTGATTAAAAATAGCGGTATTTCGTTTTCTATTGGTTTTTCTGCAAATATGCACATGACACAAATTGTTTATTTTGTTATTTAAAGTAACTTTTGTTATATTCATTTTTGTCGTATAACAAAGTATAAACGAGGTATACACTAAAAACTAGAGCTGTAGCCAACAATACGCAACAATTTTGTTGGGTACTAACGACTGAACCGAACTTAACACTTAACTCGGAATGTGATTTAGCATTAATTCTTCCATGATTATAAGATATATTGAAATTATTAGGTTCAAACGGGAGTGGGGGTCATGAGGGAGGCCTGAAATGAAAAATTGAGATATTTCGATTCCTATTGGGTTTTCAACGATTTTCTGTAAAGATACCATCATTAGTCAGTTAACGATGATTTCCTGGGCATCGCCGGTTATTTTAGATTGTATACAGAAAATACGTGCATTATCGATGATATTTAATAATAATAAATGCTATCCATAATTAAGATTTGAATTATTCACGGTGTGTCAAACAGTGGAGAGGGAATGATTAGAGACTTATTTTCATTTACTCTTCAAATATAAAATTTGTTTTCCATAAGTCGCCCAAGGGACCCTGACCCCCCCCCCCCCCCGGAGGGGGGGAAGTGCGCCTAGGCGGGAAGAGCAGTTGTACACATAGAAGCATTGCCAAAAACAAAATAAAATCTTTTCGTCTCAAATGATTTCCCGAGCGAAGCCGGGTACCTTGTCTAGTATATATATATATATATTATAAAATTTTGAATGGACCTCGTTTTCGTCATCTACTAGGTAGGATCGATGGATATTAATGGAAATTTTTAGAAAATCGCTTCATGAGCACATCCTCAATAGCCGATTTCCCATAAGAGAAATTTACTAAAATGGCATAAGTAGTTCTGATATTTGAGTTTTTAGATTTCGTTTTAATCCTCAATGTAGGCTTATTTTATGAGCTTTATATTTCTATTTCACCCATTTTTCATTTGGCTCTTCGAGTTGTCACTTTTTCTATAGCTATAATTATAAAGAAATTACATCGTTCATCTAATTCAGTAACATTGACTTGTACTATAACCATTTTAATGTGAATTTCAAATTTATGAGTTACCCTTTATCATCAGTATATAAAATACAATAATGAATACTATCATGCCATAGGTTATCTAGACAGTGATCAGTGTAGGTTAATTTTTATTAGTCTCATTTCACCGTAACCTGCGTGCCCTTGTCTTGTGCGAACAATAGCTGATGATGTGACGCGATTTTTCGATATCAATTATTGGACATTCATTTTAATAAATAACTCGTTTTTAATGATGTTTAGAACCAAAGAACACTAGCTATAAATATTTTGAAAGGGCTTACCCCATGAGAATACTTCTGTGTCCGTTCTCAAAGAGTAATGGAAATGCAAAATGTATGAGGGGCACCAGTTTTGAACTAACTCCCCCTTCTCTTAAACTTGACAAGATACACGTATGCATATATCGCAGGTTCAGAAATTATAAAATTAAATTATTTATTAACGTCCACCTTTTGCAACTAAGGCTAATTGGGACGGTTTATCTGCAGGTTACCGCCCTTTTCTAGCCAGGGTGGCACTCAGGATTTTGTTTAATGAATCCCGTCACTAAATAAATTCCTTTGTCCAAGGGGTAATCGATCTCGCCACTCTAGGTTTACTATGCCAGATTAAAGGCAACCTCACATGGGCTTTAACTCGCATGGCAAACCTGAGCCCCAGGAATAATAAGGAATCTGAAAAGTCTCTAGTATAATGTTAAAAGGTTCTAACTTATTTAGACTTAATTATTGATAATATGAATTTAATTTAATTGATTGAACTTATTTGAAACTTACAAAGAGGTAGCACAAATAATACACAATAATATATTAAAGTAAGTTATAATAAATGTACTGTGTATGAAATTTATTTTTACCCTTTTTATTCTCAAAAATGTTTCCCCTTAAATCTCTACGTTGAAAATCCCAATTTAAATTTCGTGTGTAAAAAATATTTAAAAGAAAAACCGCTAAGTGCTTCCATGCGCCATTCGAAAAAAAACAAAAAAAATATATAATGGAAAATGTTTGCAACAGGGGGATGATAAGGGATTATCGTTTGTAAGGGGTGGTTGGCTGAAAATAGCCCTTTGTCAACAGCCCTAATATTTAGTTCTGGCGCTCAATTTGGAAAAGCCGTCCCTTCCATCCCTCAGGGAGTACAATAGCAATACAAACCAACCTCTTTTATGTTCAAGAATTAACTTCCCGGCAGAAATAGGCCTTCGTCTCGGCTCCCAGCTACCATGTAGAGCTGAAAGTTCCGTTCCCTCAGGCATAATGGGAATGAGGGGTAAGGATGGGAAATAGTCTATAGTTGTTTACTTTCTATTGTTCTCTACTTTGGATCGTCAAAGAGGCCTCATGTTAAAACTGGGTGGATTTCCACTGTCCATCTAAAGTGTTGTAGCCGGCAAATTTCTGTCCAGTCTCTTGAAAATCCTAACAAATGGATTTAGCAGTTTCCTGGGAAATCAGCTATTGAGGTCGTACTCATGACGCAATTTTCGAAATTTTTCTTCAAATGTCCATCGATCCTACCCAGTAGATGACGAAAATGAGCTCCGTTCAAAACTGTGTGTATATATATATATATATATATATATATATATATATATATATATATATATATATATATATATATGTGTGTGTCTTTTACGGCTCTAGCCGTCGCAATTTTTGTTTCATCGTTACCAAACTCGATATTTTGTCGTTTTATGTAAAAACAAAGATCAAGTTTGTTAATGGCTGCAATCGGACCAGCGGGATGAGGGTTTAGAGGGGGGGAGAATTTTGAAAATTCGAAATATCTCCGTTACTATAAGTCGGATCGAAAAAGTGTACGAAATAAATCTTATTTCAAATTAATTGTACTATAAATATTGTCATATACATTTATTCTCTATATTGAGTATTAACCGAGATATTGGCATTTTCCAGTTTTCAGCCTTCAGTAAACACCCTCTTCTACTCGTGTTACGTAAACAATACTCTGTTATATAATAATCCACATTATTCGAAGCTTAAATACTAAATAATGTTATCCAGAGATCTTTATTACATGAGATACATACAAATATGTTCTTGTAACCCCCCCCCCCCCCTCTCCCGTCTTTAACTCTTGGACTACTAAAATTTGATTGATAAAATTTATTCTGATTCATTATAAATTACAACACTAGATATAGTACATAGTTTTCAATACAATTAATATATTATATTCTGATATGTTTCAGTCATTATTTGTCAACCTGTTTGTTTACATTTGAGACGCTTTCCGCCGGGAGAGGAAAGTTCTCTTATTACCGTTTGTATTTATTCACCTAATATTCACGGTGGTGTTGTGTTAGCAGTAAGTAGGTTTATCTATTATTAAAATTCACGTGGGAAATCTTCTTAGTTTACACAGCCTCTGCGTGACGGACTATTTTAGAGGACTATTTTAGAACTTACAGAAGATATACCAAGAAGAAAGAATTGCCTCAATTAATAGCAGCCTTTTAAAGTTGGTTACTCTTACTATGTGTATCATAATACATATCTGTAAATTAAATAGTCCGTCATGTTGTGGCTGCATAAACTAAGCAGATCTCCCACATTCAGGTAAAAAAAGTCCGTCACTCAGGAGCTGCGTAAACTAAGCAGTCTTTCCATGTGAAGTTTGACAATAGTGAAATCTGAATTGTAGTAACAGTAGTAACGACTCACTAAACCGATTTCACGAGAGCCGAACATTCACGGAAATGGCTGAGCTATCTTTTGATGGAAATTTAAGAATAGAACCGACATCAGCCGATCTCATCTCGTCCTTTATCCACACACACACTTATAAAAATGCAAATATCTCCGTTAATATTGAAGATAAAGAATAAATGGACATAACAATATATATATAGTTTTGAACGGACCTCGTTTTTGTCATGGATCGATGGACATTTGAAGTAATTTTTTTGGAAATCGCGCCATGAGTACGACCTCAATAGCTGATTTCCCTTAATGGAAATCTGCTAACACACTTGTGATCTCATCTCATCACATATTATATATTTCTATGTAATACCGATGTGTAGGTGGTAGGGGTACTGAAGGCTGAAAACAAGAATGTACAAATAACTCAATTAATATTTGAGCTACGAAAAGGATGCATAGAACTACAATTTTAGAGCAGCAATAGTTTAACGAGATTGGATCTATAAAAATCGATACGATCCGACTCATTATATTGGAGATATTTGGAATTTTCGAATTCCCAGTCCCTCAAAACCCCCACTGTCAGATTGCAGCCAATAAAATATATTATATTTAGTGTTGACTGAAACTGTTAAATATCGAGTACGGTATTGATGAAATAAATATTTTCACGTTAAGAACGTAAAATCTAATTTAAAACGAATTAACATATACTAACTAACTGCAATCTAAGGACTCACATAGACCTACCATACACTTTGACTGAATTTCTACATGACTGATGATTTTAATTAATACATCGTCCCAGTCGCGAAATTCGATTAATATAAGAATAAAAAAATGCATAGAACACCAATTGTAGTCCTTAAATATTTTAACAAGATTGGTTCTATACAACTTTTCGATCCGACTTATAATAACGGAGCTATCTCAAGTGTGCGTTTTTGAATTCCCCCATAAACCCCCTTTTCCCTATCCGATTTCAGCCGTTAACGAACATGATTTTTAGATTTACATGAAACGCATATATACCAAATTTTGTAAAGTTACGGAGAAAACTGTGACTGCTAGTGTGGTAACAACAGACATATATATAATTTAAAAAAATTTTGAACTGACCTCATTTTCGTCATCTCCTAGGGCTCCTTCTTCTGAGGACACAATTATGGCACACCAAGACCCAGCCCTTTACTAATACAATTGGCGATTTTAAGGGAGGTAGCACGGGAACTTATATACACTGAAGGAAATGTTTTGAAAATCGTGTCATGAGTATAACCTCAACAGCTGATTTCCTTTAAGGTAAATCTGGTAAAACATATGAATAAAATTTTTAAAAACCCAGATAGACTGTGCCATTTGAAAATAAAGTCCCTAAGTTCTAATATATTTAATATACAGTGAAGCTCAATTACCACACATATATTCATTGATTTGGCTTAGCAATATGTAACTTCTATAAAATTCTATAACTGTAATTGCCGTATACCATAACCATAATAATTTATATTTCAAATTTATAAGTTACCCTGAATGTGTGTATAGTATTGAAGTGGATAAAACATCAGGAAAATAAATATTGAAATAATGATCAATTGAAAATAATAACTTTATTAAGTACACTTTTTAGACTAAAATATATAAGTATTTAATTTGTAAAAATGAATTTTTATAACTCTAGGTTATATAGTATATATATATATATATATATATATATATATATATATATATATATATATCAAAAAGAATTCCGGAGTACGTGAATATATTAAAGCAGAAGTTTCATATTGTATTTGTTTGATTCTGAAAGCATTTTATTACTTATTCAAAGAGGTGGCTTTCCTGTGTGAGCGTTGCATTTAATAAAAAAAAATATTATTGTATAAGAACTATCATAAATTATTTATTTTTAATGTCACTTTTTTTTAAACATTTTAAGCTCTTTTTTAATTAAAGGAAATTGCATTAACTCCACAAAAAAGGGATTCAGAGGACCGGAAAAGAGCACACAGATAATCCCAAAAGTCCCCCGTGTATAAATCGGATTACTGGCCCCTAGTCTTCTTTGAATAAGGAAGCCTACGCACAAAAAAAAAAAAAATCTGCTAACAACACTCTACAAGCATCTATACGGTATCTAACCTACCCTAGAGAAAACAAAGGGGGAAATCAAATATATTTTCTCAAGTTGAATTTATTCCTATGAGTTATACTACCAATGCTAGAGACCATATGGATTTTGATGAAGGATCTATGGTTCTATTTTAATTTCAATTAATAAATAGGATTAATCCAGTTGAAATCGGGCTTTATAAAGCTTCAATGATAATTTCGAGGTCTTATTTATGTTGATTGATTGCCTCTATCGTCGAAATGTGACCTCAATTCAATTTTCGTAGAAGGTGAAATGGTGGAAGGTCACTAGATGAAAAAAACAAAAAAAACGTAAAATATCTTCCACTCATTCAAAGTTGATTGAATGAATCGTTAAAATATTTTTTTTTTATCTGAGACATACTTAAGCGAGTCACAATTACTACAGACACTTTTTTAAGCCAAAAAGTTAAAATATATGCAATTTTCTTATAAACCTTTTTGAGTTAAGAACGTAAAATCTAAATTGATGACATCATCAAACTACGAAGTACATCGCATAATAAAGGTGTCTTGAAATAAATATTTGGTATTTAAGATTAGAATAAAGTGGTACATCATATAGCAGCTTATCGGTAACACAACAAAAGTAAGAGTGGGGGTTTTGCTGGAGGCTGAAAACTAAAAATTCCAAATAACCGTGATATTAATACTTATATTCGTGATAGAGGATTACGTGCTTAACTGCAGCTATAAGGAATTCAATTTGCAATAATATTAGTTCCGTACTATTTTTCGACCCGACTTATAATAACGGAGCAATCACAAATTTTCGAATCCCCCCCCAAACCCCCTTTTCCCAAGCTGATTTCAAGCAGATAACGAACATGATCTTTAGGTTTACATGAATGCATGTATAACGAGTTTGGTAAAGTTACGACAAAAATTGTGACCGCTAGTGAAATAAAATCGCTCTAATCTCGTTAGTCGTAGGAAACAACTGTGGTGAATAACAGATGTATTAAATTAAATTTGTAACAAGATTTGTGGTATGGAATTTTTAATCAGACTCATAATTATAGATAGATTTCGATTTTTTTTTTATTTTACGCCCCTTTTATGAACCCCTCCATTCCAATTGGCCCGATTCTGACAGTAAACGAACTCGATCTTTTACGACGAACGCAGAATACAGTTTAAATGTGTCGTTTGCTTTCAAGAACTCAAAATATGAGGCCGCAAGACAGCGAACAGACAAACACTCACCGAAACAGACTATGAACTTTCACTGAAACTCCAATGAAACCGACTCCTGGGTCTTCGGTGGCCAGCAACACTCTGTGCCAAGCCGTAGTTGATGTGATTCTGGCCAAACAACTTTCAATTTACCACCCTTTTCTGTTCAGGGTGGGACTAAGGATTTTATTTGCTGAATTCGTTAGTACATCATTGCCTATTGCTCACGTCGGAATCGAACCATTGCTCCTCGGTTTACCAAGTTTATTAAGACCATTTGTTAATAGTAGGAATGTTAATACTTTCTATTTTAAATATATAGTCTAGTGTCGTTAACCTATAATTTAGGCTGGGGATAAGAGTTTAGATAGTGTTGACTGAAGAAAAGCAGTAGTTAAATTGTCTGGTGTTTAACATCATGTAAGTAAACCATACTTGTAAATATGCGAAACTAAATTTTCTCGAATCAAAATGAATCTTACATACCACATATATTAGGCAACCTTCAATAGGTATATTTTATATTATACAGTACCAAAAATATTTTGTATTTGGTCAATATTAATTATTGAATTTGTTTTTGAGCATATTTTAACAATGCATACACAGTACATCTAAATTCTGTTTCATGATAAATTAAAAAAAAATCTCAAATTCTCCTAAAATATTTATTAAAGGGCTCCTAAATAAAATCAAGTCAAAGAGAATAAAGTTTGTGTATGTGTGTGTGTGTGTGTGTTGGAAAACTTAAGTATTCAACAATATTGAGTACCGCTGGTTGCTTTAACTCAAATTAAGAAGTTGCGCTAATTTAATTAAAAAGTTTCTTTAATTTTTGTAAATTATAACTCACCTTTTCAAGGCAGGGATTTAAGGTGAGCTCACTGCTAAAGAATGCATTTCTCTAGAAATATTAACGTAAGAGAGGAATAAAACCCCCCATCATTACAATGGAACGGAATTTATTCTCAGACTTTTCATTACACCCAACCTTATTCTCGGAGTTATTTACCCCTTATTCATATATGATTATCTTACAAGGAAAATAATTTTAAAATAAATATGTTATACGTTTCGAGGTGGGTAAAAAAGTATTTTTTTCCGTTCAACAACCCGAGAGGTGGGAGGAGATGGTTCATTAGAGAGTACAAATTAAGCCTTAATTCAAGGAATTCTTGTTCATTAGTATTTTGTGCCCTCAATAAATAAAGACCATGTCTGATACTGGGTTCTTCGGATGCACCCTCTTCGTATTTATTCAATAACCACATCCAAATATTATATTGAGGTGATTTTTATTTTATAAAATGTACTCTCCTCCGTTACTTGAATCTTGAGCTCAGTAAAGTGATTCAAATATCTTATTGATTATGAAGGAAATGAATAATGGCATCATAACTTAAAGGCGCATGTTGGTTTATCAGGATTCTGACCCTCATTTATACCTTTTAACACACACACACACACACACACACACACACACACACACACACACACACACACATATATATATATATTTATTTATTCATTTATTTTATTTATTGCTTACAAGGAGTTTCCTAAGGAGTAGGCCTTATATAATGAGGTTAGTTTTTCCATGTTAGTAGCTTATATATAGATATTTTTAAAAACTAGAATTGAGTATAACTGACTAGAATTTACATTAACATTTCTAGAAAAATCTAAATTAATAAGTGTCATTATATTTTATTATCTTACCTAATATTAAAACATTATATTTTCAACATAATAGTTTCATTAAACTTATCATTATCTTGGTTCCTGTTATTATTAACACATAGGTATAGAAGTACTAAATAAACAAAAAAAAAAACAATTAAGAGAAGAAGAGAAATTTGACAATGTTAACTCAGATAAGATTCGCGAAGTTTGAAAATATTTCTTAAATATTTAAAAATGTTAATATATACTTCTCTAGTTGCACTATTTAGAATATTATGAAGTTGTGAACTATCAGCTGGCTGTTTGATTAATGGTAAATGCAGTTCTCTGAAAGGGGAGTAAATAGGGCAATGAAGCATTATATGATAAATGTCCTCATTTATATTTAAATTACACAATGTGCAAATTTCTTTTGGGTTAATATTATATTATGATTTTTCCATTGAAAACTTTATACAATAGTTGCTTGACGTTCTTAGCTGTGCAGTGGTTTTTACAATTTGAAATGGCAAACCAATAGTTAGAAATTCCCGAGGTGAACCGGGAGTTGTGAAAATTGCCTTTTGTAACGGACTATAATTTCAAATTTGGAGTTTTTCAAGGTTTATAGAAAGTAATTTACTTTGGTATGCTTCTACTATTGAGCTAATGTGCCATTTAATTAAGTTTTTGTCTTGAGTAAGCCAAATGTCAATGAAATTTAAAGAGTTCAGTAGGTTTTTATTTTGAGATACCAAATTAAATCTGATAATATTTGTGGGACTAATCTAATAATAGGAGCCTATTATAGCAGATCATAGGGAATCTTTCTCGGCCCATTGATAATATTTTTCACAACCACTGAAGGGTTGACTTCATATATATATATATATATATATATATATATATATATATATATATATATATAATTTTATAGATGTTTTCGAACAGGTTATTATTTTAGACGGTGTGGTTGTTTGTTGAATCTTGTGGTCGGTGTCGACTAAAAGATTTATAGTGCAGCCAATATTTTGAGAATTTCGTTTTCTCTTCCTCAGGCCTGTAATATAATAATTGTTGTAACATAATATAATAGCTTTAATACAATGTGATAATATTTGTAATATTATATAATAACAGTTGTAACATAATATAATAGCTGTAATACAATAATATAATAGTCATAATATAGTAATAATCATAAAAAGATAATAACCATAGACATACAAACAATTTTACTGATATACAAAAACATATAAGGCTTCGACCATGCTGGGTGTAAACCTTAAGGAAGGTTGCAAAGAGAATTTTGAGTTATCACTATAAAAATACTGTTAAGCTTAAACCAAGCATTTATTACATTGGAAATTAAGCTTATTGAACAATTAAATATATACATGTAAGAAAAATTTAAGTTTTAGTGTAAATGCATAGAAAGAATAACTAAAATTGTGGACGAGTTCTTGTATAAACACTAGTAGATATGCAAACGAAGGTATACGTACAATCTACATATTATAAGAAAATCTGTTAAATCTCATTTGATGCATGCTTAAAATTTTGTTAAATCTTATGTTCACCACGTTCCTTTATGTAATTCATATCGAATTAAATAATTTTAAAATCAGTCACGATAAAGTGGGTCAGAGAAGGATTTTCGGCAAATTTATTCCTTGAGAATTTAAAGTTGGCCGCAGTGCAGCTCAGGCAGCTAAGAATATCAATGAAGTGCCGGATGCGAAGATCGTGTCAATGAATGCAGCGTTCAGCGGCAATTTCATAAATTCCATTGTGTGAATTCAGCCATAAAGAAGAAGGTTGCGGACATCATCTGACATCAATGATGAATAATTTATGAGGAATGTCGATGGTGGTCCAACACAATTCAAGGTATTGATGAAAGACTTAATGAATGGCTTAATGTTCATTATTCAGAGCGTGCGCACCATTCAGATGTGCTTTGAAAGGTGAAAAAGCTGAATAAATGGTTGCTACACGAATTGAATCCACTTTGAGGTTTTGGAACATTTTTTTTTGTGAAACCGAAATTTTTGGACCGAGTTGTAACCTGCAATGAAAATGTTGTTCTCTGAACATCATGATAACATTATCGGATGATCTGATAACATTATCGAGATAAAACTCTTAACAATATTCAGGACCTAGTCGCAGGGAGGGAGGTCGAGTCGCTTTTGCATTGCCTATTGCGAGAAAGATTAGAATGTTAAATTTGTGAGAGAATGCAGATGTAACTGCAACCTTCGTTTGAAGGCGGAATTTTCATCATCTACCTACAATTTCTTGAAAATTACTAAATCACTTGTAGATAAAACGAATGTTTCACAAGAAGAAGCTGATGCTCTGGATGGTTTCTCAGTTTGTATTCCATTCACGAATACAGTGTTTTACAACTGACACCAATAAATTACTCCCCCATTGACAAACTTGTACTAATTCTAATGGTTATTTCTCAGGTAATTCTCAGTTCGAAACGCGCTATCTATAATAATTTATTAAAACGACAGAGCTCTTTCTCAGGCCTGTCTAGCTCCAAGAGCCGCCAGGTCAACATCCAGGACGTTCGGGCACTGACGATGCTGCACTGCATCGAAAGCGCTGTGCCCTTTTAATAAATTATTACTGTGGAAGCGTAGACAATTCTTTCATGCTACCTACAAATAAATTACTCCCCCATTGACAAACATGTATTAATTCTAATGGTTATTTCTTAGGCTATTCTCAGTTCGAAACGAGCTTTAGACATTATTCGTGTTGTGACTCTATCTCATTGAGTTATGAATAGAACGGCAGAGAGTCAAATAGTAAAAACACTCACTTCTATTCTTCACCAAATTCATAACTCTTCTCATGTTTCACTTCATATGAATCCTCTTCAGGACATCACAACAACAATACATCTGTTCCGCTTAGAGACAGACCAAACTAAACGAGCTTTTTGGAAGATAAAAAAAAACAGTTGACTGTAGAAATAAGCCGATTTAACCAAAATCAGTTTGGGTTAATATTGATTCTCTAGATCCAAACTCAATGTATTTTCAAGTACAGGCATACTAATGAAAAAAAAAAAAACTGTCCTTATTCATTCAGATGTACCTAATATTAAAATAATTTAGATAATTTACAAAAGAATAAAAAAATATAATGTAAAAACCTTTTTTTAAAAAAAATGTTATAAATATATATATATAAACAATTGCAGTCCATGAAAGAAAGAAGGGAGGGCGGGGTCAACAGAACATATTTGCATATATCTCACTATGTAGAAGTTCAATGAAAACAATATTTGGTATTTAACCTTGGAATGAAATGGTTCATGATATAACAGCTTACTATTAATGTGAAATGAGTAGGAGCGTGGGCTTGCTGAAGGCTGAAAACTGAAAAATGCAAATATCTCGGTTAATATTCGATATAGAGAATAAATGTATATACCAATATTTATTTTTAAGTGTACTAAAACTGGTTCTACACAATTTTTCAGTAAGACATATAGTAGCAGAGATATTTCGATTTACAATAATCCTCTCCTCCCACTAGTCCGATTTCAGCCATGAACGAACTTGATCTTCCTTTTCACATGAAAAGATTAAATGTCGAGTATGGTAACCGTCAAACCAATATTTCGACCACTAGAGCATTAACATACATATATATATATATATATATATATATATATATATATATATATATATATATATATAAACAGTTTTGAACGGACCTCATTTTCGTCATCTCTTGGGTAGGATCGATGGACATTTGAAGAAATTTGTCGAAAATCGCGTCATGAGTATGAACTCAAATGCTGATTTACCTTGAGGGAAATCTTCTAGAAACGATAATAAGGGTACGTATGATACAAAGCCAATACCTTTCTTAATCTCAGCTTTATTCCTAAACGAATTAATTTTATAAGAGATACGAGATACGTATGAAAGAATTAAATATAAAGGGGGATATAAAGGATTACTTATTTCGGAGTGAAGATATATCTGAACGGGGAAGAATGTGAAATGTCATTGAGAGAGAGGACCACATCCATAAAGCTAATTTGCAACTCAATTCCAGGCAGAACGGTTGCTGGCATCAACTCAGGATTGCGTTTCAGGGCCTCGCAGAACTGCCTAAATCTCTTTCCCTTTCTTCTGGGCTTCAGCCAGATCCAGGAATATCTGACGGAATATACGAATTGTATGGGAGCCTTTACAAGTAGTTTACAATATGCTGGTTGCAGTCCGAGTTGGATTATGAATTTTTAAACTATTCCGCGAGTGAATTAAATAAATTAATATATATCATGAACTAAAATGTAATATTTATTTATATATATATATATATATATATATATATATATATATATATACATATATACATATATAAAAGAAAGAAAGAACAAAAACACATATTATTTATAAAATTAAATGTAATGACTGCAATAAAGCTTATAACTGGGAATCGGAGCAATTATTAAAAAAAACGCATAATCCAGCATGTGAAAAGTCTAGATAACAAAAATGAATTCCAAACCGCCTTCTCTGAGCATCCAGTACCAAAAAATCATAACTTCAATTTTGAAATTATGCGGCAAAAATATAAGAAAAAAGTCCTTCACGCAAGGGCTGCGTTAACTAAGCAGATTTTCCACGTGTACCAAGTATTTACATTTATCTCAAAACGTAAAAGTTCAATGAGAACAATATTTGGTATGTAGGGTTCAAATGATGTGCTTCATAATACAACACTTTACTGTCAATTTGACATGAGCAGGAGTGGGGTTTACTGTTGACTGAAATCTAACTTTAACTAGTTTTAATTGAAGTTTACTATAATTGCCTCGCACAATTGATTTAAGAGACGTGCTAATAACGACAAATATTTTACACACACACACACACACACACACACACATATAATATAGGCATTTTTAAAACAGAGTTGATAGTTGTGAGTAGAACGATAACTTTTAATTAGTTAAAAAGTAGTAAGATATAAAAAAATGTAATTAACAAACTCTTTTTTCTAAATTTGTTTAGAAATAACTCCTTGAAAAGGAGTGGTGGACACTCGAAAGCGTCGGGGAGGGAATAAATGTGTATATGAAGGAATTGTGATTTTTCTCACATTATGGCTCAAAAAAACTTTCATAAAAAATAAATGGTCAGTGTATAAATCGACTGTATATATGTATATATATATATGTGTGTGTGTGTGTGTGTGTGTGTGTGTGTGTGTGTGTGTGTATTTTTACATAAAAATCATATTTTAAACCAATTAATGAAATATAAGCCCATGAATGGAAAATTGAACCTATTTCGGCCAGGCCTGAGCCCACACTTATTTTCACAACTGGCAGCATTTATTTTTTTTTTAAATATTGTCTAAATGGGTTATTAAATGAGATACTAGAATTTTGTTGACTACTGTATGTTCCATACTGTTCAAAAGTGGCTTCATCGTTGGAAAAGTCCAGTGTACATTATGATCATTAACTGAATATGTACTAACTCAAAAATTGAAAATAACAACATTTTAATTCAATCGAATAAACAATAGGCTCTGAGGAATTTTATCTGGTCTAATGCTTTCCATGGTATGATACTGTTTTTTTTTCTTTTTCGAATGTATATTTCAAGAACATTAGAAAACATTTTTAAGATGTACTTTAAAAAAATCTAGAATAGCGTATTTCTTACACAGCTGATATTTATCTCGTCAGAAAAGAAAAAAAAAGTCCTGGAGGCGTAAGTATTTAGGGTAAAAAAACTCGATAGTCTTCGTTTGATATTTTAATAAAGAGTCAGTAAACAATTTTAATATAGGGCTCAGGTTGGCCGTGCGAGTTAAGGCGTTGGTCTTCTTCTCGTGTGATAGACCTAGAGTGGTTCGATTCCCGCCCTGGGCTGTAGAAATTTATTTAGTGACGTACTCATTAAATAAACTCCTTGAGCCCACCTTGGCTAGAAAAGAGCTGTAACCTATAGATAACCCGTCCCGATTAGCCATAGTAGCATAAAGTGGACGTAAACAATAATAAACAACAATTATATATATATATATATATATATATATAAATTATAAAAATAATTAATAATTTAATTATTTTTTATTTGACAAAACCAGCTGGGAGTGAATCCTAGGTGTCCTGTATGTCAATTCTAGTATTCTACCGCTAATCTAAAAGCACCTCTATTGACCCCTACAAAAACCCATTCTCTCTAAGCCCAGGTACTCTCCGAATTCGAATATTTATGTTAGATAAAACCTTTAGTTCAGTTTATGCTAATCTGCTACTATTTCACCAAAAGGTTACTAGAGCCCTACAAACTTACCCACCTAACATGGTCTTCTCAGAGCCTAGCACCCATGTACTAATGTACCACAACCCTCAGAGTGTTTATTTCTCTTGTAATGCAAGCATATATAGGGCATAACTTAAGTTGGGCATGAGTATGTTTATAGATGACAGCTTTAACTGAAAATCGTACGACTAAAAGAAGAGGTTAACTGTTCCTGGCTGAAAACTAAAAAAAAATACAAATATCTCGCTGGAGTTTGAGAAAAAATGTTTGTCACAACAATTATATAATAGTACATTTTCAACAAGATTGGTCATATGAAATTTGTCTGCCTGGTCAATGTTGGTGATATTTTGAGTTTTTGATTTTATGTCTTCTCAACGTCCCCATTTTCATGCAGAATTTCAATAATTTGTAAGCTTAACCCTTATTTTTTCCACAATACTTTTAAATATCAAGTATTCTATCAGTCGATTAAGAATTAATTTTTATAGAGCATGGAATACCCATTGATGATGTCACATCATCAATTTAGCTATGAGTTTCACTTAGTAATGGTCTAATGGAAGGAATATGTTGTATTTAAGCTTGAAATAAAACAGTTCGTGATTCAAAACAATAATACGGTCAAAGAAAGACTACGGATCACCCAGAATTCTGCCTCACCCAGAACACTAAAGCTAATAGACACGATCCATAATGCTTGCTTACGAATAGTGACAGGAGCATTCTTTACTTCTCCAATAGACAGCCTCCACGTAGAAAGCGGAGAACCATCTCTAAGCTTAAGAAGAATCTACCTAATTTCATCCTATAATTCCAAACTTAGCCAATTTCCCGATCTGGCTTCATTCCAAAGTATGTTTGGAACCCAAAGGAGACTCAAGAATCACATGAGAAATACGTTTCAGGACATATGGAATCAGATTTCGAAATGATTGAGCCAATAACAAGTGAACTACCTTTCTTCTAAACCTAGAAACCGTCTAAAATTCAAATTGATTTCAGCCTACATTCTGCACAAGAAAAAAGTTGCTACAATCTGCTTTATAGTATGTTTTTGTTTTTTAAATTAAAGAAAACATTTAGGAGTAGCTTCTGGGTCTTTACAGATGCCTCCAAATTTGAAAAGTCATCTTGTGGAAGCTTGTGAATTATTGGGAGGAGGGCAGTGAAGTACAGTATAAGCTCAGTAAATTCAATTTTTACCGCTGAGTTCATGGCCATAAACCAAGCTATAAACGATATAGGACAACTGCAAGAAGAATCATTTGTAATCGCTACGGACTCACTCCAAAATCTTGCCAACCCAGTGCCAAGATATCACCTCACAAACATAGTAAAAGGTCAAATTCAAAGCTCAGAAAAAAACATACAACTTTTTGGGTTCCTTCACATTTTTGCTTGCAAGGTAATGAAATGTTGGATTTGGAAGCTCGTAGAGCTCGAGAAGATGAAACAACAGTAACCTTCATCTCCCTTGATGATTGAAAACGAGAGTTTCAAAAATTCGTATTTCAAAGGTGGAAGTCAGACTGGTTGAAGAAACATGACACCAAACTGCGACAAATTGAAGAAAGTACTGAGCGATGGAATTCTGCAAGTAGAAGAATCCGAAAAGAGAAGGTTGTTCTTACCCATATCCGAATTGGACATACACAATTAACACAGTTATTTTTTGAAAGTCTTATTTCCAACAACCTGCGATTGTTGTAATGTCCATCTTACTGTCTCACATCTCCTTAATTGTAAAAAACGCAATCTTCCAAGAACAGCTTTGAACCTTAAACCGAACTTAAGAGAACTCCTTAGAGACGATGAAGAAGACATCTAAAGGCTTTTTGCTTTTTTAACAGATAATAGTTTGTTCCAAGAGCTATAGTTCCATCTACCGCTAATGACAATAGTAAATGCGGCACATTGTAATAAATTAAAAAAAAATGTATAGGGTTATAAATGAGAGATGAGATGAGTGGGAATGATGATGACTGACGTCTGAGAACTAAAAAACTCGAATATTTGAATTCGAGAAAAAAGGTATAATGTAACAGTTTCTGAACTTATTAATACATTTTCAATAATATTGAGTTAATAACACTTTTCTATTGGACCCATAATATCGGAGACATTTATATATTGTTTTTACACCACTCCTCTGAACTCTCACTCTCTTGGTGTAATTTATCAATAAAGTTGATCTTTAAATTGATATAAAACGTATAAATATCTAATTTGGCAACGATCAAACCAAAATTACCGCGAGTGGCATCAACCAGACAATCGATTTATATTATTATCGAATCCCTTGAAAGAGGCTGTAGTTCCTAGCTAGTCGTCAAGATCTCATAGCAAGCACTTTCGATGCGAGAACACTAATTTGAAGCCTGTCAAAAGTTTTCGAGCAAACCAAGTCTTGCAAATGACGCTCCACGATGATCAGCCAGTAAGGACGGCCTCTTCCAACAGATTTGACAATATTATTATACATGCAATTTATTAACGTCCACTTCGTGCTACTAAGGCTAATTGAGACGAGATATCTATAGGTTATCACCTTTTTCTAGCCAGGGCGAGAATAAGTATTATATTTAATGAGATCGTCACTAAATAAATTCCTATTCCCCAGGTGAGAATCGAAGACTCTAGGTTTACCAAGTGAGATTATGACCAAAGCTTTAACACATCTGGCTATTCTGAGCCCCAATATTTATTATTATATATACAAATGGAACAACCCACTACTTGAGATATTATTTTATTTATTGCTTACAAGAATTTTCGTTATAGCAAGGAGTAGGCATTATATAATCAGGTTAGTTTTTCCATTTTAGTAGCTTATATATAGATATTTTTACAAAATAGAATTGAGTATAACTGACTAGAAT
This sequence comes from Riptortus pedestris, assembly GCA_019009955.1. NCBI lineage: Eukaryota > Metazoa > Arthropoda > Insecta > Hemiptera > Alydidae > Riptortus > Riptortus pedestris. The sequence continues at coordinate 78,991,462 of CM032233.1, forward strand.
TTACGTTAACATTTCTAGAAAAATCTAAACTAATAAGTGTCATTATATTTTATTATCTTACCTTATATTAAAACATTATATTTTCAACATAATAGTTTCATTAAACTTATCATTATCTTGGTTCCTGTTATTACTAATACATAGATATATCAGTACTAAATAAACAAAAAAAAAAATTAAGAAAAGAAGAGAAATTTGACAATGTTAACTCAGAGAAGATTCGCGAAGTTTGAAACTATTTCTTAAATATTTAAAAATGTTAATATATACTTCTCTAATTGCAATATTTACAATATTATGAAGTTGTGAATTATCAGCTGGCTGTTTGTTGAATGGTAAATACTGTTCTCTGAAAGGGGAGAAAATAGGGCAATGATGAATTTTATGATAAATGTCCTCATTCATATTTATATTACACAATGTGCAAATTTCTTTTGGGTTAATATTATATTATGAATTTTCCATTGAAAACTTTATACAATAGTTGCTTGACGTTCTTGCTGTGCAATGGTTTTTACAATTTGAAATGGCAAACCAATAGTTAGTAATTCCTGAGGTTAACCGGGAGTAGTGTAAATTTCCTTTTGTAACGGAAGATAATTTGAAATTTGAAGTTTTTCAAGGTTTATAGAAAGTAATTTATTTTGGTATGCTTCTACTATTGAGCTAATGTGCAATTTCATTAAGTTTTTGTCTTGAGTAAGCCAAATGTCAATGAAATTTAAAGAGTTTGGTTGGTTTTTAATTTGAGATACCCAATTAAATCTGATAATATTTGTGGGACTAATCTAATAATAGAAGCCTATAATAGCAGATCATAGGGAATCTTTCGCTGCCCATTGATAATATTTTTCACAACCACTGAAGGGTTTCAAATTTCACTTTTATCGGCTCGGTTTAAACTGTATTCTATAGACTTCGTCGGAGACGATTTATCACCAATCGTGGCCTGGGCTTGACTCCTGAACTACTTGAGATATCAATTAATTAAATAAATTTCAACTCATCCGAATTTCGTCATCTCCTAGGTAGGGTCGATGGACAAATGTAAACATTTTCCAAAAATCACGTCATGATTTCAATCTCAATAGCTGATTTTCCTTAGAGCTATAATAACGGTCAATAATCATATCTTTTGGTAAACTAAATAATATTACATTTTTTTAAAATAAATAAAATATTTACTGGTACTTTATGTTCAATGTCATACAATTGTGACCCCTGGAACTGTAAATGATATTTGTAAAGGATTTTAATCATACATCTTTTTTACTAGACACAGACCACAAATTCTAACTTAAAAGAACATCCCGTGTATCATCCGCTGATAATAAAAATGAAATTATATCAAATATTCAACGTTGATATTTTGGCTGGTGGAAGAGAATTATAATTCTGGTAGAGGAAAAATAGCCACAATTCCACTGTAACAATTTTTTATTGAAGGAACAGAGCACTTGAGATGCAGTATATCATCCTCAATGGCCGAAAGTCCTGTCCAAGGCCCACCAGGTCAACAGGACGTTCGGGAACTGACGATATTGCACTGCATCCAAGCCGCTCCTGTTGCTTCAATAAAAAGTTGTTACAGCGGAAGTTTGTTTGTTGGATTTCGGGCAAAAAACATCAAGGTCACCAATGCCCAGCGCTCGTAGAACCGTATTTATGTTCCCCGACCATGGGAAATCGTAGAAACACGCACACGAGGCCGTTTTAATTTTTTTGTAGCTTTTGCTTTACTTTTTTCAATATTTCTGCTTCATAATTTTCTTTCTATTTCTGTTTCAACCCCCCCCCCTTTAAAATTATATATATATATTTATTTATTTTTTTGTCGGGTCCTTGGCCGTGTGCTTTGAAACCTACGTATCGGTATCACAGGTATACAGTACAACTATTAAAATTTAGTTAAATTATAAGACTAACTATTTAAATAAATTCTAAAAACAATGATATTAAATAGACTGGAACTATTCATATCAAAAACTATTAAAATTAACATTGGACTTTACATCTATTCTTCTACTTGAATAATTCAGTAAAAATGTTCTGTCAGATGCAAATAAACAAAAAACTCCCAAGGATTGGGTAAAATCCCATCACACTACAGGACCATACTGTTCAAACATCTTCATGACTAGAAATCGGTAAATGTGAGATCATAAGTCAGTAGAGGAGTTATAACTATATATATCTCCACCTTCATAAATGAAGTAACGGGCTTTCTAATTCTAATGTTATAAATGTTGTGCTCTTGCATTTATATCCTGAGTTACAAGGGTACGAGAGTTCTCTAACAAGGAGAAATAATGGGGCTACACTAGAAAGCCGATAGCATTGGTAAAAATGAAAAAGGAATGAAATTCAATCTACTTTGCAAAGGAAGATGAAAAACCGAGAAAACCAATATCATTAGCCTTATGTCTTCTCAAAAGACATGGCATTGATAAAGTACGAGTATTCCTTGTTTCAATGTTATTATTTTCATTTAAATTTTGAATATATTGTAATAAGTGTTCGATCATAAGAATATATAGTTACTATTAAGCTTTAGCAGATTTCCCTCTAGGGAAATCAGCTATTGAGGTCGTACTCATGACGAAAGTTTCGAAATTTTTCTTAAATGTCCATCGATCCTACCCAGCAGATGACGTCCGTTCAAAAATGTGTTTGTGTATATATATATATATATGTATATATATATATATATTTATATATATATATATATATATATATATATATATATATATATATGTATATTTGTCTGTTGCCGCTCTAGCGGTCGCAAAGTTTGTTTGATCGTTACAAAACTCGATATATAGTTGTTTTATGTAAAAAGAAAGATCAAGTTCGTTAATGACTGAAATGGAACAAGGGGGAGGGGGGGGTTTAGAAAGGGAGAATTTTGAAAATTTGAAATATCTCCGTAACTATAAGTAAGATCGAAAAAGAGTAAAGAATCAATCATATTGCAAATTAAATGTACTATAAATATTGTAATATACAGTGATTTCCCATCTTGAATATTAACCGAGGTTTTTGCATTATCCAGTTTTCAGCCTTCAGTAAACACCCATTTTTACTCGTGTCACGTAAACAATACTCTGGTATATAATAAACCACATTATTCAAAACTTAAATACCATATATGGTTTCCCAGGAACTTGATTATACGAGGTACATGCAAATATGTTCTTTTGCCCCCCCCCCCGTCTTAAATTCCTGAACTACTAAAATTTGATTGATTGAGATAAAATTTATTCTGATTCATTATAAATTTGAGTACTAGATATACTCGTAGTACATAGTTTTCAATAAAATTAATATGTTACATTCTGACATGTTTCTGTTATTGTTTTTCATTCCGGTGTCGGAATTACTGGAAGCCGTTGGCAGATATTTGCATTAGTTTTCAGCCTTCAGTGAACCATTAATCTTGTCATATTAACAGTAAGCTGTTATATCAATATTGTATTGATTGCCCTTTTACTGTACGAGGCACATGCAAATAAGTAGTGTGATGACGTCATCAATTAAGATTTTCCGGTCTCGGCTCGAAAATGTTTGATATATACCATACTGAATATTTAATCGTTTAATTCTACTCTACTTTCCTTGCCTGTCTTGAAATGTCTTCATGTAGTGCATCTATTTATTCATATTAGTTAATAAGTATTTTGGCCTCTGAGACCGTAGTCTCTTTGAATCCTATGTTTTCTTGTCCTGGCAACCAGTAGAATGTAGTGTGCTTATCTAGACGGATAAGCTCATGATTTATTTTTTGGGGACAAATAGATGTTTGTTCATAATCAAGTTTTTCAGCTTCTTTTTGGCCTCTGAGTCCGCAGTCTCATTCAGTCCTAAGTTTTCATGTCCTGGCAATCATTTTGTGTATAAAAACACCCGTCATACATGAAGTTCTTTAATTCATTTTTAAACAAAGAGTATTTTAAAATAAATTTGGTAAAGCGTTAAAGAGTTTTACTACTGGAAATGATGAACTTATGTTTGTGGTTGGGGTTTGACGCATGTAGTGAATTAAGGACAGTTGTATTTCTATTAATTCTCACCGTGCGCCTACAAATGATATTAGATTAGTATTTCATGGATTCATTCTAGTCCTATTAGTAACTGGGATCTGAGGCATTTGCTCAAGGGTTAGTGGGATATAGGGGCTCTACTCTACCTGTATGCCGTTTACTATTAAGCTCATTAGAGTAACTAATCGTGCTAGACTGAGGATTGTAGAGGAGGCGTGACAGAGGGATGGAGGTATGGGAAGTTAGGTGAGGCTAAGGCCCAATCCGGGGGGGCTTGAGTTAGAGTTATTACCCGCATGAGAAGGACCAACTCTCCCCCACCTACTCGCAGACAAACCTACCTTAGCCCAACCTACTTACTTAGTTACAACAGCACGTCCAACCGCTGTCTCCGCAACTGTTCTTCCCCTCTGCGTCTCCTCTTCCTTATGTGTGACAATTAAACTGGCGGTTCTTTGGGCCGCAACGTCTTCCCTAACAAAGTACCACAATTTAATGGGCACGGGGACATGTAGGTGGTTAGAGCTCTTGCCCTAAACTTTAAAGCTCACCTGAGAGTTCGTCGAAGTGAAACACCAACCTAAGACCATAGACATGAGATATATTTTTAGCTCAAAGTGAATTGGTGGAAAGTTGGAAGCCACGAGAATCACTATCTCCAGTAAGTAACATTGTAGTAGTAAGTGACATACTAGAACTTGCGAATTAAAGTAAAGGCTCATTAAATAATTAAAACTATTTAAAGAAAGGCCTTTTATTTTTACTGTTTGTTTGTAGTCAAGAAAGTATTGTTGGTAATCGCGAAAATTTTCGGGTTTCAGATTTCAAGGAATTAACCTCCCTGAATTCATTTTGACTAGATTTGGCAAAACGACTCTTCGCATCTCTCATGTCTCAAATAAAGTCCGTCACGAAGGGGCTGCGTAAACTAAGATTTCCCTCGTGAAATTTAACAATAGATAAATCTACATACTGGTAACACAACACCACCGTGAATATTAAGTGAATAAATACCAACGGTAATAAGAAGCCTCACAACGGGAAGCGTCAGAAACGTAAACAAACAGTTCTGCCACCTTCTCACGGGAAAAACAACTACTGAAATACACTCAACCGCAAAAAAAACCGGACACTTCATTTTTGTCGTATTAAAAGCTAATTTTCAGCAATTTTCTTTATGTGGGTATTCTAGTTATTACAGAGAATTTAGAGTCTAAGTCCATTGAACTAATCCCTTCAGGATTAGTAAACAATTAGATAAAACTCAGATTAGATTTATTTGTCGTCAAGTTGATCTATTCTAAACTGTAAGTAGTTTTTCGCACATTTAAACATCTTTAATTATTAACCAAGCATTTTCTTTAAATAATGTTTTATTTTTATTTCGGTCCAGAATAATGGGTCTGTCAAACTTAGATGGAAGGCCGGAGCTTACGTTACATTGCCGAAACGCTTGGGGTAGCCAAGTCTACTATTCACTGTAATAAAAATGAAGAATACTTTTTTTTTTTTTAAATGTGTTAATTTATCTTTTTATTTTTTTTTTATTTTGTATTTTTTTGTAAATAATCAATAAAAATTATTCACTTTAGGCAGATTTTGTTTAAATAACCTATAGATTAACCAATTATTTTAATTAAAAAGATTAATATACATATATATTAAGTATTTAACAAAATTATAAGACTAAATATAAGTGTCCGGTTTTTTTTGCGGTTGAGTGTATATCAGAATATAACATATTTGACTGAAAACTGTTTACTATATCTAATACTGTAATTTATAATGAATAAGAATAATTTTTATCTCAATCAATCAAATTTAAGTAGTACATAAACTTAATGTGGGGGAGGGGGGGGGGGGTCACCAGAACTGATTTGCATGCATCTCGTATAATAAAGGTCTCTCGGAAACAATATTTGGTATTTAAGCTTCAATAATGTGGTTTATTACATAACCGAGTATTGTTTATGTAACATGAGTAGAAGTGCGAGTTTGCTGAAGGCAGAAAACTAGAAAATGCAAATATCTCGGTCAATATACTAGATAGAGAATAAACGTATATAACAATATTTAGAGTACATTGATACATACGTACAAGATTGATTCTATATCGTTTTTCTATCCGACATATAGTAACGCAGATGCGTCGAATTATCTATTGTTAAACATCACGAGGGAAATCTGCTTAGTTTACGAATCCCCTGCGTCACGGACTTTTTTTTTTTTTTAAACCAGTTTTGAAAATATTGTATGTAAAGCAAACGAGGTGCAAGATGAAAAAATCCTATTCACCTTTGGAAAGTGTGAAAGAAGGAGAGAGATCATTTCCGCTAAGAAAAAGTAGAGTGATCAATCAATGCCTGTGTTTCCAACAACGAGTGTGTCTCTACTACTGTGTTATCGCCGTTCTCCCATCTTCCATCTCTCCCTCTGACTATCTCATTTTCTCTAACTCTTACACACCTACCCCAGCTAAAAGAAAGTTTAATAAAAATTCAAAGAATAAAAAAATGTTAATAAATTATCAGATACTACATGTGTTCCATTTTCAAGGGTTAAATAAATGAAATTTCAAAATGGTAGAAATGTCACAACTTCAAGAAAGTCCGTCACGCAGGGGCTGCGTAAACTAAGATTTCCCACGTGAAGTTTTATAATAGAGACATTTCACGAGAGCCGAAAAGGTGCGGAAACGGCCGAACTAGCTTTTGGTGAAAATGGGGGTTTCCCATTCCAAGTCTTCTCGTATTATGCCAAACATCACAAAAAGTCTTATTCAAAGCCTAAATGTGACGTTTTGTTTTCATTGGATCTTTACAGAGTGCGGTACATGCGACGCCATCAGTAACGGGGTCAACAGACTTCATTTTTAGTTCATCAATGCAACATTCATTTTTTAACCGATTCATTCATAAGTAAATATAAATATAACTTCCGATAATATACAAAATCGGACCTGAAATGCTAGGGACTTGAAGAAGGAGAAAATACATAATCATGTATACCACTTGTATTGTGTGTCGGGTCGACAAATATTATATTAAATTTATTTAAAAGATGATGTAATAAAATATTTGTTCTATATATTTTTCAATAACTTCTAGCAATTTGATTTTCACTTACAAGGGCCTAATTCTTAAAAATTTTAATTTCTGAAGTATATTTCTAACATCAAGTTAAAAATTTTATTGGGGATGACAATGGTGTTGAAGAATAGAATGAATTTTAAAACAAATCTCTTTAGAATATATTTTGCGATTCTGTTCAATTAAATACGAGCAGTTTTGGAGATGCTTGATACAATTTTAACTTGATGATAGAAATATACGTCACTAATCCAAGGCTGAGCATAGAAGCCTGAAAATATAGTTCTAAAGTATAAAACTGTTAAAGAATATTGTGCTAGCAAATTTTAAATATCTTTATTAATTGTAAAAAAGAATAATTGAAAATAAACGGGTAAAGATAAATAAAAACGTTTAAAAGTATTATCAAAATATCCGCGTCATTATTGATAATTGTTATAAACTTATGTATTCAATTAATAGTAATATATTTTTGTATAACATTAAATATTTCCTTATACGTATTATATTTTTGACAGAAAGCATTTGGATTGTCTTTAAATAAATGAAAACGTTAAAAATTAAAAAAAAAAAATTATTTATTTATTAACCCTTAGTCAGTCGCGCCCCTCTTACTAACGCCAGAAGTCGGCGGGGTCCAACAGACCCCCGAACTGTTTCTCTTTTTTTTATTTTCCCAAGAACAATTAAGGTAGGGTATTTTTTTACTTAAATTTAATGCCAAATATATTTACTTTATTAATACGTACAAAAAGTTAAGAAATAAATGTATTTTAAACAATATATATCAACTTACAAAAAAATAAAAATCAACTTGTATTACATGAAGAAAATCAATATCTAATAAGAAAAATAAACTATAAATTACACTTTGATAAAAGAGTAAATTTATTTAAAGCAGTATGAAACGTGTAAATTATGATTCACAACACTTGACGCATAACAATTTATGGTGACTTCCACATACAAATTTAGAGCAGGAAAAACACCTGACTTTTATTTTACGGTCCCTTTCTTTGCTGCATATCTCGAAGCGCTGTTTTTTTCTTACTGACCGCTTTGGTTCTTTTACTGACCATGTATACCCATTTATACCTTTCACAAGAAGTTCTGTACCAGGAGTTAAAGAGGTTCCTGTTCAGAACCGGCGCTCTCCACAGTATTCGGTCATCCTCACGCACCTGAACAATGTCCTCAGTTTCTGGGTAAGCGTCTCCTCCCAAAACTTCTCCTGCCACTTCAAAAATATCTTCCTCCAGTAACTTTGAATTTCTCGCACTTTCGTCGTCGTCCGGAAGCCACAAAGAGTTGAATAATAGTTTTTTAGACATGCTACGCAATCAGTCGCGTGGGGTCCGGTAGACCCCAAAACAACTTTATCTAGTAATGTGATCACGAAAGGGAGACAATTGCACCTGACCATAAGAGAGGCTACGGAGACAGGAAGCTAGCAGAAGTGGGGGATGTGCAACTTCAGCCATGAACGATTGGCATCAGGTTGTTTGGCACCTGGGGTCCATCAGACCTCGCGCGATTGACTAAGGGTTAACATTAAATAAACGCCCTAGAAACAAAAAGAAAAAAAATCCCCAAAAAATAGTCACTCCTGGCGAGAACGATTTTGAGATCTTGTGGTTACAAAAAAAGAACGCTACTCACTGAGGCACCGAAACACTTTGAAATATATGCCTTAGCAACACCTTAAGACTTCCAGGCAGAAGGCATAAAACAGTTTATTGGTTTTGGTGTGTGTAGTCACATGAATAGAGAGGATTCGTTTAATTGCGGAATGGCACAACCCAGTGGTAACACACCAATGGCCTAGAAATTTGATCTTAATAATGATTAATCCATTTTCAGAAACATTTTTTTTTCTATTAATCTATTTTACATACTGATTTAACACGGCTTACGTAAATCGAACGATATTGATAAAAACTCAAAAAGATATTCGAGCACTCACAAAACTTAATATATCAGCGATCCATCTAGCATACAACGTTATTTCTAAAGGACGAATGAAAGAGTTGAATCGGTGTAATAGGATAAGCCATAGTCCCGTTGAAGAATAGGAAATCACTTTGCATAACACAGGCACCTGAACAAAACTTTAGATGTCCGTTCATATTTAAATACACGTTCCACATCGAAACACCCATTGAACACCGCAAACATGCTAAAAAAATATATATAAAACGAACCAATGAAAACCGATTTCAGCATAAATAGCCAAATAAATTCGATTAGTCCTTCACCATTTCACAGGGTGGAAGACGACAATTTTCCAACATTTATAAATTAAATCAAAAATACTAAATATCCGTATTCTTGGCTTCCATGCAAGCATGTATAAAAAGTCCGTCACGCAGGAGCTGCGTAATCTGCAGATTTCCCAAGTGCTGGTATGACACTTGTGATCTCATATCACCCCGCATTCTCTATTTATATTGTAAAAAAAGAACCGATTAGTAGAAGGGAGGGGGGGGGGGTACTGAAGGCAGAAAACAAGAAAATACGCATAAATCGCTTAATACTCCAGTTACCAAAAAATGCATGGAACAACAAGTGTAGAAAATCAAAACTTTTAACAAGAATAGCTTTATAACTTTTTATGATCCAACTCATAATAACGAAGATATATTTAATTTCCTAATCCCTTCCCCTTCTAAACCACCACTATTCCAGGACCGATTTCAAACAATAATAATTATAATCTTTACTATTGACTGAAACGGCTAAATATCGAGAAAAGAACGAAAAATCATAATTGATGACGTCGTCACATGATGTATTTACATGTGTCTCATAATGTAATAGTTCAATGAAAACCATATTTGGAATTTAACCTTGAAATAAAATGGTTCCTGATATAACATCTTATAGTTAATATGCCATGGGTAGGAATAGGTGTTTACTGATACCCGAAAACTAAAATATGAAAATATCTCGGTTAATAATCAATATTGAGAAAACATGTATATAACAACATTTATAGAACATTTCATTTGCAATTTGATAATATACAATTTTTCGAAATTACCACTCAACCCCCCCCCCTCGGATTTCAGCCATTAATTGATCTCTCTAGTTTTACATAAAATGCTTATATATCGAGTTTAAGAGTAACAATAAAACAATAACTGTGCCCGCTAGAGTGGTTACAGACAAATATATGGATACTCTTAAGGGGAATCTCCTAAAATGAGGTTCGTTACAAATGGATATATGTGCATATATATCTATATATACCTTCTTGAGTGAAGTAAAGGATATCTTGTAATCCGAAAAATTTCGGTTTCAGAATTCAGCGAAATTATCCGTCTTGAGAGATGCCCTAGAATGTTGAAATTTCATATTTAGAATTCTTGAAATACCTTTACTGTATACATTTTAATCAAAATCTAGTAAGGGGGAAGGGGTGTTTTAGAAGAACGAAAAAAAAAAATGAATTAAATTTCTCTGCACCTACCAGAGGTCTTTTATCATCATAGGATCAATATATTATGTTCTATGGCATTTTTTATTCCTATGTATTGGAACAGAGAAATCGAATAATAGCAGATTTCCCTTAAGGGGAATCAGCTATTGAAGTCGTACTCCTGACACGATTTTAGAAAAATTTCTTCAAATGCCCATCAGTCCTACCCAAGAGATGACGAAAAAGAGCTCCGCTCAAAACTATATCTATATCTATATATATATATATATATATATATATATATATATATATATGTATGCCTGTTAACGCTTTAGTGGCCGCAATTTTTTTTTTAATCGTTACCAAAATCGATATTTAGTCATTTTATGTAAAAGGAAAGATCAAGTTCGTTAATGGCTGAAATCAGACAAGTGGGAGAATTTCGAAAATTGGAAATATCACCGTTGTTATGAGTCGGGTCAAAAAATTGGACTGAACCCATTTCATTGAAAACATATAGCTCTATAAATGTTGTAATGTGCGTTTTTTTCACTATCTTGATTATTAACGGAGATATTTGCATTTTTTAGTTTTTGGCATTCAATAAACCCACACTCCTACTCATGTCATAATAACAATTAGCTGTTATATTATGAAGCACATTATTTAAGCCTAAATACCAAATATTGTTCTCTCTCTGAACTTAAAAGTTTTGAGGTATATGTACATTTTGAGGTGACACCCCTGGAAAATCTGCTTAGGTCAAACAGGACGTGACGGACTTTTACTTACATTTACTTGAAGCGTTTCAAAACGAATTTTTTTATTTAATTCAATGGGAGTAAAAGGATACAGGCACCACACCCAACATCAGATTTATCACATTTTCTTAAAGTAAAATCTGTAAAACCATGATGATACAGAGTGTGTGTTTATGGAGGTCATTGTCAGCCATCTCCCGCTGCTTACAGAGTCGAGCACTTAGTCTCAATCCATTCGAGTAGCCAGGGACCATTGGTTCTAAGGGCTCCTTGTAGAGTGTGCTGATCCTTAAAAGTTGATATTTCCCGACTTCGGAACTGGGACAATATCGCTTTCAATTCAATTTACACTAACAAATACTGGACGGAAAACATAAAAAAAAAAAAAAATATTAAAAGAAAATGTAGGTTGTACTCATGATGAGATTATCGAAAAATTTGTTCAAATGTTCCACCCCTCTGGTATTTTTTCAGCAATTAACGAACTTGTTCTTCATTTCTTCATAAAACTTTAAATATCAAGTAACAATCGAACAAAAATTGCGACTGCTAGAGCTTTAACAGACAAATATATATATATATATATATATATCTATATATATATATATATATATATATATAATGCTAACAAAATAATGTCTTTACAAAAAAGACACACACTGAACAACATCGCTACAAACCCGTCTCTAGAAAACAATGAAAGCATTCGGACTAATCCAAAACCTCTACAATAAAAAATGCATGTCAAGACAAGCAAAAATTCGACACTACAACACCGACATCAAACCGGCAACCCTCTACTCTAGCGAAACACTCACACTCAACAAGATATACGAACTTAAAGAAATCAAGAAAGAAGAAAGAAAAATTATTCGGAAAATACTCGGCGCAAGACTCACTCCTGATGGCTAGAGACCGCAATCAATCGACACAACTGTAAAATACTCAAACATTGATGTCGACATTTGAAAAAGGGAAAAAATTCTTCGGACACATAGATAGACTACCGACTAACCAAAAGGATATCCGACTAACCAAAAGGATACTAAACTGCATATCATCACTCAAAGGTACGACAACATGTTTAAAAGAAGCACAAAAAGACATGCGAAATTCCAACATAAACGATACATCAGACAGAAACTCCTTCCGCAACAAAGTGAACAAATGGGAAGTCAAACCCAAGCAAGCAAGACCAAAACCCTACAGACCTATATGGTCTGATGAAAAAAAAAAATAGGCATTCTCCAACAGAATGAAGGAATACTAGCGAAATAAGAAAAACATCAATAATTGAGTCAAAGTGCCAATATTGGGAAAATGCGCTTCTAATAATAATAATTAGGGCTAAAATAAATAGCCATCTTGTTTCCAACGGGCTTTTTGCCACAGAACAGTTAAGCTGTAAAAGTGGTGCTAAGGGGTATAAAGAGTTATTAGTTATAGATTCATTTATAGCGTCTCCAAAAAACAGCGGAATATTTCTATAGCATTGATTGATTACAAGAAAGCGTATGACTCAGTACCTCATGGGTGGCTAATTGAAGTTTTGCTCCAAGTGGAACCAATTTATTGTCACGTTTAATGGAAACATGGAAAACTTTACTTAGCATTGGAAAGGGGAAGATAAAATTCCAGAGCTAGACAATTCAAATAAAAAGTGGTATTTACCAAAGTGATAGTCTCAGCCCTTTATGGTTTTGCTTAGCTATAAATCCCATGACCAAATAATCCGAGAAGTGAATACGGTTACGAAATTTCTATAGGTAAAAATGAAACTAAATTAAGTCATAACCTTTATATGGATGACCTTAAGTTATATAAAAAGACACCAACCCAGTTGCAAAGCATAATAGACATAATAAACAATTATTATGTCTTATTAAGGGTTAGATAAATGTGCTGTCTTGCATATTTCACGGTCAGAAAATGACTACGATAATATAATAGTTTCCGATGAAACCTATATTCACGAACTAGGAAGGACTGAATCATACAAATATCTTGGTTTTCAACAGTATCTGAAAATAGCGAAAAGGGTGTAAAAGATCAATTAAAAAATGAATTTATTAAGCGCTTGCGACTTATTTTTAACAGCTATCTTTCAAGCCGCTATAAAATAAAAGCAGTTAATACTTGGGCGATACCATCTATTATCTATAGTTTTGGCATAATAAAATGGTCTGACACGACTCTTGATAAGTTGGATAGATTCATAAGAACGGAGATGACAAATGCCAGAATGCACCATCCGATTTCATCTATGGCCAGGCTGTATTTATCGAAGAAACAAGGAGGACGAAGCCTTCTCAACATCCGAAACCTATGTCGGTCTCAGGAAGTTAACCTGAGACATTACATAAGCCCGAATTATAACCACATCATTAAAGAAATTGTTATACTTGATGAGGGGTTTACGGCCTTGAAATTGAAATGTAGTAACAATCCTGAAGTTAAAGATGAATCCAATTTTCTTTCAAAATGGCAAAGTAAGGAATTTCATGGTGGTTAATACAGTCGTATTTATGACTCGGAGGTAGACTTGGCTTATTCTTTCGCTTGTCTGAAGTCTGGAAAGCTTTCTCAGAAACAGAAGGTTTCATTACAGCTATCCAAGACCAAGTGATTGCCACCAGATCATACAGACATCATATCCTCAAGGACAGTAGTGTCTCAGACAAATTTAGGTTATTCAACAAATCGTATGAGTCCATTCAACATATTACTGCTGGATGTGAAATTGATGCTGGGTCCGAATAATCACAAAGGCACAAAACGTGGCAAAAGTTTACCATCAAGCTCAAGCAGAGAATTTCGGCATAATAGAAGGGAAGGTCGCTTATTTTCGATATAATCCTCAAAAAGTATTGGAAAAAGATTATGTAAAGATGTATTGGGACGAAGCGATGATAACTGACCATACTGTGCATCATTCGAAATACGATATTCTCATTATTGACAAGATCAATAAGACCGCTGATATTATTGACATTGCAGTTCCCAATGATGAGAATATTCGAAAATCCTATGCCGAAAAATTAAGAAAATAACAAGAATTGGCTATCGAGCTCAAAGAGGTATACAAACTGAAATTTGTCATAGTTATGACTGTTATAGTAAGATCAAATGGACGCGTGCGAAAAACAACAATAGCAGGCACCAAGAACTTAAATCTGCCAACAACAATTATAAAAGAAGCACAGCAAGGGGTACTTCTTGATACAGCAAGAATTGTGTGACAAATTTTAAATTCCCCTTAGCATGTCACAATCACAAACTCCATATCGGTTGAATTTTCCCCCGATATGGATTTTATTCCAGTTTTTACTGAGTATAAACCTCCCCCCCCATAATAATAATAATATTAATATATATATATATATATATATATATATATATATATATATATATATATATACTGTTTACGGACCTCATTTTTGTCATCTGAAGTTTTGGATTGATGAACATTTGAAAAAATATTTCGCAAACAGCGTCATGAGTACGACCTCGATTACAGATTCCCCTTAAGGCAAATCTGCTTTATATCAGACATTTTTAAACAATTAATGCACTCTCATTAAAATTTTTCAAATATCTACCAACTCTATCTTGTTGATAACGAAAATTTGGTAAGTGCATATATAATAGCCTTTTATCGCTCTAGTGGTTCCAATTTTATTTAATCGTTGCCAGACTCGATATTAAAACGTTTTATGGAAAATTACAGGCTAAGTTAGTTAAAATCCGCCATTGACGATTGAGGTTATAGTGAAGTGGTAAAATTTCACAGTTAATATGTGTCGCAACCAAAAGTGCTATTAACAGAATTATTTGCTTTTTTTTCTTTTTTTTACAAGCCTTTAGTTTACTCGTATTCACTCAGGAAATGATCACATTTCTCTATTATGTCTTGATTTTTAGATGATTTGTACCAAAATATTTTGTTTAATTAATTTAATAGGAGTATAAGGAAGTCGTGGTGCCCACATCTGTTTTTTTAGCAAATCTCCCTTATGGGAAATCAGCTATTGACGTCGTACTCATGTCGCGATTTTCGATACATTCCTTCAAATGTCCATCGATCCTACACAGAAGATGACGAAAATGAAGTCCATTCAAAATTATATATATACTAGCTAAGGTGCCCGGCTTCGCTAGGGAATTCATTTGTGGTTTAATGATGATGGTATTTATTTGTTAACGCTCTAGCGGTCAATATTTTTGTTTGATCGTTATCAAAGTCGATATTTAAACGTTTTTTGTAAAAAGGAAACAATGGCTAGAATCGTACCAGTGGGAAGGGTGGTTTAGAGGGGGATTTCCGAATATTCGAATTATCTCCGTTACTGTACGTTGGATCGAAAAAGTTTATAGAAACAATCTTGCACATTAAATGCACTATAAATATTGTTATATAAGTTTATTCTCTATCTTGATTATTAAAAGAGATATTTGCATTTTACAGTTTTGAGCCTTCGGCAAACCCCCAATTCTACTCATGTCATATTAACAATAAGCTGTTTATTATGAACCACTTTATTACTAGCTTAAATACCAAATATTGTTTCCATTGGACTTTTACATTGTGAGATATATGCAAATACGCTCTGTTGACCCCCTCCCCTTCTATAATTACAACTATTACACGGGATACATGCGCATATTTTTTGCCTATCCCCCTCCCCCAATCTTAAGGTTTTGGATTACCAAAATTTGAGTGATTGAGATAAAACTGATTCTGATTCATTACAAATGACAGCACTAGCTTTAGTAAATTGTTTTCAATATAATTGATATGTTATATTCATTAATTGTTTGTCTTTCCGGTCTATCTATCTATTTAGCGCTATAAGGTTGGCCTGTTTTTTTTCCAACTCAGCCGCTTTCCGTTGTAGTGATTATTAACTTGTATTGTAAATTGACTGAAAGATTTATCATTACCGTTTGTATTTATTCACTTAAAATTCACGGTAGTGTTACCTGTATGTATCTTTATCTATTGTAAACCTTCACGTGGGAAATCTGCTTAGGATTACGTCTTGTGGATTTGTTCGTGCTTTATCACTGTTCACTTAAATGGAACAACATGTGTCCCAAAAGCAACTTTAATATTGTAATGGTGGTTGTTACATGGGAAATTATGGTTAATTTCCTGAAAATCCTTATTTTGTAATATACTATTCGAGAGAGAGAGAGAGAGAGAGAGAGAGAGAGAGAGAGAGAGAGAGAGAGAGAGAGAGAGAGAGAGAGAGAGAGAGAGAGAGAGAGAGAGAGAGAGAGAGAGAGAGAGAGAGAGAGAGAGAGAGAGAGAGAGAGAGAGAGAGAGAGAGAGAGAGAGAGAGAGAGAGAGAGAGAGAGAGAGAGAGAGAGAGAGAGAGAGAGAGAGAGAGAGAGAGAGAGAGAGAGAGAGAGAGAGAGAGAGAGAGATAGAGAGAGAGCTATGAAATTCAAGGGGATCTCTTATCTAAGGGCCTGTGGCGAGGTTAGCAGGGGGAGGGGGACTGGAACCCAACTGCCACACCACAGAAATCTATCTTCAAAGGGATAGTCCTCTGGAATTTCTACTATCAAAGAGAAAGACCCGCCCCATAATCCGATTTTGACATGTTGTATTCCTACTAGTTGTTTAGAAGTAAACGAGAGGATAATATCTCTTCTATACGAAATTGAGTGATTAAAAGAGTAATAAATATACACACTCACATTTGAGGACGCTTTACCAAAAGTTCAGTGGGCAGTGCTTAAAAATAAAAATAGTTCGTCCCGCAGGTGCTGCGTTAACTAAGCAGATTTCCCACCTGTTCCAGTAGAACAATATTTGGTATTTAGGCATAAAATACAGTGCTTCGTAAAATAACAGCTTACTTTAATATGCCGTGAGTAGGAGAGGGGGTTTACTGAAGTCCCCATACAAAAAAAAATGCAAATATCTCGGTTAATAATCAAGATAGTGAAAAAACGCATATAACAACATTTCTAGAACATTACATTTTCAATAAGATTGGTTCTATACTTTTTTTCGATCAGACACATAATAACGGAGAAATTAAGCATTTTCGAAATTCCCTCTCTATCTCCCTCCCACTAGGCAGATTTCAGTCATTAACGGACTTGATCTTTAGTATTACATAAAACGTTTAAATATAAAGTTTGTTAACGATCAAACAAAAATTGCTGCAGTACGTCCTCAATAGCTGATTTCCCATAACGGAAATATGCTAATTTGGCCAGCTACTCTACGCATTTTTGTGGACCACACTCAATACTTCAATATCCAGTAGACAATTCACTATAAGTACCTCCAGTAATATTCATGTTCGAGTGGCTTTAACAGACACACACACACACACACACACTCACACACACATATATGTGTGTGTGTGTGCGTGTTAACGCTCTAACGGTCGCAATTTTCGTTTGATCGTTACCAAATTCGATATTTAATCGTTTTCTGTAAAAAAAAATAGATCAAATTCGTTAGTGGCTGAAATCGGACCAATGGGAGGGGGTTTAGAGGGGCCAAAATTCGAAATATTTCCATTATTAAACTTTGGATCGAAAGATCGTTTAGAACCAACGTTATTAAAAATTTAATGTATTATAAATATTGTTATATAAATTTATTCTCTATCTTGAATGTCAACCGAGATATCTGCATTTTGCAGTTTTCAGCCTTCAGTAAACCCCCATTCTATATATCCAAATAATATATATATATATATATATATATATATATATATATATATATATATGTTTGTGTGTGTGTGTGTGTGTGTTGTGTTTTCTGCATCATGAATATTAACCTAGATATTTGGATTTTATAGTTTTCCGCTTTCACTAAATCTCTGCTCACGTCATATTAATAATAAGCTGTTATGTCACGAAACGTCTTAAAAGATTAAATACCAAATATTCTTTTCATTGAACTTCCCCCCTCTTTGGTTCTTGGACTACTGAAATGTGACTGATGGAGATAATGACTATTCTGATCCTTATAAATTACAGTACTAGATATAGTAAGTAATTTTCAATAATATTAATGTTATATTGAGATATATTTCAGTAATTGATTTTCTTTCCGGGGGAATCTGTTTATCTGGTCAGCTCTGAGCGGTTCGCAGAACTTGTTTGTTTACAATTAAGACTCTTTTCGTCTGGAGGTTTTTAAATTGACTGAAAGATTTCTCAATACCGTATGCATTTATTCACTAAATATTTACGGTGGTGTTAAGTCTTTTGTAAAACTTCACGTGGGAACTCTGCTTAGTTCTTAGTATTCAAAAATCGTGCCATGAGTACGTCCTCGATAGCTGATTTCCCTTAAGGGAAATCTGCTAAAAACGTCTTTTGCAGGATTATCATGGTTCATTTGATCATCTTGTTAGGAATTTACATTGACTACAGAGTCTCCAGCGACATATGCTTGCCGAAAATCAATGATGGAATAATGCAAACTTATTTTTTCCTGACTGAAAAGAGATAATCTCTGACCTATAGTCCAGGGCCAGACCAATTCCATTACGAGCCCAGTGTCCTGTCTTACCGATTTCATGTCCCTCGAAAAGCCTCTCCTCCACAGGAAGACAAACGGGATACCGTTTATCCCATTCTAATCATTTTTAAGAAAAATTATAATTTTATCAATTTCTTTTTCGTCAAGTATAGCACAGCTTCCCTTGTGAAATGCTGTGATTACTTGCCGTTGAAATCATTGAATTCTTGCTTCCTCATTCATGCATAAAAGATGAACTTATTATATTTATTTTATGTAATCAAATATGTTATTATTACCGCTTAAACCGGCTATCCATTTAAAGGGCTGTTATTACGTTTAAATACAGTTGAAATAGAAAAATTATAATAACAGTGTACACAACAAATAAATTTAGATGTTACTTGGCCAAGATTGTGGACTTGCAATAAGTCGAAATGCAAAGAACAACAAGCGAATAAATAATGATAATAGGTGAATGGATTATAAAGTCAAAGAGTAATAAACCCCATGTAATTTCAGAATAATCTAGATTCCTCGAATTCTAAAAAGAGCTTCAAAAAGCTCAGAGATAACTGAACAGGCATAAAAATGTTATAGAATGGATGAAAATACACCCTCATTCGAGAATAAAGAGGTTCTATAGACCTAAAGGTATATTTGCGTTTCTATACACTTTTTCTCTCAGTTTTTTTTAGAATTCGTGAGAAATCCATTTATAGTATTTTAATCGTCTTAATACTAAATTCCATTGTACTAAATTTAATTTATTTTTTTTTAATTAGGCAGTATTGTAGAATTTGGGAGCGACTAAAGCTCAGTGGCGTTTATCTCTCTAATCGAGTCATTTCTATTATGTCAAAGGGAATTTTATGTTTCACCGCACGAATAGTAAATTTTGACTATGGTACGCAGAGGTAGAGAATACTAGTATTTTTTTTTTCGCGTTGTATAGATTAGTTTATTTTAGTACATCACTCACTACTCCAAATCAAAAAGCTTAGTACACATCTCACTTTTACAAATCTCTGTCCAATTGGGGAATGCGCCTTTTTACTTTTATTATAGGGAATTCTCATTTACTGAATGTAGGTTACATGACCAGTCTAGTAAGGTAACCTTCCATTAAGAGTTGCCGTCGTTAACCAGTAAAAGTGCGTCACGCAGGGGCTGCGTAAACTAAGCAGATTTCCCATGTGAAATTGTACAATAGAAAATTCTCCATACTGGTAACACAACAGCACGGTGATTAAATACAAACCGTAATGAGAAATCGTTCAGTTAATTACAATAAATTCCCAACTGAAACGGCTTCTGAATTGTAAGAATAATTTATATTTTAATATCTCAAATTTTAGTAGTCCAAGAACTAAAGAAGGGGGGGGGGGTGGATTAACAGAACGTATTTGCATAAATCTCACAAAGTAAAGAAGGTGAGGTAAGGTTAGGAACGACAGGTAAGGTTAGAAGTGGCTTCCACCTGAGCCGACAAGTTACAAAAATGGCGGACCTAACCCGAACTATACCCGACCACAGACTTCATAAAAATGCAAATATCTCGGTTAATATTCAAGATAGAGAATACATGAACATAACAATATTTATAGTAAATTTAATTTGCAATAAGATTGGTTCTATACAATTTTTCGATCCGATGCATAATAACGGAGATATTTTGAATTTTCGAACCCCCCCCCTCTAAACCCCCCCCCCTCTAGTCCGATTTCAGCCATTAACGAACTTGATCTGTCGTTTTACATAAAACGGTTAAATATCGAGTTTCGTAAAGATCAAACAAAAATTGAGACCGCTATAGCGAAATCGACAAATATATTATATATAAATATATATATATATATAAATGTAACCTCTGTCTGTACATTGATTTTTTTCGGGAAATTTCACGATAACTTTTCGTTTCACATGCCATAGACACCATATCTGCATTTTGTTTCTTTCGTGTATGTTTGTTTGTTTGTTTGTTTGTTTGTTTGTTTGTTTGTTTGTTTGTTTGTTACCTTTTCACGCATAAACGGCTGAACCGAATGTATGAAATTTGGTATCTTTATTATTGCTAACCACACTTAGACTTTAGGCTATAATAATATTCTCTGAGACGACCAGGAGTGGGGGTTATAAGGTAGGCCTGAAATCAAAAATAGCGATATTTCGTTTCCTATTGGTATTTCGGCAAATATGCACATAAAAAAAGTTGTTTATTTTGTTATTTAGAGAAACTTTTGTAATATACACAATCGTCGAATACCGAATTATAAAGGCGTTATACGCTAAAAATTATAGCGGGTGTCAAGAATATTATTTGGCACAAAAGACTCCACCGAACTAAACCAAACTCGGTATGTGAATTAGTACTAACGCCTTTCTTATAATAAGCAATACTAACATTTCTAGGGACGGGCAGGAGTGGGGGTTATATGGGAGGCCTGAAATAAAAAATAGCGATATTTCGTTTCCTATTGCTTTTTCAGCAAATATGCAAATTACAAAAGTTGTTTATTTTGTTATTTAGAGTAACTTTTGTTATATGCACATTTGCCGTATACGAAAGCATAAATGAGTTATACGCTATAAACTAAAGCGGGAGTCCACAATTTTATTTGGCACTAAAGACTCAACCGAATTAAACCAAACTCGGTATGCGTTTTATCTCTGGCGCCTTAATTATCATAAGCTATACCAATATTTCTAGGGACGGGCAGGAGTGGGGATTATAAGGGAGGCCTGAAATTAAAAATAGCGATATTTCTTTTTCTTACTGTTTTTTCTGCAAAATATGCACATGACAAAAAGTTGTTTATTTTGTTAATTTAAAGTAACTTTGGTTATGTTCACTTTTGCTGTATAACATAAACGAGATATGCGTTGAAATCTTAAAGCGGAAGCCAACAATTTTGTTGAAGCTCTAACGATTGAACCCGAATTTAACAAAACTTGGTATGCGGAATTAGCATTAATTCTTCCATGATTATAACTACAAGGTATATTAAAATTGTTTAGGTTCAAACGGGAGGGGGGGGGTTATAATACAGGCCTGAGATAAAAATTCGCAATTTTCATTTTCTATTTTTTTTTTTGGCTAACGTGCACATAGCAAAAGTTTGTTTACTTTTGTTATTTAAAGTATCTTTTGTTGTATTCACTTTTGCCGTAAATGAAGTTAACACGGCATATACGCTAAATCCATTGCGGGAGTCATTAATTTTATTAGTGCTTTTTTAAGTGTTTTTAATAAATGTATATTTTGACAAAAGATGTTATGTTTTAGTCTTATATGATAGTTGCAAGTATGATTCGGATTAGTGAGCTTATAAATCTCCGTCGCCTCCTCATTTATTTATTTATTTTGGTTCCCTATAACTTTTTTATTTATTTCTAATAGAATATAAACTATAAGAGCATATCTGGTATTTAATATATATACTCGATATGAATGTTTTAAGAAAAGTATTACTAGGTTGCAGGGGGGCTCTCTTCCCCTCATCTAGCTTTTATGAACATAAATGAAATTATGTTTAGGGATCTATTATTTAGTTCCATCAGGGAGATAAAATTATTAAAATAAGATTCTGAATCAATATTCTAAGGAAAACATCGATGATAACGCTCCTGCGAGGCGGAAATGGACGGGAGGTAATTGAGTTTAGTTATATCCTGTGGAATGCTTGCCACGACGGGAAGTGATTTCCACTTGAGGCTTACTAATACGAATATAATTCTTATGTATAAAACGTATGGCTAAAACTATATGAGCTTGGTTTGATTTTTTGGGCAGGAAATATGTTCATTATAGAAGATATTTAATTGTGATAAATGCTACCCATGATTATAGTTTGAATTATTCAAAAACCGTAAGTCAAAAGGTCGTGAGGGATAAATTAGGAACCCATTTTCTTATATTCTTCAGAACTAAAATTTCTATTCTATTAACCCTGAAAGTTACACTTTAGGATTGGCTGTTTTGAAAAAACAATACATCGTGGAGGGAAGTGCAATTGTTACACATTGAAAGTCTTGCTATAAAAAATACACTCATTAGTCAGTCAGCAATGATTTCCCGGGCATCGCCGGGTACCTTAGCTAGTATATATATAAAAATTGTAACCTCTGTCTGATACATTGACTTTTTTCGCGAAATTTCACGCAACTTTTTCGTTTCACCATGTCATAGACACCATAACTGCATTTTGTTTCTTTGGTGTCTGTTTGTTTGTTTGTTTATTTGTTTGTTTGTTTGTTACCTTTTCTCGCCTAAAACGGCTGAACCGAATTTTATGAAACTTGGTATGTATTTTACTACTAACCAAACTTATGAACTTTAGGCTATATTAAATTTTCTCTGAGACGAAACAGGGGTGGGGGTTATAAGGGAAGCCTGAAATTAAAAATAGCGAATAATTAATCGTTAATAATTAAAATAGTGATATTCCTATTGCGTTTTTTGGCAAATGTGCACATAACAAAAGGTTGTTTTATTTTGTTATTTAGAGTAACTTTAGTTATATACACTTTTGTCGTATACGGAATGTTTTAAATGCGTTATACGCTAAAAATTATAGCGGGAGTCCACAATATTATTTGGCACAAAAGACTCAACCGAAACTAAACCAAACTCGGTATGTGAATTAGCAGTAACGCCTTCCTTATAATAACCATACTAACATCTTCTAGGAAACGGGCAGGAGTGGGGGTTATAAGGAAGACCTGAAATTAATAATAGTGATATTTCGTTTCCTATTGGGCATTTCGGAAAAATATGCACATAAACAAAAGTTGGTTTATTTTTGTTATTTTCTAGAGTAACTTTTGTTATATTGCACTTTTGCCGTATACCAAAGTATATAACCGCTATAAACTCTAAATACTAAAGCGGGAGGCCACAATTTTATTTGGCTCTAAAGACTCAACCGAAATTAAACAAACTCAGATATGTGAATTGGCATTAATACGTCCATGATTATAAGCTATATTTAAATTTTTTGTCCGAACGGGAGTGGAGGTTATGAGGGAGGCCTGAAATGAAAAATTGTTGACTATTTCGTTTCCTATTAGATTCTCCGCCAAACATGCCACATTAAAGTTGTTTATTTTATTATTTAGTGTAACTTTTGTTGCATTTACTATGTTCATAAAATGAAGTAAACACGGGATATACGCTAAAACTATAGTGGGAGTCAATTAATTTTATTAAGGTTATTTATGTGTTTTTAATGACATGAATATTATGAAAAATGATTTTATGTTTTAGTCACATATGAGAACTCTGATATATGATTCGGATTAGTGAGGTTATATATCTCCGTCGTCTCCTTCTCATTTAGTTATTTCTCCTAGAAGATAACATTGCCTATTTTTTTCCATTAGAAATGTAAAACTATCAGAGCATTTCCGTTATTTTAATTTGTATAAAATGTTATTATTTAAACAAAGTCATGCTGAATTGGGACACAACGAGTGATAGCGGAAGTTTATGGGGATCAAACTATTTGGTTCTGCTAATTATATTAATCTTATTTCCGATATTATTGATGTTATTTGAAACACATATGTACCATCATAACAATTAGACGTTAATGGTAATGTTACTTATGAAAAAAAAGGACAATATCCATATAAATTTGATATGATTGTAACTATTTACTTAATTTTGGCAGGGAGGGGCTACGTTATCTTCCCCTGCGCCTATATTTTTGAATATAAATGAAATTATTTTTAGGGTAATACTATTATTTTAATTCCAATCAGGTAGATAGAATTATTAAAATAATTATACTTTGAATCAATTATTTTAAGGGGAAAACGATGGAGATGCTGGAGCGGAAGGAGGACGGAGCCTAAACAGTTAATTGAGTTAACTTATTTCCTGTGAAATGACTTCCACTTGAGCTCTTCTATTACGAATATAATCTAATGTACAAAAAACTATGCTTAAAACTTATATGTGCTCGGATTGGTTTTTGACAGGAAATAAGTTTCATTATAGAGGATATTTAAATTGTAATAAATGCTATCCACGATTATGGTTTGAATGTATTCAAAAAAGGGAGTTAAAAAGTGGAGAGGGATTAGATCAGGATACACATTTTTTTATTTATTCTTCAATATTAAAATTTCTCATCTATACGTCACCCGCCTGACCAGCTCACGGGGAACAATGATTAGGGACTTATTTTCATTTATTCTTGAAATACATTTTTTTTTTCTTTTTTTTTCTGTAAGTCGCCTTGCCTGACCCTCACGGCGAAAACAATTGCGCCCAGACGGGTATGTAGTAAATCATTGAAGCCTTGCTAAAAAAAAAATACTCTCATCATTCAGCCTCAAATGAATTTCCGAGCGAAAAGCCGGGTACCTTAGCTAGTTTATATATATAATTTTATGAACGGACCTCATTTTCGTCATCTCCTAGGTAGGATCAATGGACATTTGAAGAAATTTTCGAAAATCGCGTCATGAGTACGACCTTATTAGCTGTATTCCTTTAAGGGAAATCTGCTAATAAATATATATATAAATAAATTATAAATATATATATATATATTATATATATTGTCTGTTAACGCTCTAGCACAAGCGGTCGCAATTTTTGTTTGATCGTTACCAAACTCGATATTTAAACGTTTTATGCAAAAAGACAGATCAAGTTCGTTAATGGCTGAAATCAAATCCAGTGGGGGGGGGGTTAGAGGTGGGATTTTCGAAAATTCGAAATATCTCCGTTACCATACGTCGGATCAAAAAATTGTATTAAACCAATCTTATTGCAAATTACATTTACTATAAATATTGTTCTATACATTTATTCTCTATCCTGAATATTAACCGAGATATTTGCATTTTTATTAAGTGTAACGGACGAGTGAGTATCTGTTGGGCTCTCGTATGGAGATTTCTCTATTGTATAACTTCAGGTGGGAAATCTGCTTAGTTTACGAAGCCCCTGCGTGACGGACTTTTTTGGTCATGTCCTGGGTAGGATCAATGGACATTTGAGGAAACTTTTTGAAAATCGTCACGAGTATAACGCCTAAGGAAAATCTTCTGTAAAAGGAGTTTTGTTTGTGATCCATGCCATTAAAATAAGATGAATTATTATTTATGGTGAGTAAAAACATGGCACAGCTCCCCCTTGGGTGATATATGTGAAGAGTAAGCTCTGCAAATCATAGATGATCTAGCAAATCTAAAGATGGAGCGGTTGAATAGGATTGGAACTGCGGATGAGAGAGAGAGAGTACGTGCCTCCAATTCTCGCCAGGAGCCAATCTAGTGGAGAGGTGGTCGGGCCTGGCCCTAGGATTCCTTCTACATACAAACCTAAGGCATTCTTGCTACCTATCTTACCTCTATTGACCAGTCCTATATACTTTCCTTTTCATTCCTCACACATCGACTACTTACTACCCATTCCTCTCCGACTAATAGGCACACAAGTAAATCCAAGAAAGCCAGCACACATAATCAATAGTCAACATTTTCTAAACTTTACACAATCCTACTCTTTCCCATGCGGGCCGTGTGAGTTAAGGCGTTGGTCTTAATCTCGTGTGGTAATAAACCAAGAGTAGCGGGTTCGATTCCCGCCCTGGGCAATAGAAATCTATTTCGTGACGGACTCACTAAATAAATTCCATAGTTCCACCCTGGTTAGAAAAGGGTGGTAACCTGTAGATAACCCGCCCCAATTAGCCATAGTAGCATAAAGTGGACGTACACAAATAAATAAAAAAAATACTCTTTCCCAATTCAACTAGTCATAAACTGGGAATGACTGTGGCAAAATGTTTACCAATGGTTCATTATAGTACAATGGCGATCGATGTGTAGCTATTATTTTAAAAAAAAAAGTCCGTTACGCAGGGGCTTCGGAAACTAAGTAGATTTTCCCCGTTCTGCTATAACACGCTTGTAATCTCATCAGAGCATATTTTCTCTGTTAATAAGTAAATAACCGATGAGTAGAGGGGGGAGGGTTACTGAAGTCAGAATGCAAGAAAGTACGAATAACTCGCTTAATACATGGATTATGAAATGATGCATAGAACAACAATTATAGATAATCAATCTATGTTTGTTTCGTAAGGTTTTAGGGCGAAAAATTACTAGGTTATCATCGCCCTGTAATATCTATAACTCTCGTTTTGGTACCCTCATCCATATCGCCATCTTAACAATATAAAAAACTTGTAATATAAATTTCTTTGTATAAATTCGTAATTTTCACAAAATTAAACAATTTATTAATCTCATTGCGGTCACCTCCAAGGGCCACTTCTATATTATTGGAAATATTGCATTCGTTTCGAATATTTGTATACTTATGGCATTCCATTAGTATGTGGTAGATAGTCAAGTTACTTGGGGTTAATCTTTTGTCATAAGATAACCATGCGTAAATCTTGTGTACCCTATTCGGAGTCTTCCTATTACGATTTCATCACTTCTGTTGTCTCTTGTCGAATATTTTCATGGACGGATGGAGGTTTTAATAGTTTTTAGTCTATTGTTCTGGGTTTCGTTCCACATTTGTTGCCAGTTGTTATCAATTTCTTCATTGAGTGGTTTATAGAGTTCTGCAGATAAAATTGTTGTTGGGGTGATGGAGTCGAGTTGGTGGGCTTCGCTGGCGCCTACCTCGGCTTTTAGCAGATTTCCCTTAAGGGAAATCAGTTATTGAGGTTGCACTCATGACGCGATTTTTGAAAAAGATTCTTCAAATGTCCACCATCGATCCTACCTAGTAGATGGCGCAAATGAGGTCCGTTCAAAACTGTATATATATCTATATATATATATATATATATATATATATATATATATATATATATATATTCTATCTATATATTTGTCTGTTACCGCTCTAGCGGTCGCAATTTTTGTTTGATCGTACCAAAACTCGATATTTTTAATCGTTTTAATGTAAAAAGAAAGATCAAGTTTGTTAACGGCTGAAATCGGACTACGGGGAGGGGGGTTTAGAGGGGAGGATTTTCGAAAATTCGAAATATCTCCGTTACTATTCGTCGGATAGAAAAATTATACAGAATCAATCTTATTACAAATTAAATTTACTATAAATATTGTTATATACATTTATTCTCTATCTTAAATATTAACCGAGATATTTGCATTTTTCAGTTTTCAGCAAACCGCCACTTCTACTCATGTTACGTAAACAATACTCTGCTACATAATAAATCACATTATTGGAAGTTTAAATACCAAAAATTGTATTCAAGAGACTTTTATTATACGAGAAACATGCAAATATGCCCTGGTGACTCCCCCCCACCCCATCTTAAAAGTTTTTGACTACTAAAATTTTATTGATAGAGATAACAATTATTCTGACTCATTATAAATTACACTAATAGATATAGTAAATAGTTCTCAATAAAATTAATGTGTTATATTCTGATATATTTCAGTAATTGTTTTTCTTTCCGGTGTGACGCAGGCCGACCCGTTTGTTTACATTTCTAACCTAACGCTTCCTGTCGTCAGGTTATTGAAATTGGATGAAAAAGTTATTTCCGTTTGTATTTCTTCACGGTGTTGTTGTGTCAGCAGTATGTATATTTATCTATTACTGAACTTCACGAGGGAAATCTGCTTAGTTTACGCAGCCCCTGCGTGACGGACTTTTTCATTTCCATCTATTCCCACGTGGCTTGGAATCCACATGAAGTAGACGCTCCTTTTCTACTCTCAGAGCATTTGT